>OX438710.1:16600000-17122500 GCA_949316375.1 Mythimna vitellina | reverse complement strand
TCAGAGCGGGTTGGGAGTTCGCTTCCAAGCGTGAGGCGAAGTATTGGAGAGTGGGAGGCCGGGAGAGCAGAACCCCAAGCTAAATCTCCAGCCAGCCCAAAACCTGGCGCCACACTTCCCACCACTCAGAAAATCTCTGGCTCCCTGGGGACGCGGCGGGCCTCTACTGAAGCTGCAGCTGAAAATAAATACCCCAACCTCACAGTGGAAGCGAGAGCTTGCCTAAGTAAGGCCAAGCTTCACTTGGGCAACTCCCGCAACCTTAAAACTGAAATTAAAACAGAGGTACTTGGGGCAATAAATCGGCTCTATGAAATTGTCAAGGAGTTGGAGCGAAGGAGACTTCCAGATGCGCCTGAAATTACACAAGGGACTGAACTGGCCCGCCAACTTATCCATAGCGATATCCAAAAAACCCCGACGCAATCAACAGATGTTCCAACAGAGCTCGTGAACCAGCTTATAGAAAATCTCCAACAGCACAAACTGGCGTTGGAGGAATGCCAGCAGCACACGCGAGCTCTGTCGGAGCAGCTCAAGCAGACTCCTCGCTATGTGGCTGGCCACGGGCCGACCTTTGCTGATGTCGCCGCCGGCTCAAGGCAACAAGTCAAAGAGCCTCTTCACTCGGTGGTCGTATCATCTGTGGATGATAAAGACACCGGTGAAGAGGTTATTGAGAAGCTGAGAACGGCGGTCGATGCCAGGAGGGAAGGTACAAGGGTTGAGCGGCTGAGGAAGGCGAGGGATCAGAAGGTCGTGGTCGGTTTTAGATCCCGGGAAGAGATGGAAAAGGTGACAGAGAGGATAAAAAGGGTAGGCAACCTCGTGGTGGAAGAGGTCAAAAATAAAGATCCACTCGTTACTATTAAAGACGTACTCTCTTGCCACTCAGACGAGGAAATAATTGAGGCCCTGAAGCGCCAGAACAGCCACCTAATAGGGGACATTCCTGCGGGGGATGTAAGGGCGGCAGTCAAGTACCGTCGCAGGACGAGGAACACGCACATATGCCATATCATCCTGCAGGTGTCTCCATCGGTATGGCAGAGGCTAACGGCTGCGGGTCGACTGCATATTGACCTGCAGAGGGTGCGTGTAATGGATCAGTCCCCGTTGATTCAGTGCACTCGCTGTCTGCGCTACGGCCACAGCCGGAAACTATGCACTGAACCCGCAGACCTTTGTGTTCACTGTGGTGATCCCCACCTGCAGGCGGACTGCCCCTCACGGCTGGCGGCTGGCGTGCCGAACTGCCGAAACTGCCTGTTGGCAAAATTGACAAAGACCGACCACAATGCTTTTGACAGCGAGTGCCCTATTCGCGTTAAATGGGATGCTTTGGCGCGCCTGTCGGTAGCGTATTGCTGAGGTTACCCCTGCGGCTACCCCAGAGTATAAAATATTTCAGGCCAACCTGCAACGGAGTCAGCTAGCCACAAATGAGCTGCTGCTAGAAGCAGAAAAACAGAAAGTCGCCTTAGCATTGCTCCAGGAGCCCTATGTGGGTGGGGTGAGGAGAATGAAGGACTACCGGGGTGTAAGGGTCTTCCAGAGCTCTGAGGGAGGAGAAGGGACTGTAAAGGCGGCAATTGCAGTCCTTGACCAAGATTTGGACATATTACAGTACCCGCAACTCACCACAAACAACATCGTTGTGGTGGGAGTCCGAACCAGAGCCTGGACGATCACACTGGTGTCCTTCTACTTCGAACCCGACAAACCGTTACGGCCATACCTGGAGCATCTAGAACGAATAGAGCGAGAATTGGGCTCTTACAGGCTGGTCGTAGGAGGAGATGTTAACGCGAAGAGTCCTTGGTGGGGTAGCAACAGCGAAGACCTTAGAGGGGAGCAGGTGAGCGGGGCACTGGGCGAAATGGGTCTGCAAATTCTAAATACCGGTAATATCCCAACTTTTGACACCGTAAGAGGGGGTATAAGGTACAGTAGCCACGTGGACGTAACGGCCTGTTCGGCGGACATGCTGGGCCTGGTGGACGGCTGGCGAGTATTGGAGGATCTTACGAGTTCCGACCATAACGGCATCACTTTTGGCATTCAATTAATTAAATCAAAAGGTATACATATTAAGCGCACCACGAGAAAATATAACACGAAAAAGGCTGATTGGAGACAGTTTCATGAGAAACTGTCGCAAATTATGTCAGACAAAAATCTAACAATTACGACACTAGCCAACATAAATAACATAGAACAAATAGAACAAACAATTAACACTTATAATCAAGCCATAACTGATACATGCACACACACAATTCCAATAAAAAACATAAAAGAAACACTTACCATGCCGTGGTGGTCCGAGGAACTCGCAAAGATGAAGAAGCTGGTCGCCACCAGGAAGCGCAGGATCAGGAATGCAGCGCCGGTGCGAAGAGAGATGGTGGTTGGACTGTACCTGCAAGAAAAAGAAAAATATGAGTCAGCTGTAAGTAGGGCTATGGAGGGGAGCTGGAAGGAATTTTGCACAAAACAAGACAGAGAAGGGGTCTGGCAAGGAATATATAGAGTGATGGGAAGGATTTCAAAAAGGGAGGAGGATCTGCCCCTTCAGAGGGGGGGACAAACACTGGACGCAATAAACTCAGCTAGCCTGTTGGCCGAGACGTTCTACCCCGAGGACCGTGGGGAGGACGACGACATGGACCATCGCCAAACGCGACAACTGGCAGAAATGGTAAACGAGTGGAGTCATGATGAACAGCATGACCCACCGTTTACCCAAAGCGAGCTCGATAGGTCCATGGCGTCGTTCGATCCCAAAAAGGCTCCGGGAGCGGATGGCTTCACTGCCGACATCTGCTCTCAGGCCGTGCGATGTAACCCTGGCTTCTTCCTGTCACTGCTCAACAAATGCCTGGCATACTACCACTTCCCGAAGGCCTGGAAGGAAGCAACGGTGGTTGTGCTGAAGAAGCCAGGCAAAGATTCGTACACCGTACCGAAGTCGTACAGGCCGATTGGGCTCTTGCCTGTCTTAGGGAAAGTGTACGAGAAGATGCTGGTTGCTCGTCTCAAATTCTATTTGCTCCCTAGGATCAGTACTCGCCAATACGGCTTTATGCCCCAAAAAAGTACCGAGGACTCCCTCTATACTCTCATGCAGCACATCCGCGCAAAAATGGCACAGAAAAAGATCGTCACGCTTGTGTCATTGGATATAGAGGGAGCCTTCGACAATGCTTGGTGGCCCGCCATCATAGTACGGTTGGCTGAGGAAAAGTGCCCGATAAATTTGAGACGAGTAGTCAGCAGCTATCTCAGCGACAGGAGGGTCAATGTGAGGTACGCCGGAGTAGAGAGCAGAAGGTCAACTAGCAAGGGCTGCGTCCAGGGTTCCATCGGAGGTCCCACCTTCTGGAACTTGGTGCTGGACCCACTTTTGAAAGAGCTTGAAATTAGAGGCTACTACTGCCAAGCTTTCGCCGATGACGTCGTCTTGGTTGTTGACGGCGAATCGGCAGTAGAAATCGAAGGGCAGGCCAATGCCGCTCTTGAACATGTTCGAGCGTGGGGTGTCAGAAATAAGTTAAAATTCGCGCCCCACAAAACGTGTGCGATGGTGCTGACAAGAAAACTGAAATATGATACGCCACGCTTGAGCATGGGAGGGGTCGACATTGGAATATCCCAAGATGTTAAAATCCTGGGCCTCACTATCGACGATAAGCTGACTTTCAATAAACACATAGCTGTCGCCTGTAAAAAGGCGATAGCTATGTACAAACAGTTGGCTAGGGCAGCACGAATCAGCTGGGGACTGAGTCCGGAAGTGATCCGTACTATTTATACAGCAGTGGTCGAGCCAACGCTCTTGTATGCCGCAAGCGCGTGGGCACCAGCCGCAAAAAAGATAGGGGTCATAAAGCAACTAAATGTGGTCCAGAGAGGTTTCGCGCAGAAGTTGTGTAAAGCCTACCGCACAGTGTCCCTGAACTCGGCTGTATTACTGGCTGGGATACTCCCACTCGATCTCCGCATCCGTGAAGCGGCTATGTTGTATGAGGCCAAGAGGGGAGTCTCCCAGCCCATGCTCGGGGACAGGGAGATTGAGCGGATGGCTCCAGCGATAGAAGCCCCACACCCTGCAGAGCAAGCAAATCTGGGCTTCGGCAGCCTGATGGACGAGGAACAATATAGAAACCACAGTGACTTCAATGTGCGTATTTTCACGGACGGCAGCAAGATTGAGGGCAAAGTCGGGGCGGCGCTATCATTATGGGATGGCGCCACCGAAGTAAAGGCCCTCAAGCTTGCTTTGCCGTCTTACTGCACCGTCTATCAGGCTGAGCTACTGGCCCTGCAAAGAGCGACTGGTGAAGCACTCAAAAACAGAGGAAGCACATTCGGCATCTTCAGCGACTCTATGGCGGCTCTCCAGTCAGTGGTCAATGTAAGTTCCCCTCATCCCCTGGCAGTGGAAACTAGAGACACCTTACGCCGCTGTAAGCTCCAGAACAAGAGGGTGTCCTTGTTCTGGATTAAGGCCCACGTGGGTTTTGAGGGAAACGAGCGAGCAGACCAACTCGCCAAGGAAGCCGCCCTGGGGTTGAAGAAGAAGCCGGACTATGATCTGTGTCCCGTTTCATTCGTCAAGCGACAAATCCGTATGAGGTCGCTGGACGAATGGAACGGGCGATATAAGTCGGGGGAAACAGCCTCTGGCACAAAACTGTTTTTCCCTGACGCGATTGCGGCGTACAATATAGTGCGAAAAATGACCCACACGGGAATAATCACACAAATTCTAACGGGGCACGGTGGGTTCTCTTCATACCTGAAGCGATTTAGGTGTAAGGAGAATGCAGCGTGCGCCTGTGAGCCGGGTAAAGACGAAACCATCCTCCATGTTTTACTTGAGTGTCCAATTACGGCAAGGGCTCGGTATGAGGTGGAGCAAAAACTGGACTCAAAACTGACAGCGGAAAACTTGCCAATTATAATGAGAGGAAAGAAAAGAAGGATTTTCTTAGAATATTGTAGCGTTATAGGATCAATAGTTATAAATAGGAATAAGGTGTAAGTAAAGTAAGATACTTTAATATATAATAAGTATATAATTTAAGTATCTTAGTTAAACATAGAATAAAAAAAAAAAAAGAAAAAAAAAAAAAAAAAAAAAAAAAAAAAAAAAAAAAAAAAAAATCGTATTTTATAAGTCAGTACTAAAATTCTACCAGTCTCTGTACTCCGAAGCTGAAATGGACTTCTTACAATATAAAATAAGAAATTAAATAAATATGTTAACAGTCAGTAAGACTCGTATAAGTAATATTAAGATAATATACATTAAATTAAATCGCAAAGGAAGGTCTCTGATAAAGTCAGAGGACAATTTGTTTAAAAAAAAAAAAAAAAAAAAAAAAGAAAAAAAAAAAAAAAAAAAAAAAAAAAAAAAAAAAAAAAAAAAAAAAAACCTAACCTAACCTAACCTAACCTAACCTAACCTAACCTAACCTAACCTAACCTAACCTAACCTAACCTAACCTAACCTAACCTAACCCAGTCGCACGGTGCTCCCCGCCGCGAATAGATCCGTTTTTACTTGCTCCGCGCTCAAAAAATCGTAATTTTGGCAAAAATCAAGCTAGAAAGTCGGAAAAAGTTTTATTGTGCTTTTCTCAACGCGCGCTCTAAGGAACAGTGTTTTCAGAAACATTCGTGAAAGTTTGGAGAAAGTGACCCAATTTTAACCTCAAAAAGTGCATTTTTTCGATGGTTTTTCGAAGATAACTTCGGTTTTGTCGCGAGACCATATACTTTTTCCACTGTGAGTGTACGCGTCTTGTTGGTCCGCATCGATTGACAGCACTTTCCAAATTTTCCGAAAGGAAACGCCGAAAATACGGTAGTTTTTCCGAAAACCACATGGCCACATGGTACCAGAACAGCTGACTTTTTCGAGTTGCTGTATTTGTAGCAGCCAGGAGAACATCGGATGCGGCCGGGTGGCATTTTCAGGACTTCTGAAAGTTAAGTTCGACTCGAGTTTTTGACTTTCAAAAATACTCAAAATTTGTGACAGCCCTAGATCCGTTATCATCGCGACGACCTACATTTTTTATTATTTTTAAGTTTAATTCTATGTTAGCTTAACATTCCCAGAAAATTTCAGATTTTTCGGTTAAGTATTTTCCGTGATATAGCACTGTAAAATTTTGAGTAAAATCTGAAAACCGTGAAAAACACTCCCGAAAAATCTGAAAAAATTTGGTGTGGTTAAAAATATAATTTTAAGTATAACTAAATTTTTTATATGTTTTATTTTATAAAATCCGATTTTTAAAGGGTGTTTTTTGGCTTGAAAAGTCAATTTTATGTTTTGTGACAGCCCTATTTTTTGTATCGATGTCGTCGCGATGAAATTATTAATTGTGTGAGGTAGACTATTTATTCTTTTATCGTTTACAAAAAATCAGAACCTTGCGACTCTTGTAGGACGTAAGTTATTTAAATTCCCGTGAAAATAGGTAAAAACTACCCCAAGAGTTAATTGCTTTTTTGACATTGAATAAAAACCGTCTGGTTTCTGGAATACTTGCAGTTATATCAGCAGCGGTAGATTCCATATGATACAAAAATTTAATTTTGAAAAAGTTTATAAATATAAATAAATAAGGAAAATTCATAAAGAAATTGTAAAATTTCACAAAATTTATTCGAAATTCAATTTATATGTTTAAATATTAATATTTTTTAAAAATAAAAAAAGCTAGGAGATAGGAAATTTAGTGAAGAATTTTGTACAACTATTTTTAGATTTTTATGTTTTGTATATATGGACCTATCTAGTTATTTTGAGACAGAGGGAAACCCGAAATTGCTAAAATTCAAGGGGTAGTTTCTTAGGAAATAAGGGTGCTGTGCGAATCTTCTCACCGCAGCGACCATTTTTTAGACAAAATCAGTCAAAGTTTTGAAATTAAAAAATCTAGCTTCAAAATTCGGGGGGGTCATTTTCGGTTTCAAATTACGTAAACTCAAATTCAGAAAAAAATTCAAAATTCATTATCTCGGTAACCATTAGGCCAATTTTTTCGGGGTTTTTTCCAAATACTGTAGAGTACCGAGCTCTATATTTTTTGCTTACATCTCTCTTCTCTACATAGAGCAGAGAGAAAGATAGAGTTCTGGGGTGAGAAACTGACGGAGGGGAGGGCGTCGGTAAGTTGCACAGCTGCACTCGGGTTCTTTGAGAAGGACTTAATTTGGGTAGAGTTCCAAAATTAAATTTTAAACTCTACATAAAATACCTGAAGGCACGATATTGAAGAACTCGGCAAACCGAGTGCAGCGAGTCCTCGCACTCTCTTCTGCGACTAGTAAGTCGGGAGATATAAAGGATTTAAATTACGGCCGCCATTTTGGTTCGCCATCTTGTTTTTAGTAAAACGTCCGTATCTCCTGATAGATCTGTCGTAGAAAGACCGCGTTACCGTTATTAGCTTCGGACGAACCGGCTCTATCTGATAGAGTAGTAATCTTTGAGATTAGAGAGTGACTCTCTTTTTATAGAGTCACCCAGATATATTGACAGATCTGATAGCGAACATTACTTTAGCCCGAACCGCGTCTCTGTGGACTAACGGATAGCGGAGCTGGGAATTTTCAAAGTTTTGGTCGGCCATATTGGTCGCCATCTTGAAAAGTTATAAACCGCTATATCTTCGCTTCTACTTGTCTTGACGGAACGGGGTTTTGGCTGAAGTCATCAGCTGGTAAGGAGCTGTCAGTGTAGAGTGTACAGGAGACAGTGACTCTACATAGAGCAGAGTTGGAAAAGTAATTCTTGACTATTTTGGACACAGTGAAGCTTTCTGTCACCACTAAATCGATTTAAGACAGCCTAGCTCTACATAGAGCAAAGTAAAATAAGTGAAACAACTTACCTAGATCACAGTTGACCGCTAACGGCGTGATATATTCGCTGACTCCTGGACCTGAAAGGAAAACTAGATTAGTGACAAATATTTACATATATACAACTTATACAATATTACTTAGGACTTGGGGTTTATTGACTCCGAAATTTATATATATATACGTTATATATTTTATACGTTTGTGTGCATTTCCGCATTTGTGACTAAAGACGCTACCCCCTTTTTACAGGGATAGCTGAATTAATACAGACTTTTACTGACTAATTCCCCTTTACAGGGCTAGTAGAACCACTATTTTATCGACTGACTTACCTACCGACAAGCACATCGATATGCCGATCACACATACACCCCGTAAGATGTCTGCTGGAGACTCAAAGTCCAATTCCCCGATTGATACTGAGAAGGCAGGACCTTCTCCTAAACATCTGACGCAAGCTCAAAACGTTCGCAAGAGCATTGGCGAGTGGGAGAGCAGCAAAATCGACGGAAAGATAGCTCCCTCAACCTCTGCCACTTTAACAGTCTCACCGAAGAAGCTGGCACAGGCACCGATGACCAATCCAGCACATAAAGCCACCTTGTCCTTCGACAAGATAGCAAAGCGTGGAGGACCCGTGGAGGCCACGAGTGGTTCGCCTAAGCTGGGTTCCGGAGTGTCTAATGAGAGAGTGAAAGAGGCCCGAATCTGGCTGCAGAGGGCGAAGACTCATTTGAGTGAATCGCGTAACTTAAAGTCGGATTTAAAGGCGGGCATCACTCTGGCAGTGGAGCAACTCTACCAGCTCGTAAAAGATAGCACAGCAGAGGCTGTAAACAAAATGCCAGCCAGTAGCCTACAAAATAAAGGGGATAATAGTACACAACTGGGGGATACGGGGGTGAAGGGGTTACTATCAGGAAAGGAGGGGGAGGAATTAATGAAAATTATAAGGGAACAAAGTGATAAGATTGATAAAACAACAGATGAATTGAAAAAGTTAAAGGAAACCGTCGCGTCGCACGCAACTTCACAAGCCGTCACTTACGCGAGTGTGGCAGCGGCTCCGTTCAGAAAGCACGTGTCCGATAAGAGCTCTTTACATTCAGTCGTGATAACGTCCAAAGACGACAGCCACACTAGTGACCAGGTGATGAGTGAGGTGAGAAAAGCGGTGAACGCCAAAGACGGCTGGGTGACAGTGGAGAGGGTGAGAAAGATTAAGGATAGGAAGGTCTTAATAGGATGCAGAACAGAGGAAGAAAAGAGGAAAGTAAAGGAGCGACTTGAAACTGCAGACGGTGGACTTATTGTTGAGGACATGAAGAACCAGGACCCCATGCTGGTTCTCAGGGACGTGTTATCATTTAACACTAACGAAGATGTACTCGTAGCCTTGAAGAACCAGAATGCGGAGGTGTTCCGTGGCCTCGACAAGAAGGACGACCGAGTCGAAGTCAAGTTTAGAAAACGTGCTAGGAACCCACTCACGAACCACATTGCGCTGAGGGTGTCCCCACATATCTATAATCGCATATTGGATAGGGAGTTTGTGCATATAGATATGCAGAGAATTCAGGTTGCAGACCAGTCCCCACTTGTACAGTGTTCCATGTGTTTAGCGTATGGACACGGCAGGCGGTTCTGCAAGGACGCCTTACCAAAGTGTAGCCACTGCGGTGGTCCGCACATGAGAGCGCAGTGTGCAGATTACCTAGCAGCAGCTCTGCCATCTTGCTGCAACTGTATGGCCGCCAAAATGGAAAACGCACAGCATAATGCTTTTAGCTCTGAATGCCCGGTACGTAAGAGGTGGGAAGCTTTAGCCAGAGCAAAAGTTGCGTACTGCTAAGGTGGTCACAAGTCGCTCCGGGGCAGGCAGCCCCACCAGTAAATACGCAGTAGCCCAGGCGAACCTCCAGAGGAAAGAGCTGGCGACCACGGAACTCGTCATAGAGGCCAGTAAGCGAAAACTCGCATTCGCTCTGATCCAGGAGCCATATGTGGGGGGGGTGAGGAGAATGAAGGATTACCGAGGCGCGAGAGTCTTCCAGTGTGCAGCAGTAGGAGATGGGACTGTGAAGGCGGCAATTGTCGTCTTCGATGACAGTCTTGACGTCGTCCAGTGCCCGAAACTCACGACCAACAATATCGTTGTAGTGAGGATCCGAACCTCCGCTTGGGAAATCGTGGCGGTGTCCTTCTACTTCGAACCAGACCAACCCATAGGGCCATACCTGGATCAGATCAGAAACATCAGAGAGGAGCTGGGCACAAGAGGACTGCTCATTGGAGGCGATAGCAACGCCAAAAGTAGCTGGTGGGGAAGCACCATAGAAGACCACAGGGGAGTTGAGATGTCCGGTACCCTGGAAGAGTCTGGTCTACAGGTACTCAATAGAGGTGATACGCCAACTTTCGACACCGTGAGAGGTAATAGGGCGTACACCAGTTTCGTAGACATTACAGCCTGTTCAGAAGATCTACTGGAATTGGTAGACAACTGGAGGGTAGACCAGGAGATGACGAGCTCGGACCACAACACCATCCTACTCGATATTAAACTCCGCAAGAGTAGAGGCCTAAAGGTTCAGAGAACAACAAGGCTTTTTAATACTAAGAAGGCAAAATGGGACCTCTTTATTCGCACACTCTCAGAACAAAACTTGATTAACAATTTTAACGTAGAGTCAATAGTAAATATACATACAAAATCGGAATTAGAAGATACCATTGCAAAATTTACCGAATCCATTACCGAAGCATGCAAAGCCAGCATGCCTATCAAGAAGAGTACAGAAGTACTCGAGGTCCCATGGTGGAATGATGAGCTCGCAAGGCTAAAGAAAGTTGCCACTACCTTCAGGCGTAAGATTAAGAACGCGGCACCATACCGCAAAGAAATAGTGGTAACTGAGTACCTGGAAAAGAAAGAAGAATACGAGTGCCAAGCCAAGAAAGCCCAAATAGAAAGTTGGAAGGAGTTCTGTAGAAGACAGGACAAGGAGGGTGTATGGGACGGTATATACCGAGTCATACGTAGGACCACCAGGAGACAGGAAGACTTGACCCTAACCAAAGACGGTGCATTTCTGAACCCAAGAGAGTCGGCGATCTTACTTGCGGAGACGTTCTACCCACAAGACCTGGAGGAAACTGACAATGAAGACCATCGCCGCGCTAGAGAAGCGGCAAAGCGGGTAAACGAGTGGCAACATGATGAAATTCATGATCCACCGTTTACACTGCTAGAGCTGAAGACCGCGGCGGGCAGTTTCAATCCCAAGAAAGCCCCGGGAGCGGATGGCTTCACAGCAGATATCTGCAGTCGAGCTCTCTACCAGGACCTGGACGCATCCCTTGCCCTATTCAACAAGTGCCTAGAGATAGGGCACTTTCCGGACATCTGGAAGCAGGCAACCGTGGTAGTCCTGAGAAAACCGGGCAAGGACGATTACACGAACCCCAAAGCTTACAGGCCTATTGGTCTGTTGCCGGTTTTGGGGAAGGTCCTGGAGAATATGACAGTAGCAAGGATTAAATGGCATATCGTACCGAAGATAAGTACTCGTCAGTTTGGTTTCATGCCCCAGAAGAGCACCGAGGACGCCCTCTATACTCTAATACACCGAATCGAGGGTCTGATTAAGCAGAAAAAGCTGGTTACCCTAGTGTCATTGGATATAGAGGGGGCCTTCGATAGCGCCTGGTGGCCGACTATCCGAAACCGTCTGGCTGAGGAAAAGTGTCCGGTTAACATCAGGAGGCTACTGGACAGCTATCTCGACTGCAGAAAAGTCAGTGTAAGATACGCTGGGGAAGAATGTACGAGGAGCACCAACAAAGGTTGCGTGCAGGGGTCAATCGGTGGTCCCATCCTATGGGACCTTCTTCTGGATCCTCTGTTGCAAGATTTGGAGAAGATGGGAGTGTATGTGCAGGCCTTCGCGGATGACGTCGTCATGGTTTTCGACGGAGACACTGGTCTTGACGTCTCGAGGCGTGCGAACGCAGCGCTTGCCTATGTTCAACAGTGGGGTGTCAGAAATAAGTTGAAGTTTGCGCCGCATAAAACTTGCGCAATGGTTTTAACTAAAAAACTCAAGTATGACACCCCACAGCTGAGCATGGGGGGGGTCAGTGTTGGCATATCGCGGGAGGTCAAGATTTTAGGACTGACTATCGACGACCGACTGACCTTCAACACGCACGTAGCGTTACAGTGCCGGAAAGCCTTGGATATCTATAAACAGCTGTCCAAGGCTGCCAAGGTAGACTGGGGACTGCACACTGACGTCATCCGAATCATTTATACGGCTACAATAGAGCCCATAATATTGTATGCGTCTGCTGTGTGGGCGCCCGCAGCCAGGAAGATCGGGGTGCGTAAGATGCTCGACACGGTTCAAAGAGGTTTCGCTCAGAAGCTCTGCAAATCTTACCGAACAGTTTCCCTACACTCGGCTCTGGTTTTGGCGGGGATACTACCTCTCGACCTCAGGGTACAAGAAGCAGCCGCATTGTACGAGGCAAAGAGAGGGTCGCCTCCGCTAGAGCTAGGAGATAGAGAAACAGAGCGTCCGGTTAGGTTTGCAGAAACTCCTCACCCGGCTGAACATATGGCTTTAGAAATTATCCAACTGGTAGACCAAAGCCTTGTGGACAGGTACAACGTGCAGCAGGTGCGAATCTTCACCGACGGCAGTAAGATTGAGGGAAAGGTCGGAGCCGCGCTATCCCTGTGGAATGGCGAGGCCGAAATTCGGAATCTCAAGCTTAGTCTGTCCGCGTACTGCACAGTCTACCAGGCGGAGCTCCTGGCCATATGTAAAGCCACGAGCGTCATACTCAAGGGTAAGGAGGTAACCTATGGTCTGTACAGCGACTCGAGAGCCGCTTTGGAGACGGTCGTTAACCATTGGTCCCTCCACCCACTAGCCGTGGAGACGAGGGAAAACCTGCGGAAGGCTGGGGCCCAGGGCAAAGTTGTATCTTTGTTCTGGGTCAAGGCTCATGCAGGACTGCCCGGAAACGAGCGCGCCGACGATTTGGCCAAACAAGCGGCTCTGGCGTCGAAAAGGAAACCTGACTATGACCAGTGTCCCATTTCATATGTAAAGCGGCTTATACGTCAGTCTTCGTTAGATATATGGAATAGTCGATATATAGCCGGAGACACTGCATCGGTCACTAAGATGTTCCTTCCCGACGCCAGATTGGCTTACCGCTTTGTTCGCAAGGCTAAGCCCGAGGGAAAGCTCACTCAGATGCTGACAGGGCATGGTGGATTCTCCCAGTACTTGAACCGGTTCAAGTTAAAGGAGAGTCCATCATGCATTTGTGAGCCAGACGCTATAGAGGACGTCTTGCATATACTGGTAGACTGCCCAGTTCATGCAGTACAGAGGTATAATGTGGAGATAAAACTGGGACTGAGACTAAACAGGCAAAACTTCTGTGAATTACTCACCGGTTCAAGAAGCTCAACAAGATTTATAAATTACTGCACAGAAATATGTACTGTAGTAAATAATAGAAATAAGAATTAGATAAATAAGTTTGCTAAATTATATATTTAAGTATATATAAACCTTGGCAAAATGTAAATTTTAGATTATTGATAAGTATAGAAAATTAGTGCAGTAAACATAGTAAAAAAAAAAAAAAAATAAAAAAAAAAAGATGATATGTAAAAAATAAGGTAAAACAAAAGAGATACAGAAATATAAAGAAGTTTCCGCATTTGTTGTTTTGTCGAGTATTGTAAAACATTAAAAAAAAAAAAAAAAAAAAAAAAAAAAAAAAAAAAAAAAAAAAAAAAAAAAAAGAAACCATAAATAACATAAGTAAGTAATTAGTAGTAAGAAAAAACTGTAGTAAATAAGTAAAACAATAAGGGAAACCGGCATTTTGCCATTAGTATAAAATAATGTAATAAATGGATACCAATAATCCCCCTCCCGTAGTGTAATCCTGGACGAATATCCAGGGAATAAGGTGAGTTGTGAGCAGGAGTGGTTTTTAGCCGGTAAGAGTCCGGCACTGCCGCGACTGTCCTATTCGTGGGACAGTCGCGGCGTCCATGAGGATTTTCCACCCTGCTATATATAAAAAAAAAAAAAAAAAACCTAACCTAACCTAACCTAACCTAACCTAACCTAACCTAACCTAACCTAACCTAACCTAACCTAACCTAACCTAACCTAACCTAACCTAACCTAACCTAACCTAACCTAACCTAACCTAACCTAACCTAACCTAACCTAACCTAACCTAACCTAACCTAACCTAACCTAACCTAACCTAACCTAACCTAACCTAACCTAACCTAACCTAACCTAACCTAACCTAACCTAACCTAACCTAACCTAACCTAACCTAACCTAACCTAACCTAACCTAACCTAACCTAACCTAACCTAACCTAACCTAACCTAACCTAACCTAACCTAACCTAACCTAACCTAACTTAACCTAACCTAACCTAACCTAACCTAACCTAACCTAACCTAACCTAACCTAACCTAACCTAACCTAACCTAACCTAACCTAACCTAACCTAACCTAACCTAACCTAACCTAACCTAACCTAACCTAACCTAACCTAACCTAACCTAACCTAACCTAACCTAACCTAACCTAACCTAACCTAACCTAACCTAACCCAATTATTTCAGACCTTTTACATACAGCAAACATACAACTGTCGTACATTTTTGAACGCGGCTCAGTGAGCCCTATACGATTACTACAAAATATTTGACAATTTTCCAAAAGAAAACTTTTTACTTAGGAAAAACCAATTTTCAATTTATTCAAAACTTAAAAATTTTATAACAGTCTTCCTATTTGACCTAACTCTGTTCTGGAAACGCCAACGGACGCGCATTCGCTCGTTCTACGGGATATCTGTAACAGAAAAGTCAAATTAGGTCCATTTTCAAAATTTGTTTTCGAAATTTTCATAAAAAATCAATTTTTCATCCATTTTTCGGCCATAACTTCCGTTCCCGACGTCCGATCCGGACCGGGATTACGTCATAGTATAGGACTCCGTGCCCGCTGTGCGTGTGCACCGCAAAAAACGAACCCTTCATAGGGAAATTTTACACCCGACGGTTTAAAACGTTAAAACTTGCAATTTTTCATACATTCTCTTTAGAACAACCCCTATATTAACGAGCTATCCCTAATATTCCCGAAAATTTTTATCATCTCCTGTACGGGACGCTTAGGTTAGTCTCCCGGTAGAAAACCAGCAGCGAGTCTCGCAGGGTTCCGCGGGGAAGCTCGAAAACGTTAAATTCATAGTTCTATAGATCTATATAGGTATAACCAAAAATCTACTTACCAGAGCGTTGTTTTTGAGAACTTTAATTATTTCAGACCTTTTACATACAGCAAACATACAACTGTCGTACATTTTTGAACGCGGCTCAGTGAGCCCTATACGATTACTACAAAATATTTGACAATTTTCCAAAAGAAAACTTTTTACTTAGGAAAAACCAATTTTCAATTTATTCAAAACTTAAAAATTTTATAACAGTCTTCCTATTTGACCTAACTCTGTTCTGGAAACGCCAACGGACGCGCATTCGCTCGTTCTACGGGATACCTGTAACAGAAAAGTCAAATTAGGTCCATTTTCAAAATTTGTTTTCGAAATTTTCATAAAAAATCAATTTTTCATCCATTTTTCGGCCATAACTTCCGTTCCCGACGTCCGATCCGGACCGGGATTACGTCATAGTATAGGACTCCGTGCCCGCTGTGCGTGTGCACCGCAAAAAACGAACCCTTCATAGGGAAATTTTACACCCGACGGTTTAAAACGTTAAAACTTGCAATTTTTCATACATTCTCTTTAGAACAACCCCTATATTAACGAGCTATCCCTAATATTCCCGAAAATTTTTATCATCTCCTGTACGGGACGCTTAGGTTAGTCTCCCGGTAGAAAACCAGCAGCGAGTCTCGCAGGGTTCCGCGGGGAAGCTCGAAAACGTTAAATTCATAGTTCTATAGATCTATATAGGTATAACCAAAAATCTACTTACCAGAGCGTTGTTTTTGAGAACTTTAATTATTTCAGACCTTTTACATACAGCAAACATACAACTGTCGTACATTTTTGAACGCGGCTCAGTGAGCCCTATACGATTACTACAAAATATTTGACAATTTTCCAAAAGAAAACTTTTTACTTAGGAAAAACCAATTTTCAATTCAATTTATTCAAAACTTAAAAATTTTATAACAGTCTTCCTATTTGACCTAACTCTGTTCTGGAAACGCCAACGGACGCGCATTCGCTCGTTCTACGGGATACCTGTAACAGAAAAGTCAAATTAGGTCCATTTTCAAAATTTGTTTTCGAAATTTTCATAAAAAATCAATTTTTCATCCATTTTTCGGCCATAACTTCCGTTCCCGACGTCCGATCCGGACCGGGATTACGTCATAGTATAGGACTCCGTGCCCGCTGTGCGTGTGCACCGCAAAAAACGAACCCTTCATAGGGAAATTTTACACCCGACGGTTTAAAACGTTAAAACTTGCAATTTTTCATACATTCTCTTTAGAACAACCCCTATATTAACGAGCTATCCCTAATATTCCCGAAAATTTTTATCATCTCCTGTACGGGACGCTTAGGTTAGTCTCCCGGTAGAAAACCAGCAGCGAGTCTCGCAGGGTTCCGCGGGGAAGCTCGAAAACGTTAAATTCATAGTTCTATAGATCTATATAGGTATAACCAAAAATCTACTTACCAGAGCGTTGTTTTTGAGAACTTTAATTATTTCAGACCTTTTACATACAGCAAACATACAACTGTCGTACAT
Organism: Mythimna vitellina; assembly: GCA_949316375.1. Taxonomy (NCBI): domain Eukaryota; kingdom Metazoa; phylum Arthropoda; class Insecta; order Lepidoptera; family Noctuidae; genus Mythimna; species Mythimna vitellina. The sequence continues at coordinate 17,105,768 of OX438710.1, read as the reverse complement.
TTTTGAACGCGGCTCAGTGAGCCCTATACGATTACTACAAAATATTTGACAATTTTCCAAAAGAAAACTTTTTACTTAGGAAAAACCAATTTTCAATTTATTCAAAACTTAAAAATTTTATAACAGTCTTCCTATTTGACCTAACTCTGTTCTGGAAACGCCAACGGACGCGCATTCGCTCGTTCTACGGGATACCTGTAACAGAAAAGTCAAATTAGGTCCATTTTCAAAATTTGTTTTCGAAATTTTCATAAAAAATCAATTTTTCATCCATTTTTCGGCCATAACTTCCGTTCCCGACGTCCGATCCGGACCGGGATTACGTCATAGTATAGGACTCCGTGCCCGCTGTGCGTGTGCACCGCAAAAAACGAACCCTTCATAGGGAAATTTTACACCCGACGGTTTAAAACGTTAAAACTTGCAATTTTTCATACATTCTCTTTAGAACAACCCCTATATTAACGAGCTATCCCTAATATTCCCGAAAATTTTTATCATCTCCTGTACGGGACGCTTAGGTTAGTCTCCCGGTAGAAAACCAGCAGCGAGTCTCGCAGGGTTCCGCGGGGAAGCTCGAAAACGTTAAATTCATAGTTCTATAGATCTATATAGGTATAACCAAAAATCTACTTACCAGAGCGTTGTTTTTGAGAACTTTAATTATTTCAGACCTTTTACATACAGCAAACATACAACTGTCGTACATTTTTGAACGCGGCTCAGTGAGCCCTATACGATTACTACAAAATATTTGACAATTTTCCAAAAGAAAACTTTTTACTTAGGAAAAACCAATTTTCAATTTATTCAAAACTTAAAAATTTTATAACAGTCTTCCTATTTGACCTAACTCTGTTCTGGAAACGCCAACGGACGCGCATTCGCTCGTTCTACGGGATACCTGTAACAGAAAAGTCAAATTAGGTCCATTTTCAAAATTTGTTTTCGAAATTTTCATAAAAAATCAATTTTTCATCCATTTTTCGGCCATAACTTCCGTTCCCGACGTCCGATCCGGACCGGGATTACGTCATAGTATAGGACTCCGTGCCCGCTGTGCGTGTGCACCGCAAAAAACGAACCCTTCATAGGGAAATTTTACACCCGACGGTTTAAAACGTTAAAACTTGCAATTTTTCATACATTCTCTTTAGAACAACCCCTATATTAACGAGCTATCCCTAATATTCCCGAAAATTTTTATCATCTCCTGTACGGGACGCTTAGGTTAGTCTCCCGGTAGAAAACCAGCAGCGAGTCTCGCAGGGTTCCGCGGGGAAGCTCGAAAACGTTAAATTCATAGTTCTATAGATCTATATAGGTATAACCAAAAATCTACTTACCAGAGCGTTGTTTTTGAGAACTTTAATTATTTCAGACCTTTTACATACAGCAAACATACAACTGTCGTACATTTTTGAACGCGGCTCAGTGAGCCCTATACGATTACTACAAAATATTTGACAATTTTCCAAAAGAAAACTTTTTACTTAGGAAAAACCAATTTTCAATTTATTCAAAACTTAAAAATTTTATAACAGTCTTCCTATTTGACCTAACTCTGTTCTGGAAACGCCAACGGACGCGCATTCGCTCGTTCTACGGGATACCTGTAACAGAAAAGTCAAATTAGGTCCATTTTCAAAATTTGTTTTCGAAATTTTCATAAAAAATCAATTTTTCATCCATTTTTCGGCCATAACTTCCGTTCCCGACGTCCGATCCGGACCGGGATTACGTCATAGTATAGGACTCCGTGCCCGCTGTGCGTGTGCACCGCAAAAAACGAACCCTTCATAGGGAAATTTTACACCCGACGGTTTAAAACGTTAAAACTTGCAATTTTTCATACATTCTCTTTAGAACAACCCCTATATTAACGAGCTATCCCTAATATTCCCGAAAATTTTTATCATCTCCTGTACGGGACGCTTAGGTTAGTCTCCCGGTAGAAAACCAGCAGCGAGTCTCGCAGGGTTCCGCGGGGAAGCTCGAAAACGTTAAATTCATAGTTCTATAGATCTATATAGGTATAACCAAAAATCTACTTACCAGAGCGTTGTTTTTGAGAACTTTAATTATTTCAGACCTTTTACATACAGCAAACATACAACTGTCGTACATTTTTGAACGCGGCTCAGTGAGCCCTATACGATTACTACAAAATATTTGACAATTTTCCAAAAGAAAACTTTTTACTTAGGAAAAACCAATTTTCAATTTATTCAAAACTTAAAAATTTTATAACAGTCTTCCTATTTGACCTAACTCTGTTCTGGAAACGCCAACGGACGCGCATTCGCTCGTTCTACGGGATACCTGTAACAGAAAAGTCAAATTAGGTCCATTTTCAAAATTTGTTTTCGAAATTTTCATAAAAAATCAATTTTTCATCCATTTTTCGGCCATAACTTCCGTTCCCGACGTCCGATCCGGACCGGGATTACGTCATAGTATAGGACTCCGTGCCCGCTGTGCGTGTGCACCGCAAAAAACGAACCCTTCATAGGGAAATTTTACACCCGACAGTTAAAAACTGTAAAACTTACAAATTTTTACGCCCGCCCACCCACCCTATTGAAAATAAGAGGAATTGGGGAATTTTCTTTTACACGTTTATATAACGGGGGATAGCGAGACCTTCCGTTATATATACTTGGACCCTTGACGGAAGCCTCTATTGAGGACTTTGTTTTAATTTTAGTTTAGTTTTTAAAATATTGACACCTCTTTTGAGGAATTAGTTTTGACTTTTTAATATTAAGGACTTACTGATCCCCCCTTTACAGGGATCAGTACATTAGGTTAAGCTCAAAACATTTTAATTTTCTTTACAATAATTATTATTTTATCTTTTTTTTTTTATTATTTATTTGTATTTACTCCTCCACTATGTTCCTCTCCAGGACCCCTGCAAAAAAGACCACCGCGGGTCCCCAAGTCTCTCCATCAAACCCGGCACTATCCATCACCTTCGAAAGGGAATACTCCCCTCCCAGTGCTTCAACTCAGGCCTCAAGTGTGAGGCGAAGCATTGGTGAGTGGGAAAATGGAAAGATGGCGGAATCCCAGCCCCTTTCTTCAGCCGCTTCGCACTCACTCAAGAAGGCAGCCCCGACCGTGACGGCCTCCCAGAAGTCCACAAAGCGCGCCACGTCTCAGGCGGACAGCAAGGCTGTGGCGCGTCGAACTTCTACTGAGACGCTGGGAGCATCACCAGGGACAAGCCAGCTGCAGCCAAACAAACCCTCCGATCGAGTGACCGAGGCTCGGAACTGCCTTCTGCGCGCGAAGTCGCACCTTGGCGATTCGCGCAATTTGCGGGCAGACCTAAAAGCCGGGATCACTCAATCGGTGGAACGGCTGTACCAGCTGGTGAAGGAGGAAGCGGCGGCTGCTGTAAAAGTGAAGGGGGCTGAGCTGTCGAGGGAGGAGGCCTTTAAGGCATCACCCCCGCCAGAAGCACCAAAGAGCCTGCCGGAGGTAAACTCGCTGCTCGCTTCACTAGCGGAGCATAGCGCGCTGGTGAAGGAGAGCAGCGAGAAGATGGAGAAGCTGCGGCAAGCGATGGAGAGACAGGGGGAACTGTTGGAAAAGACGGCCACCTACGCGAGTGTAGCGGCGGGTCCACCGAAAAGGCAGACCCCAGGAAGGACCGCGCTGCACTCGATAGTGGTGACGTCCAAGGAAGAAGGGGACACAGGAGAGGAAGTAATTAGAAAAATCAGAGAGGCAGTTAAGGCCAAGGATGGAGGAGTGGAAGTGGAAAGTGTGCGAAAGGCCAAAGAAAGGAAAATTATAATGGGATGTAGGTCGGTCGAGGAAAGGGATAAAGTCAGAGAAAGACTAGAGAAGGCAGGAGATCACCTCGTTGTCGAGGAGGTGAAAAACAAAGACCCACTGCTGGTTTTCCGTGGCGTCCTCCGCATCTACTCTGATGAGGAAATGCTGGGGGCGCTACGCAATCAAAACCGGGATGTCTTTCGCGGCCTCGACAACGGGGAGGACCGACTCGTAATAAAATACAAAAAGAACTCCAGAAACCCCCAGACCCAGAACGTGATAGTCAGCACGTCCCCGACTATCTACAACAGGATACTCGATAAGGGAAGAGCGCGTATCGATCTTCAAACTGTCTTCGTCGACGATCAGTCGCCACTGGTGCAGTGCACGAGGTGCCTAGGGTATGGGCATAGTCGGCGACTCTGTAAAGAACCGGCCGACTTATGCAGCCATTGCGGAGGCCCACACCTGCGTGCAGAGTGTGCCCAGTGGCTAAAGGCGGATTGCCCAAAATGCCACAACTGCGTTAAGGCGAAGATGGAGAAGACGGACCACAACGCGTTCAACCCCGAGTGTCCTGTTCGAGTCAGGTGGGACAGGCTAGCACGTGCGTCAGTCGCCTACTGCTAAGGTGGTCCCAGTGGACACACTGCCACACAAAATACTCCAGGTTAATCTTCAAAGGAAGAGACTGGCGACCCATGAGCTTATGATCGAGGCCGAACAGCGCAAAGCCACCGCAGCGCTGATCCAGGAGCCCTATGTAGGCAACGCTAAAAGGATGAGCGGGACCAGAGGTGTCCGAATCTTCCAGAGCACCAGGCAAGGAGAAGGGACTGTCAAAGCGGCCATAGTTGTCTTTGATCCGAAACTTACCGTTAGACAGTACCCAGAACTCACCACGGACAATATAGTCGTGGTGGGGATCCAAACTGGTGCCTGGAAACTAACTCTGGTCTCGTTCTACTTCGAGCCAGACCAGCCCTTGGGGCTATACCTGGACAGCCTTAGGAAGGTGGAAAGTGAGACCGGCCCGCATAGGCTCATAATGGGAGGAGACACTAACGCCTGGAGCGTTTGGTGGGGCAGTAGTGAGACCAATAGCAGAGGCGACGAGATGCTGGGTGCTCTCGACCAGCTTGGACTGCAAATACTCAACAGAGGGGAAACTCCAACCTTTGACGTAGTTCGTGGTAACAGACGTTACACGAGCTGCGTCGACGTCACAGCCTGTACACCGGATATGCTATCGGTGACTGAGGGCTGGCGAGTTGTCGATGACCTGACAGGGTCAGACCACAACGGCATAGAGTTCTTTATAAACCTCGAAAAGTCTGTGGGCATCACGGTGCAACGGACTACCAGGATCTATAATACAAAGAAGGCAAATTGGGACCAGTTTCGTAAGAAACTGGTCCTAATTATGCAAAACAACAATTTGACTGTAAGCCTGCTCGATCAGATCGACAGCGTGCACAAATTAGACCTGGTAGTCGAGGAACTGACAACGGCGGTACGAAACGCCTGTACCAAAGTGATGCCCAAAAAGAAGACAGTAGAGAAGTTAACCGTGCCGTGGTGGTCCGACGAACTCGCCAGCCTGAAGAAGCAGGTTGTTACCAAAAAGCGGAGGATCCGATGTGCAGCGCCGGTCCGTAGACCAAAGGTTGTTGAGGAGTACCTGAAACAGAAGGAAGAGTATGAAAAAGCAGTAGTCAAGGCGCAGGTCGAGAGTTGGAAGGGTTTCTGTGAGAAACAAGACCGAGAAGGCCTGTGGGAAGGAATATACAGGGTGATCCGGAGGACAGAAAAGAGAGAGGAGGACGTACCGATGGTGAGGGATGGAAAGACTTTAGACCCCGAAGAGTCAGCGAGGTACCTAGCACAAGCGTTTTACCCGAAAGACCGTCCAGAGGGGGATAACGAGGAGCATAAAAAGGTGCGGCAAAGAGCGGAAGAAGTGAACGGGGGGAACCAAGTTGAACCCTGGGATCCACCGTTCACTCTCGATGAGCTAAGGCGAGCAGTCTCCTCGTTCAACCCCAAAAAAGCCCCCGGTTCCGACGGTCTGACGGCGGACATATGGGGCCACGCGATCCATTCAGACCCAGACCTAGTTCTGCGCTTGATGAACAAGTGCCTGGCGCATGGATACTTTCCACGGTCCTGGAAAGAGGCAACAGTCGTTGTGCTCCGCAAACCCGCGAAAGAAGACTACACCACTCCGAAATCATACAGGCCGATTGGTCTTTTGCCTGTACTCGGCAAGATATACGAGAAGATGCTCGTGGCCCGACTCAAGTTCCACTTGCTGCCCAGGATGAGTACTCGCCAGTACGGCTTCATGCCACAAAAAAGCACTGAGGACTCCCTCTACACACTCATGGGGCACATTCGTGGCAGACTCAAAGCAAAGAGGCTTGTCACGATTGTGTCCTTGGACATAGAGGGAGCCTTCGACAGCGCTTGGTGGCCGACCATACGAGTGCGACTGGCTGAGGAAAAGTGTCCTGTGAACTTGAGAAGGGTCTTTGACAGTTACTTGTCCGAGAGAGTGGTGAAAGTCAGGTACGCGGGAGCGGAGTATAAATCCAGGACCGAGAAGGGATGCGTCCAGGGGTCAATCAGTGGTCCCATATTATGGAACGTGGTGCTGGACCCGCTGATCAAGGAACTTGAAAGTATGGGGGTCTATTGTCAGGCGTTTGCAGACGATGTCGTCCTTGTGTTCGATGGGGAGACGGCGCTTGAGGTCCAAAGAGATGCCAATGTCGCCCTTGAGTACGTGCACGCATGGGGTGTCACGAACAAGCTCAAGTTTGCGCCGCATAAAACAAAAGCAATGCTAATAACGCGCAAACTGAAGCATGACACCCCATGTCTCAGAATGGGCGGGGTAGACATTGGCATGTCTGAGGAAATTAAACTGTTAGGTCTCACCATCGACCACAAGTTGACCTTTAACAACCACGTCGCAAACGTCTGCTCCCGAGCCATCGGTATTTATAAGCAGCTGTCGAGGGCCGCAAGGGCCAGTTGGGGTCTGCATCCTGAGGTCATCCGCTGTATTTATACAGCTGCAGTGGAACCCATCATCCTGTACGCGGCGAGTGCATGGTCGCCGGCCGCAACCAAAATTGGAGTCCAGAAGAAGCTGAACGCCGTCCAGAGGAGCTTCGCGCAGAAGCTGTGCCGAGCCTATCGCACGGTCTCCTTACACTCAGCACTGGTGCTGGCTGGGATACTCCCTCTCGACCTCCGAATCCAAGAGGCGGCCTCACTTTATGAAGCCAAGAGGGGGTTACCCCATCCAGCGCTGGGAGACAGGGAGATCGAGCGAGTGTCATCGGCACTACAGATGCCACATCCGGCTGAGCAGAGGACTATTGAACTGCGTCGCCTGGTAGACGAGGAGCAATATAATGCCCACCGCGACTACGCGGTGAGGATCTTTACAGACGGCAGCAAGATTGAGGGCAAGGTCGGGGCCGCACTGTCCGTGTGGACCGACCAGGCCGAGACCAAGGCCCTCAAGCTTGCTTTGCCGTCTTACAGTACCGTCTACCAGGCTGAGCTCCTCGCCCTCTGCGAAGCAATGAAGGAAGTCCTCCGAAGGACCGAGACGGCGTTCGCTATCTACAGTGACTCCATGGCAGCTCTCCAAACCGTCGTGAACCCCGAAGCCCTCCACGCCCTCGCAGTGGAAACGAGAGACGCCATCCGCCGCAGCAGAATCCAGAACAAGAGCGTCTCCTTGTTCTGGATCAAAGCTCATGTGGGGCTGGAGGGCAACGAGAGAGCCGACTCGCTCGCAAAGGAGGCTGCCTTAAAGTGTAAGCGGAAACCCCACTACGATAAATGCCCGGTTTCATTCGTTAAGCGTATGATCCGTATGGATACGCTGAGCAAATGGAACCGGAGGTATTGTACTGGGGAAACGGCGGCCACGACGAAGTTATTCTTCCCGTGCGCGATCGCTGCGTACAGGACGGTGCGGAAGTTAGAGATGACCCAGGAGCTGACCCAGGCCTTAACAGGGCACGGCGGGTTCTCCGAATACCTGACTCGTTTCAAGTGCAAGGAGAGCCCGGCATGCGCCTGCGACCCCGACAAGCAGGAGACAGTCCTCCATCTCCTGACGCAGTGCCCTGTATATTCCTCCCACAGGCACGACTTTGAGACGAGAGTCGATTTGCCAGTGAACAAAAACAATCTTAGTCTTTTAATAAGCGACCGAAAGATAAGAAAACACTTTATTCCATATATTTTAAAAATCGTTCTATCTGTCAATAGGCGAAATAAATAATTGACATTTGGTATAATTATGACCAAATTTTGTTATTAGTATTATTTATTTATTTTATAAGAATTTATGACAATTTAATAATGATTTAATACAATTGGAATATGAAATACAAATTTTTTTTTTTAAGAATTATTTATTATCCTTATTTTACAATGTATGAACTAAAATAAAAATAACTGAAATCGAAAGCCTACAGCCCTTCATAACAACCCTGCGAAACTTGTGCGGCAGGGGGTCCTTCGCATGGCAGAAGTGTGGTTTTAGCCGGTAAGAGTCCGGCACTGCCCACACTGCTCTCATTGAGGAGCAGCCTGGGCGTCCATGATGGATTTCCCACTCCTGCCAGAAAAAAAAAAAAAAAAAAAAAAAAAAAAAAAACCTAACCTAACCTAACCTAACCTAACCTAACCTAACCTAACCTAACCTAACCGCTCCCAGTAGAAAACCAGCAGCGAGTCTCGCAGGGTTCCGCGGGGAAGCTCGAAAACGTTAAATTCATAGTTCTATAGATCTATATAGGTATAACCAAAAATCTACTTACCAGAGCGTTGTTTTTGAGAACTTTAATTATTTCAGACCTTTTACATACAGCAAACATACAACTGTCATACATTTTTGAACGCGGCTCAGTGAGCCCTATACGATTATCATAAAATATTTGACAATTTTCCAAAAGAAAACTTTTTACTTAGGAAAAACCAATTTTCAATTTATTCAAAACTTAAAATTATTATAACAGTCTTCCTATTTGACCTAACTCTGTTCTGGAAACGCCAACGGACGCGCATTCGCTCGTTCTACGGGATATCTGTAACAGAAAAGTCAAATTAGGTCCATTTTCAAAACTTGTTTTCGAAATTTTCATAAAAAATCACCTTTTTCATCCATTTTTCGGCCATAACTCCCGTTCCCGACGTCCGATCCGGACCGGGTTTACGTCATAGTATAGGACTCCGTGCCCGCTGTGCGTGTGCATTGCAAAAAACGAACCCTTCATAGGAAAATTTTACACCCGACAGTTAAAACTGTAAAACTTACAAATTTTCACGCCCACCCACCCACCCTTATCGAAAATAAGAGAAAATTGGGAGATTTCTTTTATTCGTTTATACGACGGGGGGTAACAAGACAATCAAATAAATATATTTGATTATTGGACGGCAGCCTCCATTGAGGATTTATTAAACCTTGACACCTCTATTGAGGATTATTTTATTTTTTTGCCTTTTTGGTAGAACCTTTTAGTACAATTGTTTTGACTTTTCAATTTCATTGACAGGACTATAGACATAGTCATTCATAATTACCCGATTTCTTGATTCTGATCCCCTCTTTACAGGGATTTTGCTCATTGTTCCACCTGACGGAATCTTCTGTAGTCTCCTTCACTCGGCAACTTGGACATGTTTGGCATAAGGACTCCTGTAGCTAAAATGTCAAACGCTGGGGAAAAGAGTCCAGATGCAGGAAATTCAAGGCACGATCAACGAGGCCCATCGGTGAGGCGCAGCATTGAGGGGTGGGAAGCTGATAGTTCGAAGAGAGCACAGTCACTTAAAACTCCAACCCCTCCGAAAAAAGCTCCCTTGACAACCCCGCCCAGACTCAAATCCAAAGTGGCTTTTTCACAGGAAGCAAAGTTAGATGCATATAGAACTAGGGAAACCTCGCCGCAAAATTCGCAACCATCAAAATACATAAACCGGACCACAGAAGCGAAGGCCTGCCTTTCTAAAGCTAAAATTCAACTGCTGAGCTCTCGTAATCTTAAAAAGGAGATAAAAGATGAGATAACAAAAGCAGTAGAGAGACTCTACCAGCTGGTTAAGGAGCTCGAGTCTGAGAGAGGTTGCGCTACTGAGGAAGAAGTTGTGACCAAAATAGACGAACCGAAGGTCCCTACGCCAACCTCAGGGGTTCCGACAGGGCTTGTGACACAACTCATGGAGAACCTCCAACTGCATAAACAGGCGTTGGAGGAATGCCAGCAGCATACGCGAGCCCTGTCGGAGCAACTCAAGCAGGCTCCCCACTACGTCGCGGGCCGTGGACCCACTTTTGCCGAAATTGCCGCCGGCGCAAGGCAGCCAACTCAAGGGCCTCTTCATTCGGTGGTCGTATCATCTATAAATGATAAGGACACCGGTGAAGAGGTTATTGAGAAGCTGAGGACGGCGGTCGATGCCAGGAGGGAGGGCACCAGGGTCGAGCGGCTGCGGAAAGCGAGGGACCAGAAGGTTGTTGTCGGTTTTGGAACCCGGGAAGAGATGGTGAGGGTAACGGAGAGGATTAAGAAGGTGGGCAACCTAGTGGTGGAAGAGGTCAAAAATAAAGATCCTCTTGTTATTATTAAAGACGTCCTCTCCTGCCACTCGGACGAGGAAATAATTGAGGCCCTAAAATGCCAAAATCGCCACCTGATAGGGGACATTCCTGCGGGAGAAGTGAGGGCTGCAGTAAAGTACCGTCGCAAGACGAGGAACACCCACATGTGCCACATCATCCTGCAGGTATCCCCAGCTTTGTGGCAGAGGCTGACAGTTGCAGGTCGAGTGCACATTGACCTGCAGAGAGTGCGTGTACTGGACCAGACTCCGCTGGTTCAGTGCACTCGCTGTCTGCGCTACGGCCATAGCCGTAAATTGTGTACAGAATCTGTAGACCTCTGTGTTCATTGTGGTGGGCCCCACCTGCGCGCAGATTGTCCGTCAAGGTTGGCGGCTGACGTGCCAACGTGCCGAAACTGCCTGACAGCAAAGTTAGTAAAAACTGACCACAGCGCTTTCGACAGCGAGTGCCCGGTTCGCGTTAAGTGGGACGCGTTGGCGCGCCTTTCAGTAGCATATTGCTGAGGTAGTTCCTACGGCTACCCTTGAGTATAAAATTATCCAAGCCAATCTGCAAAGGAGCCAGCTAGCCACCAACGAGGTGCTACTCGAAGCGGGAAAACGGGAAATCGCCTTAGCATTGCTCCAGGAGCCCTATGTGGGTGGGGTGAGAAGAATGAAGGGCTACCGGGGAGTTAGGATCTTCCAGAGCTCTGAGGGAGGGGAAGGGACTGTAAAGGCGGCAATTGCTGTCCTTGACAAAGATTTGGATATATTACAGTACCCGCAACTCACCACAAACAACATCGTTGTGGTGGGAGTCCGAACCAGGGCCTGGACGATCACGCTTGTGTCCTTCTACTTCGAACCCGATAAGCCTATGGAGCCTTACCTGGAACATCTCAAACAAATAGAGCGAGAGATGGGTTCTTGCAGGATGGTCATTGGAGGAGATTCAAACGCAAAGAGTCCATGGTGGGGTAGCTGCAATGAGGACCTCAGAGGGGAGCAGATGAGTGGGGTTGTGGGTGAATTGGGTCTGCAGATCCTTAATACCGGTGATATCCCAACGTTTGATACCATAAGAGGGGGTATAAGGTACAGTAGCCACGTGGATATAACGGCCTGTTCGGCGGACATCCTGCACCTGGTGGACAGCTGGCGTATTGTGGAGGGACTCACGAGTTCCGACCATAACAGCATTATTTTTGGCATTACATTAACTAAATCAAAAGGTTACAACATTGAGCGCACCACAAGAAAATATAATACGAAGAAGGCTAATTGGAGACAGTTTCATGAAAAACTGTTTCAAACTATGTTGTCTCAAAATTTAACAGTTGCGGAGCTCACGAATGTTAACAACACAGAACAAATAGAACACACAATAAAGACATACACACAAGCCGTAATTGACACATGCACACAAACAATACCAGCAAAGAAAACAAAAGAAACACTTACCGTATCATGGTGGTCCGAGGAACTCGCGCAGTTGAAGAAGCTAGTCGCCACCAGAAAACGTAGAGTCAGGAACGCAGCGCCGATCCGGAGAGAAATGGTAGTCCAACTGTACCTGGAAGAGAAAAGAAAGTATGAAACAGCTGTAAGGAAAGCAATTGAAGAGAGCTGGAAAGAGTTTTGTAGTAAACAAGACACAGAAGGAGTGTGGGAAGGTCTTTATAGAGTGATGGGAAGAGTTGCCAAAAGAGAGGAGGACCTGCCGCTGCAGAGGGGAGCTGAAACGCTGGATGCGAAAGGCTCGGTAAAGCTGTTGGCCGAGACGTTTTACCCCGAGGATCGTGAGGAAGACGACAGCGTGGATCATCGCCATACCAGACAATTGGCAAAAATGGTAAACGAGTGGAGTCATGATGAACGGTATGACCCACCGTTTACTAAAAGCGAGCTTGATAGATCCATGAAGTCGTTCAATCCAAAAAAGGCCCCGGGGGCAGACGGTTTCACTGCCGACATCTGCTCTCGGGCAGTAAGTTGTGACCCAGATTTCTTCTTGGCCCTACTGAACAAATGCTTGGAGCACCACTATTTCCCGATGGTTTGGAAGGAAGCAACGGTGGTTGTGCTGAGAAAGCCGGGCAAGGACTCGTACACCGCACCAAAATCATACAGACCGATTGGGCTCTTGCCTGTCCTTGGAAAGGTGTACGAGAAGATGCTGGTTGCTCGTCTCAAATTTTACTTACTCCCAAGGATTAGTACTCGCCAATACGGCTTTATGCCTCAAAAAAGTACCGAGGACTCCCTCTATACTCTCGTGCAGCACATTCGCGCTAAACTAGCACTTAAAAAGATAGTAACGCTTGTGTCGTTAGATATAGAGGGAGCATTCGATGCTACATGGTGGCCCGCGATCAAAGTGCGATTGGCTGAGGAAAAGTGTCCAGTGAATTTGAGGCGAGTAGTCGATAGCTATCTTAGTGACAGGGTGGTCACCGTTAGATATGCCGGGGAAGAAAGCAAAAGGCCGACCTCTAAAGGGTGCGTTCAGGGGTCTGTCGGGGGGCCGATATTCTGGAATCTGGTGCTTGATCCGGTCCTGAAGCAGCTGGAGGAAATAGGAGTCTACTGCCAGGCATTCGCTGACGACGTCGTCATGGTTTTTGACGGCGACACGGCAGTAGAAATCGAGGGACAGGCCAATGCCGCTCTCGGACATGTTCGGACGTGGGGTGTCAGAAACAAGCTGAAATTCGCGCCGCACAAAACTTGTGCGATGGTGCTAACGCGAAAGCTAAAATACGACACGCCGCGTCTGAGCATGGGGGGGATCGACGTCGGTATGTCCCAAGAAATAAAAATCCTGGGCCTAACGATGGACTCAAAGCTCACGTTTGACAGGCACATAGCTGTCGTCTGTAAAAAGGCGATAGCTATGTATAAGCAACTGGCTAGGGCGGCCCGAGTTAGCTGGGGTCTGTACCCTGAAGTTGTGCGTGTGATATACACCGCGGCAGTCGAACCCACGATTCTGTACGCCGCAAGCGCTTGGGCACCTGCAGCCAACAAACTGGGGGTCATTAAAAAGCTGAATGTGGTCCAGAGGGGATTCGCGCAAAAGCTGTGCAGAGCCTACCGGACGGTCTCCCTGAACTCGGCGTTGGTGTTGGCGGGAATAATCCCACTAGACCTCCGCATCCGCGAAGCGGCAGCACTGTACGAGGCTAAGAGGGGAGTGCCTCAGCCCATGCTAGGAGACAGGGAGATTGAGCGGATGGCTCCAGCAATAGAATCCCCGCATCCTGCCGAGCAGACTGATCTGGACTTTGGCTGCCTGGTAGACGAGGAACACTATAACACCCACAGTGACTTCGCTATGCGTATTTTCACGGACGGCAGCAAGATTGAGGGCAAAGTCGGAGCGGCGCTATCCTTGTGGAATAGTGCCACCGAAATAAAGGCCCTCAAACTTGCTCTGCCGTCCTACTGCACCGTCTACCAGGCTGAGCTACTGGCTCTACAAAGAGCGGCCACTGAAGTGCTCAGACGAAAAGAGGCAACGTATGGTATTTTCAGCGACTCCAGGGCAGCTCTGCAGTCGGTGGTCAACGTAAGTTCCCTCCATCCCCTGGCAGTGGAAACCAGGGCCACCCTGCGCCGCTGCAAGCTCCAAAACAAAAAGGTGTCCCTATTCTGGATTAAGGCCCACGCAGGATTGGAGGGAAACGAACGAGCCGACCAACTCGCCAAAGAGGCAGCCCTGGGGTCGAAGAAAAGGCCGGATTATGATCTATACCCCGTTTCATTCGTCAAGCGGCAGATCCGTATGGGATCGCTTGATGAATGGAACGGGAGGTACAAGACCGGAGAAACCGCCTCCGGTACAAAAATATTTTTCCCCGATGCGATTGCGGCGTATAGAGTCGTGCGTAAAATGGAGTTCACAAGCATACTAACCCAAATACTTACAGGGCACGGTGGATTCTCTGCATACCTGAAACGCTTTAAGTGAAAGGAGAGTGCATCGTGTGCCTGTGAGCCAGGTAAGGACGAAACTGTCCTCCATATTCTGCTTGATTGCCCAGTCACAGCACGAGCTCGGTATGAGGTGGAACAGGAACTAAACGCCAAATTAGTGGAGCATAGCCTGCCAAGTCTTATAAGTGGAAAGAAAAGAAAAATTTTGTTAGAATACTGTTGCAAGATAGGAAAAATAGTAGTAAATAGAAATAGGATAGCTTAAGAAAAGAAAGATACTTTATCATATAGTAACTATATAGGCTAAGTATCTTAAAATAAGTATATGTAGTATTAAGTATATGTAGTATTATTAGTAGTAGTAGACACAAGCTAGTACGTACTTCAAATGAAAGATTATATGATGATGGATTCTCCGCTCTCTTTAAATATATTTAAGTCATTGCCTGTCAGGCGCGTCATTTATAAGTCAGAAGATGATCAAACAAGATCTGCCAAATAAGGTCTCTGATAAGGTCAGAGGACAATGAGCATATAAAAAAAAAAAAAAAAAAAAAAAAAAAAAAAAAAAAAAAAAAAACCTAACCTAACCTAACCTAACCTAACCTAACCTAACCTAACCTAACCTAACCTAACCTAACCTAACCTAACCTAACCTAACCTAACCTAACCTAACCTAACCTAACCTAACCTAACCCAATTATTTCGGACCTTTTATATACAGCAAACATACAACTGTCGTACATTTTTGAACGCGGCTCAGTGAGCCCTATACGACTATCGCAAAATATTTGACAATTTTCCAAAAGAAAACTATTTACTTAGGAAAAACCAATTTTCAATTTATTTAAAACTTAAAATTTTTATAACAGTCTTCCTATTTGACCTAACTCTGTTCTAGAAACGCCAACGGACGCGCATTCGCTCGTTCTACGGGATACCTGTAACAGAAAAGTCAAATTAGGTACATTTTCAAAATTTGTTTTCCAAATTTACATAAAAAATCACCTTTTTCATCTATTTTTCGGCCATAACTTCCGTTCCCGACGTCCGATCCGGACCGGGTTCACGTCATAGTATAGGACTCCGTGCCCGCTGTGCGTGTGCACCGCAAAAAACGAACCCTTCATAGGAAAATTTTACACCCGACAGCAAGAAACGTAAAAACTTGCAAATTTTTACGTCCGCCCACCCACCCTTATCGAAAATAAGAGGTATTGGGGAATTTTCTTTTATACGTTTATATAACGGGGGGTAACGAGACCACCCGTTATATATACTTACGACCCTACTTGCAGCCTTTATTGAGGCTTCCTTGTTATCAGAACACATAAACTTTAGCATATTAACACATAAACTTTGACCTTTTACTTTTCGTTGACTGAACTATATACATAGTTATTTTAAATATTGACTCTACTTGTTAACTGTTTGCTGATCTCACCTTTACAGGGATTCAGCTCAACTATCATTTATATTGTCCTCTGACAACTTGGATTGGGTTTGCTTCTCTCCATAATGTTTCGCACACCGGCAAAGAAGGACACGGTCTCTCGGGGTTCCGGGGACTCGCCGTGCTCTGCGGAGAAAACTGGGGCTTCGCTTTTGAACGTGAGGAAAAGTATCGGCGAATGGGAGGCCGGTAGAGCGGAGCTAAAGTCTAAATCATCGACTAACCCGAAACCTGATGGCACACCACCAGCTACGCAAAAGCTCCCTATCGCTTCGGTGACGCGCCGCGCCTCTGCAGACACTGTGAGTCCCGTTAAAAAAGCCGAATCAAAGTACCCCAGCCTCACGGCAGAAGCGAGAGCTTGCCTAAATAAGGCGAAACTTCACCTGGGCAACTCTCGCAATCTGAAAACAGAAATAAAAACGGAGGTTATGGGGGCTATAAACCGGCTGTACGAGATCGTTAAGGAGTCGGAGAGAACAAAACTCTCGGCGACAATATACAGCCCGCCAAGTATCGACCCAACTTACCCGACCTCCGCAATTGCAAGCCAAGATAATCACGAGGCATTATCCAGACTTATCGAAACGAACAGTGCCCTTTTAAAGGAAAATATCGCAAAAATGGAAGGACTGGGTAATGCCTTGGCGACAATGGAAAGTGCAGAGGGGAAGACTTATGCGTCTGTAGCCGCCGCTAATAATACCCAAACTAGTGGTCAAATCCTGGGCCGAGCGACGCTACACTCCGTGGTAGTCTCCTCGGCAAAAGAATCAGAAACGGGCGACGAGATTTTAGAGAAGGTTAGAAGGGCAGTGGATGCGAAGGAAGGTTGGGTGCAAGTGGAGAGAGTGAGAAAAGCGAAAGACAGAAAGGTGATAATGGGATGTTGTTCAGAAGAGGAGAGAAGCAAGGTCAAACAGAGACTGGAAGCTGTTGGAGAGGGACTCATCGTCGAGGAGGTGAAAAATCGGGACCCGTTTCTGATTCTGCGAAACGTGTTGCTGATTCACAGTGACGAGGAAATCCTCAAAGCCCTAAAGAATCAGAATCGGGAACTCTTTCAGGACCTTGAGGGCAAGGATCAAAGAGTTGCCATAAAATTCCGAAGAAAGGCGCGAAATCCTCACTTGAACCACATTGTGCTCAGTGTGTCTCCCACAATCTGGAGACGAGCAATCGAAGGTACCAAGATTCGGATAGACCTCCAGATTGTTCGCGTCGAGGATCAGACGCCGCTGGTGCAGTGCACACGCTGCTTGGGGTATGGCCATAGCAAGCGCTTCTGTAAAGACCCAGCCGAGTTATGTAGCCATTGCGGTGGTCCACATTTCAGGGCGGACTGCCCGGACAGGCAGCTTGGTGAAGCAGCAAAGTGCATAAACTGCATTAGAGCTAAGATGGGAAACACTGAGCACAATGCTTTCAGCACAGAATGCCCCGTACGTCGAAAATGGGACTCGTTGGCTCGAGCCTCCATAGCGTACTGCTAAGGTTGTCCCTGCTGCCACTCACCAGTACAAAATAACCCAAGCCAATCTGCAACGAAGTAAGCTGGCTACAAACGAGCTAATACTGGAAGCTGACAACCGCAAACTTGCCATAGCACTGCTTCAGGAGCCGTATGTAGGCGGGATAAGAAGGATGAAGGGCTACCGGGGCGTAAGGGTCTTCCAGAGCTCTGAGACAGGAGAAGGGACTGTAAAGGCAGCAATAGCTGTCTTTGACAAAGATTTAGACGTTTTACAGTACCCGCAACTTACCACAAATAATATCGTCGTGGTGAGGGTCCGAACCAGAGCCTGGACGATCACGCTGGTGTCCTTCTACTTCGAACCCGATAAGCCCATAGAACCATATCTGGAGCATCTAAAACGGATAAAGCGAGAGGTAGGCTCCTGCAGATTGGTTTTTGGAGGAGACGCTAATGCGAAAAGTACTTGGTGGGGCGGCAGTAACGAGGACTCGAGAGGGGAGCAGTGTTGTGGGGCACTCGTTGAATTGGAACTGCAGATTCTTAACACGGGAGATATCCCGACCTTTGACACTGTTAGAGGTGGAATCAGGTACAGCAGTCACGTGGACATTACGGCATGTTCGGCAGACATGCTGGGGCTGGTAGACGGTTGGCGGATTGAGGAGGGTCTCACGAGTTCGGACCACAACGGCATTTTATTTGAAATTAATCTTATTAAATCTAAAGGCATTAAAATAGAACGCACAACAAGAATATTTAACACGAAGAAAGCAAACTGGGGAAAGTTTCATGAGAAACTGGCTCAAGTTATGCGGGATAGAAAATTAAACTTAACAGAATTGGAAAACATAACTAACAAAGATCAATTAGAAACAACATTGAAATCATATACACAAGCAATAACTGAAACATGTAGAGATACAATTCCTATGAAAAATAATACAGAAATACTTACAATGCCGTGGTGGTCCCAGGAACTTGCAGAGATGAAGAAGCTAGTCGCTACCAAAAAACGCAGAGTCAGAAACGCAGCGCTGGTCCGAAGAGAGATGGTTGTCATGCTGTACCTGAAAGAAAAAGAAAATTATGAGTCAGCGGTAAAGAAGGCTATAGAAGAGAGTTGGAAGGACTTTTGCGGAAAGCAAGATAAAGAAGGGGTCTGGGAAGGGATATATAGAGTGATGGGAAGGGTGGTAAAGAGGGAAGAGGATCTACCTCTCCAGATGGAGGGAACCATGCTGGATGCAAAAGGTTCTGTGAGGCTGTTGGCAGATACGTTTTATTCTGAGGACCGAGAGGAAAACGACAACGTAGACCATCGCCGAACCAGAGATATGGCTAACACGGTAAACGGATGGAGACATGATGAACGACATGATCCACCGTTTACCCGAAGCGAGCTGGATAGGGCTATGAAGTCTTTTAACCCCAAAAAGGCCCCGGGAGCCGACGGCTTCACATCCGACATATGCTCACGGTCTGTCAGCTGCGACCCCGATTACTTCCTGGCACTGCTGAATCAATGCCTGGCGCACCACTATTTTCCGAAGATCTGGAAGGAAGCGATAGTGGTTGTACTCAGAAAACCAGGTAAAGACTCGTACACCGTACCAAAATCTTACAGGCCGATTGGGCTCTTGCCTGTCCTTGGGAAAGTGTACGAGAAGATGCTGATTGCTCGTCTCAAATATTACTTACTTCCAAGGATCAGTACTCGCCAATACGGCTTTATGCCCCAAAAGAGCACCGAAGACTCCCTCTATACTCTTGTGCAGCACATCCGCACAAAACTGGCACAAAAGAAAATTGTCACACTTGTGTCGTTGGATATAGAGGGAGCATTCGATAATGCGTGGTGGCCCGCCATCAAAGTACGTTTGGCTGAGGAAAGGTGTCCTGTGAATTTGAGACGGGTAGTCGACAGCTATCTCAGTGACAGGGTGGTCAGTGTGAGATACGCCGGAGAAGAATTTAAGAAGTCCACCAGCAAAGGGTGCGTCCAAGGCTCCATTAGTGGTCCGTTATTCTGGAACGTGGTGCTGGATCCTCTCCTTAAACAGCTGGAGGAAAGAGGCATCTACTGTCAGGCTTTTGCTGATGATGTTGTGCTGGTGCTTAGCGGTGAAACAGCCCAGGAAATCGAGGGACAGGCCAATGCCACTCTCGAACATGTTCGAGCGTGGGGTGTCAGAAATAAACTGAATTTTGCACCACACAAAACTTGTGCCATGGTGCTAACACGGAAACTAAAGTACGACACCCCACGCTTGAGCATGGGAGGGACCGATATTGGTATGTCCCAAGATGTTAAGATACTGGGCCTCACGATAGATGAAAAGCTCACCTTCAACAAGCATATAGCTATTGCCTGTAAGAAGGCGATAGCTATCTATAAACAGCTAGCAAGGGCAGCCCGGGTGAGCTGGGGTCTGCACCCAGAAGTGATCCGCACGATTTACACCGCAGCAGTCGAGCCTACGCTCCTGTACGCCGCAAGCGCGTGGGCACCGGCCGCCAACAAATCAGGAGTCCAAAAGCAGCTAAACGTTGTCCAGAGAGGTTTTGCACAGAAGTTGTGTCGAGCCTACCGCACCGTCTCCCTTAACTCGGCTCTTGTACTGGCTGGGATACTTCCTCTCGACATCCGCATCCGCGAAACGGCTGCGTTATACGAGGCCAAGAAGGGGATGCCCCAGCCCGTGCTGGGAGACAGGGAGATTGAGCGGATGGCTCCAGCGTTAGAAGCCCCACACCCTGCAGAGCAGGTCGATCTGGACTTCGACAGCCTGGTAGACGAGGATCAATATAAAAACCACAGCAACTTTGCTGTGCGTATTTTCACAGACGGCAGCAAGATTGAGGGCAAAGTCGGGGCGGCACTATCCTTGTGGAATAGTGCCACTGAAGTAAAGGCCCTCAAACTTGCTTTGCCGTCGTACTGTACCGTCTATCAGGCTGAGCTGCTGGCCCTACAAAGGGCGGCTGGCGAGGTGCTAAAACGCAAGGAGGAAAGTTTCGGCATCTTCAGCGACTCCATGGCGGCTCTCCAATCGGTTGTAAATGTGAGCTCCCCCCATCCCTTGGCAGTGGAAACCAGAGACACTCTACGACGCTGTAAGCTCCAGAACAAGAGAGTGTCCTTATTTTGGATCAAGGCCCATGCGGGATTGGGGGGAAACGAGCGAGCCGACCAACTCGCCAAGGAGGCCGCCTTGGGGTCGAAGAAGAGGCCGGACTATGATCTGTGCCCCGTTTCATTCGCTAAACGACAGATTCGTATGGGGTCACTTTGCGAATGGAACGGAAGATATAGAGCCGGGGAAACAGCCTCCGGAACAAAAATATTCTTCCCCGACGCGATTGCGGCGTACAGTGTGGTGCGAAAAATGGAGCCCACAAGCCTTACCACCCAAATCCTCACAGGGCACGGTGGGTTCTCTGCATACCTTAAACGCTTCAAGTGTAAAGAGAGCGCATCGTGCGCCTGTGAACCTGGAACGGAGGAGACCGTTTTGCACGTGTTGCTGGAGTGCCCTATTACCGCAAAGATGCGGTACGAGGCAGAGCAGGCTCTCGACGAAAAGCTGGTGGTTGATAATATACCAAATTTAATTAGAAGTAAGAAACGAGATATATTATTAGCATATTGCAGTAAAATAGGATTATTAGTTATAAATAGAAATAAAATAGGTTAAGTAAATAGAGATACTTAATTATATCATAAGAATATAATGTAAAGTATCTCATAATTTTGAAAAAGAAAAGAAAAAAAAAAAAAAAAAAAAAAAAAAAAAAAAAAAAAAAAAAAAAAAAAAAGAAAGAAAGAAAGTATTTTGTAATTGCGATTCTGAGGAGCCCTGTAAAATCTGAAGAAAGCATTTGCACACGTGTTTATATAGTAATTCAAGTATTTAGATAAAAATATCATACCAAAGTACATACTTAAACAAGGCAGATAAGGTCTTTGATTATGTCAGAGGACAGTATGAATAATTTAAAAAAAAAAAAAAAAAAAAAAAAAAAAACCTAACCTAACCTAACCTAACCTAACCTAACCTAACCTAACCTAACCTAACCTAACCTAACCTAACCTAACCTAACCTAACCTAACCAGCCGGACAGCAAGGTTGTGGCGCGCCGCACTTCCACTGAAACTCTGGGAGCGTCACCGGGAACAAACCAGCAGCAGCCAAATAAACCCACCGATCGGGTGACTGAAGCTCGCAACTGCCTTCTGCGCGCGAAATCGCACCTTGGCGATTCGCGCAATTTGAGGGCAGACCTGAAGGCCGGGATCACCCAATCGGTGGAACGACTGTACCAGCTCGTGAAGGAGGGAGCGGCGGCTGCTGCACAAATGGAGGGGGCTGAACTGACATTGGAGAAGCCTATTAAGGGCACAACTCTGCCAGAAACGTCCAAAAGCCTCCCGGAGGTTAACTCGTTGCTCGCTTCACTAGCGGAGCATAGCGCGCTAGTGAAGGAGAGCAGCGAGAAGATGGAAAAGCTGCGGCGGGCAATGGAGAGACAGGGGGAACTCCTGGAGAAGACGGTCACCTACGCGAGTGTAGCGGCGGGTCCACCGAAAAGGCAGACCCCAGGAAGGACCGCGCTGCACTCGATAGTAGTAACGTCCAAGGACGAAGGGGACACGGGAGAAGATGTAATGAGGAAAGTCAGAGAGGCAGTCAAGGCCAAGGATGGGGGAGTGGAAATAGAAAGTGTGCGAAAGGCCAAAGATAGGAAGATAATTATGAGCTGTAGGTCAAAAGATGAAAGGAATCGGGTACGAGAGAGACTGGAGAGGGCAGCAGACCACCTCGTTGTCGAGGAGGTGAAGAACAAAGATCCGTTGCTGATCTTCCGGAGCGTCCTCCGCATCCACTCTGACGAGGAAGTGCTAGAGGCGCTACGGAGTCAGAACCGTGACGTTTTTCGTGGCCTCGACAACGAGGAAGACCGACTCACCATCAAATACAAAAGGAACTCCAGAAACCCACAGACCCAGAACGTAATAGTCAGCACGTCCCCGACTATCTACAACAGGATGCTCGATAAGGGAAGAGCGCGTATAGATCTTCAGACCGTCTTCGTTGACGACCAGTCGCCACTGGTGCAGTGCACGAGGTGTTTAGGGTACGGGCATAGTCGGCGACTCTGTAAAGAGTCCACCGACTTATGCAGCCATTGTGGAGGCCCTCACCTACGTGCAGAGTGTGCCCAGTGGCTAAAGGCGGATTGCCCAAAATGCCACAACTGCGTCAAGGCGAAGATGGAGAAGACGGACCACAACGCGTTCAACCACGAGTGTCCTGTTCGAGTCAGATGGGACAGGCTAGCACGTGCGTCCGTCGCCTACTGCTAAGGTGGTCCCAGTGGACGCACTGCCGCACAAAATACTCCAGGTGAATCTTCAAAGGAAGAGACTGGCGACCCATGAACTTATGATCGAGGCCGAAAAGCGCAAAGCCACCGCAGCGCTGATCCAGGAGCCATATGTGGGCAACGCTAAAAGGATGAGCGGGACCAGAGGCGATCGAATCTTCCAGAGCACCACGCAAGGAGAAGGGGCTGTCAAAGCGGCCATAGCTGTCTTTGACCCAAAACTTACCGTTAGACAGTACCCAGAACTCACCACGGACAATATCGTCGTGGTGGGGATCCGAACTGGTGCCTGGAAACTAACTCTGGTCTCGTTCTACTTCGAGCCAGACCAGCCCTTGGGGCCATACCTGGACACCCTTAGGAAGGTGGAACGCGAGGTCGGCCCGCATAAGCTCATTGTGGGAGGAGACGCCAACGCCTGGAGTGTTTGGTGGGGCAGTGGTGAGACCAATAGCAGAGGCGACGAGATGCTGGGAGCTCTCGACCAGCTTGGCCTGCAAATACTGAACAGAGGGGAAACTCCAACCTTCGACGTAGTTCGTGGTAACAGGCGTTACACGAGCTGCGTCGACGTCACAGCCTGCACAGCGGATATGCTGTCGGTGACCGACGGCTGGCGTGTCGTCGATGACCTGACGGGGTCGGACCACAACGGCATAGAGTTCTTTATAAACCTCGAAAAGTCTGTGGGTATCACGGTGCACCGAACTACCAGGCTCTACAACACCAAGAAAGCAAATTGGGGCCAGTTTCGTAAGAAACTGGCCCAGATTATGCAAAACAGCAGAATAACCGCAGATCTGTCCGATCAGATGGACAGCGTGCATAAGTTAGACCTGGTAGTCGAGGAACTTACGACGGCGGTACAAGACGCCTGTACCAAAGTGATACCCAAGAAGAAAACAGTAGAGAAGTTAACCGTGCCGTGGTGGTCTGATGAACTCGCCAGCCTGAAAAGGCAGGTGGTCACCAAAAAGCGGAGGATCCGTTGTGCAGCGCCGGTTCGTAGACCAAAGGTTGTTGAGGAGTACCTGAAACAGAAGGTAGAGTATGAAAAAGCAGTAGTCAAAGCGCAGGTCGAGAGCTGGAAGGGTTTCTGTAAGAAACAAGACCGAGAAGGCCTGTGGGAGGGGATATACAGGGTAATACGGAGGACAGAAAAGAGAGAGGAGGACATACCGATGGTAAGGGATGCAAAGACATTGGACCCCGAAGAGTCAGCGAGGTACCTGGCACAAGCGTTCTACCCGAAAGACCGTCCGGAGGGGGATAACGAGGAGCATAAAATGGTGCGGCAAAGAGCGGAAGAGGTGAACGGGGGGAACCAAGTTGAACCCTGGGATCCACCGTTCACTCTCGATGAGTTAAGGCGAGCAGTCTCCTCGTTCAACCCCAAAAAAGCCCCCGGTTCCGACGGTCTGACGGCGGACATATGGGGCCACGCGATTCATTTAGACCCAGACCTAGTTCTGCGCTTGATGAACAAGTGCCTGGCGCATGGATACTTTCCACGGTCCTGGAAAGAGGCAACAGTCGTTGTGCTCCGCAAACCCGCGAAAGAAGACTACACCACTCCGAAATCATACAGGCCAATTGGTCTTTTGCCTGTACTCGGCAAGATCTACGAGAAGATGCTCGTGGCCCGACTCAAGTTCTATTTGTTGCCCAGGATGAGTACTCGCCAGTACGGCTTCATGCCCCAAAAAAGCACTGAGGACTCCCTCTATACACTCATGGGGCACATTCGTGGCAGACTCAAAGCAAAGAGGCTTGTCACGATTGTGTCCTTGGACATAGAGGGAGCCTTCGACAGCGCTTGGTGGCCGATCATACGGGTGCGTCTGGCTGAGGAAAAGTGTCCTGTGAACTTGAGAAGGGTCTTTGATAGTTACTTGTCCGAGAGAGTGGTGAAAGTCAGGTACGCGGGAGCGGAGCATAAATCCAGGACCGAGAAGGGATGCGTCCAGGGGTCCATCAGTGGTCCCATATTATGGAACGTGGTGCTAGACCCGCTGATTAAGCAGCTAGAGAGTATGGGGGTCTACTGTCAGGCGTTTGCGGACGATGTCGTCCTTGTGTTCGATGGGGAGACGGCGCTTGGGGTCCAAAGGGATGCAAATGTCGCCCTTGAGTACGTGCGCGCATGGGGTGTCGCAAACAAGCTTAAGTTTGCGCCGCATAAGACCAAAGCTATGCTGATAACGCGCAAACTTAAGCATGACACCCCATGTCTCAGAATGGGCGGGGTGGACATTGGCATGTCTGAGGAAATAAAACTGCTAGGTCTCACCATCGACCACAAGTTGACTTTTAACACCCACGTCGCAAACGTCTGCTCCCGAGCCATCGGTATCTATAAGCAGCTGTCGAGGGCCGCAAAAGCCAGTTGGGGTCTGCATCCTGAGGTCATCCGCTGTATTTACACAGCTGCAGTGGAACCCATCATCCTGTACGCGGCGAGTGCATGGTCGCCGGCCGCAACCAAAATTGGAGTCCAGAAGAAGCTGAACGCCGTCCAGAGGAGCTTCGCGCAGAAGCTGTGCCGAGCCTATCGCACGGTCTCCTTACACTCGGCACTGGTGCTGGCTGGAATACTCCCTCTCGACCTCCGAATTCGAGAGGCGGCCTCACTATACGAAGCCAAGAGGGGGTTACCCCATCCAGCGCTGGGAGACAGGGAGATCGAGCGAGTGTCATCGGCACTACAGATGCCACATCCGGCCGAGCAGAGGACCATTGAACTGCGTCGCCTGGTAGACGAGGAGCAATACAGTGTCCACCGCGACTACGCGGTGAGGATCTATACAGACGGCAGCAAGATTGAGGGCAAGGTCGGGGCCGCACTGTCCGTGTGGACCGACCAGGCCGAGGTTAAGGCCCTCAAGCTTGCTTTGCCGTCTTACAGTACCGTCTACCAGGCTGAGCTCTTCGCCCTCTGCGAAGCCACGAAGGAAGTCCTCCGAAGGACCGAGACGGCGTTCGCTATCTACAGTGACTCCATGGCAGCTCTCCAAACCGTCGTGAACCCCGAAGCCCTCCACGCCCTCGCAGTAGAAGCAAGGGACGCCATCCGCCGCAGCAGTATCCAGAACAAGAGCGTCTCCTTGTTCTGGATCAAAGCTCATGCGGGGCTGGAGGGCAACGAGAGAGCCGACTCGCTCGCAAAGGAAGCTGCCCTAAGGTGTAAGCGGCAACCCCACTATGATAAATGCCCGGTTTCATTCGTAAAGCGTATGATCCGTATGGATACGCTGAGCGAATGGAACCGGAGGTATTGTACTGGGGAAACGGCGGCCACGACGAAGTTATTCTTCCCGTGCGCGATCGCTGCGTACAGGACGGTGCGGAAGTTAGAGATGACCCAGGAGCTGACCCAGGCCCTAACAGGGCACGGCGGGTTCTCCGAATACCTGACTCGTTTCAGGTGCAAGGAGAATCCGGCGTGCACCTGCGACCCCGACAAGCAGGAGACAGTCCTCCATCTCCTAACGGAGTGTCCTGTGTGTTCCTCCCACAGGCACGATTTAGAAATGAGAGTCGAAATGCCTGTTACAAAAGAGAATCTCAGTACCTTAATAAGCAACCGAAAGACCAGAAAATCTTTTATTGACTTTATTATTAAAATTGTTAAGTCTGTCAATAGACGAAACAAATAATTGCAAATTATTAAGAAAGCTTAGTACGATTTTAGTTATAATTATTATTTATTTTATAAGATTTAAAACAAAATTTTAACAATAAGGTGTTTGTCAATATACAATTTAATTTTATCTATAATTCAATTTAATTTTATTTATAATTCAGCAATTAAAAATCAATAATTGACAGTAAATTTATTATTTTAACCATTATTTATTTATTAGTTATTTTATCACCGCAATTATGTACAAAATACAAAAATGTATTTTGAAAACCTACAGCCTTAAAACGACCCTGCGGCACATGTATGGCAGGGGACCTTTCGCATGGCAGGAGTGTGGTTTTAGCCGGTAGGAGTCCGGCACTGCCCAGACTGCTTTTCACTGAGGAGCAGTCTGGGCGTCCATGAAGGATTTCCCACTCCTGCCACAACAAAAAAAAAAAAAAAAAAAAAAAAAAAAAAAAACCTAACCTAACCTAACCTAACCTAACCTAACCTAACCTAACCTAACCTAACCTAACCTAACCTAACCTAACCTAACCCAATTATTTCGGACCTTTTATATACAGCAAACATACAACTGTCATACATTTTTGAACGCGGCTCAGTGAGCCCTATACGACTATCGCAAAATATTTGACAATTTTCCGAAAGAAAACTTTTTACTTAGGAAAAACCAATTTTCAATTTATTTAAAACTTAAAATTTTTATAACAGTCTTCCTATTTGACCTAACTCTGTTCTAGAAACGCCAACGGACGCGCATTCGCTCGTTCTACGGGATACCTGTAACAGAAAAGTCAAATTAGGTACATTTTCAAAATTTGTTTTCCAAATTTACATAAAAAATCACCTTTTTCATCTATTTTTCGGCCATAACTTCCGTTCCCGACGTCCGATCCGGACCGGGTTCACGTCATAGTATAGGACTCCGTGCCCGCTGTGCGTGTGCACCGCAAAAAACGAACCCTTCATAGGAAAATTTTACACCCGACAGCAAGAAACGTAAAAACTTGCAAATTTTCATACATTCTCTTTAGAACAACCCCTATATTAACGAGCTATCCCTAATATTCCCGAAATTTTTTATCATCTCCTGTACGGGACGCTTAGGTTTATCTCCCAGTAGAAAACCAGCAGTGAGTCTCGCAGGGTTCCGCGGGGAAGTTCGAAAACGTTAAATTCATAGTCCTATAGATCTATATAGATATAACCAAAAATCTACTTACCAGAGCGTTGTTTTTGAGAACTTTAATTATTTCGGACCTTTTATATACAGCAAACATACAACTGTCATACATTTTTGAACGCGGCTCAGTGAGCCCTATACGACTATCGCAAAATATTTGACAATTTTCCGAAAGAAAACTTTTTACTTAGGAAAAACCAATTTTCAATTTATTTAAAACTTAAAAATTTTATAACAGTCTTCCTATTTGACCTAACTCTGTTCTAGAAACGCCAACGGACGCGCATTCGCTCGTTCTACGGGATACCTGTAACAGAAAAGTCAAATTAGGTACATTTTCAAAATTTGTTTTCCAAATTTACATAAAAAATCACCTTTTTCATCTATTTTTCGGCCATAACTTCCGTTCCCGACGTCCGATCCGGACCGGGTTCACGTCATAGTATAGGACTCCGTGCCCGCTGTGCGTGTGCACCGCAAAAAACGAACCCTTCATAGGAAAATTTTACACCCGACAGCAAGAAACGTAAAAACTTGCAAATTTTCATACATTCTCTTTAGAACAAACCCTATATTAACGAGCTATCCCTAATATTCCCGAAATTTTTTATCATCTCCTGTACGGGACGCTTAGGTTTATCTCCCAGTAGAAAACCAGCAGTGAGTCTCGCAGGGTTCCGCGGGGAAGTTCGAAAACGTTAAATTCATAGTCCTATAGATCTATATAGATATAACCAAAAATCTACTTACCAGAGCGTTGTTTTTGAGAACTTTAATTATTTCGGACCTTTTATATACAGCAAACATACAACTGTCATACATTTTTGAACGCGGCTCAGTGAGCCCTATACGACTATCGCAAAATATTTGACAATTTTCCGAAAGAAAACTTCTTACTTAGGAAAAACCAATTTTCAATTTATTTAAAACTTAAAATTTTTATAACAGTCTTCCTATTTGACCTAACTCTGTTCTAGAAACGCCAACGGACGCGCATTCGCTCGTTCTACGGGATACCTGTAACAGAAAAGTCAAATTAGGTACATTTTCAAAATTTGTTTTCCAAATTTACATAAAAAATCACCTTTTTCATCTATTTTTCGGCCATAACTTCCGTTCCCGACGTCCGATCCGGACCGGGTTCACGTCATAGTATAGGACTCCGTGCCCGCTGTGCGTGTGCACCGCAAAAAACGAACCCTTCATAGGAAGATTTTACACCCGACAGCAAGAAACGTAAAAATTTGCAAATTTTTACGCCCGCCCACCCGCCCTTATCGAAAATAAGAGGTATTGGGGAATTTTCTTTTTCACGTTTATATAACGGGGGGTAACGAGACCACCCGTTATATATACTTACGACCCTACTTGCAGCCTTTATTGAGGCTTCCTTGTTATCAGAACGTTTCTTTTTGCGTATTTGACCTTTTACTTTTCGTTGACTGAACTATATACATAGTTATTTTAAATATTGACTCTACTTGATAACTGTTTGCTGATCTCACCTTTACAGGGATTCAGCTCAACTATCATTTATATTGTCCTCTGACAACGTGGATTGGGTTTGCTTCTCTCCATAATGTTTCGCACACCGGCAAAGAAGGACACGGTCTCTCGGGGTTCCGGGGACTCGCCGTGCTCTGCGGAGAAAACTGGGGCTTCGCTTTTGAACGTGAGGAAAAGTATCGGCGAATGGGAGGCCGGTAGAGCGGAGCTAAAGTCTAAATCATTGACTAACCCGAAACCTGATGGCACACCACCAGCTACGCAAAAGCTCTCTATCGCCTCGGTGACGCGCCGCGCCTCTGCAGACACTGTGAGTCCCGTTAAAAAACCCGAATCAAAGTACCCCAGCCT
The DNA here is from genome assembly GCA_949316375.1 of Mythimna vitellina. NCBI lineage: Eukaryota > Metazoa > Arthropoda > Insecta > Lepidoptera > Noctuidae > Mythimna > Mythimna vitellina. Next base: position 17,076,409 of record OX438710.1, on the reverse strand, counting down.
CACGGCAGAAGCGAGAGCTTGCCTAAATAAGGCGAAACTTCACCTGGGCAACTCTCGCAATCTGAAAACTGAAATAAAAACGGAGGTTATGGGGGCTATAAACCGGTTGTACGAGATCGTTAAGGAGTCGGAGAGAACAAAACTCTCGGCGACAATATACAGCCCGTCAAGTATCGACCCAACTTACCCGACCTCCGCAATTGCAAGCTAAGATAATCACGAGGCATTATCCAGACTTATTGAAACGAACAGTGCCCTTTTAAAGGAAAATATCGCAAAAATGGAAGGACTGGGTAATGCCTTGGCGACAATGGAAAGTGCAGAGGGGAAGACTTATGCGTCTGTGGCCGCCGCTAATAATAGCCAAACTAGTGGTCAAATCCTGGGGCGAGCGACGCTACACTCCGTGGTAGTCTCCTCGGCAAAAGAATCAGAAACGGGCGACGAGATTTTAGAGAAGGTTAGAATGGCAGTGGATGCGAAGGAAGGTTGGGTGCAAGTGGAGAGAGTGAGAAAAGCGAAAGACAGAAAGGTGATAATGGGATGTTGTTCAGAAGAGGAGAGAAGCAAGGTCAAACAGAGACTGGAAGCTGTTGGAGAGGGACTCATCGTCGAGGAGGTGAAAAATCGGGACCCGTTTCTGATTCTGCGAAACGTGTTGCTGATTCACAGTGACGAGGAAATCCTCAGGGCCCTAAAGAATCAGAATCGGGAACTCTTTCAGGGCCTTGAGGGCGAGGATCAAAGAGTTGTCATAAAATTCCGAAGAAAGGCGCGAAATCCTCACTTGAACCACATTGTGCTCAGTGTGTCTCCCACAATCTGGAGACGAGCAATCGAACGTACCAAGATTCGGATAGACCTCCAGATTGTTCGCGTCGAGGATCAGACGCCGCTGGTGCAGTGCACACGCTGCTTGGGGTATGGCCATAGCAAGCGCTTCTGTAAAGACCCAGCCGAGTTATGTAGCCATTGCGGTGGTCCACATTTTAGGGCGGACTGCCCGGACAGGCAGCTTGGTGAAGCAGCAAAGTGCATAAACTGCATTAGAGCTAAGATGGGAAACACTGAGCACAATGCTTTTAGCACAGAATGCCCCGTACGTCGAAAATGGGACTCGTTGGCTCGAGCCTCCATAGCGTACTGCTAAGGTTGTCCCTGCAACCACTCACCAGTACAAAATAACCCAAGCCAATCTGCAAAGAAGTAAGCTGGCTACAAACGAGCTAATACTGGAAGCTGACAACCGCAAACTTGCCATAGCACTGCTTCAGGAGCCGTATGTAGGCGGGATAAGAAGGATGAAGGGCTACCGGGGCGTAAGGGTCTTCCAGAGCTCTGAGACAGGAGAAGGGACTGTAAAGGCAGCAATAGCTGTCTTTGACAAAGATTTAGACGTTTTACAGTACCCGCAACTTACCACAAATAATATCGTCGTGGTGAGGGTCCGAACCAGAGCCTGGACGATCACGCTGGTGTCCTTCTACTTCGAACCCGATAAGCCCATAGAACCATATCTGGAACATCTAAAACGGGTAAAGCGAGAGGTAGGCTCCTGCAGATTGGTTTTTGGAGGAGACGCTAATGCGAAAAGTACTTGGTGGGGCGGCAGTAACGAGGACTCGAGAGGGGAGCAGTGTTTTGGGGCACTCGTTGAATTGGAATTGCAGATTCTCAACACGGGAGATATCCCGACTTTTGACACTGTTAGAGGTGGAATCAGGTACAGCAGTCACGTGGACATTACGGCATGTTCGGCAGACATGCTGGGGCTGGTAGACGGTTGGCGGATTGAGGAGGGTCTCACGAGTTCGGACCACAACGGCATTTTATTTGAAATTAATCTTATTAAATCTAAAGGCATTAAAATAGAACGCACAACAAGAATATTTAACACGAAGAAAGCAAACTGGGCAAAGTTTCATGAGAAACTGGCTCAAGTTATGCGGGATAGAAAATTAAACTTAACAGAATTGGAAAACATAACTAACAAAGATCAATTAGAAACAACATTGAAATCATATACACAAGCAATAACTGAAACATGTAGAGATACAATTCCTATGAAAAATAATACAGAAATACTTACAATGCCGTGGTGGTCCCAGGAACTTGCAGAGATGAAGAAGCTTGTCGCTACCAAAAAACGCAGAGTCAGAAACGCAGCGCTGGTCCGAAGAGAGATGGTTGTCATGCTGTACCTGAAAGAAAAAGAAAATTATGAGTCAGCGGTAAAGAAGGCTATAGAAGAGAGTTGGAAGGACTTTTGCGGAAAGCAAGATAAAGAAGGGGTCTGGGAAGGGATATACAGAGTGATGGGAAGGGTGGTAAAGAGGGAAGAGGATCTACCTCTCCAGATGGAGGGAACCATGCTGGATGCAAAAGGTTCTGTGAGGCTGTTGGCAGATACGTTTTATTCCGAGGACCGAGAGGAAAACGACAACGTAGACCATCGCCGAACCAGAGATATGGCTAACACGGTAAACGGATGGAGACATGATGAACGACATGATCCACCGTTTACCCGAAGCGAGCTGGATAGGGCTATGAAGTCTTTTAACCCCAAAAAGGCCCCGGGAGCCGACGGCTTCACATCCGACATATGTTCACGGTCTGTCAGCTGCGACCCCGATTACTTCCTGGCACTGCTGAATCAATGCCTGGCGCACCACTATTTTCCGAAGATCTGGAAGGAAGCGATAGTGGTTGTACTCAGAAAACCAGGTAAAGACTCGTACACCGTACCAAAATCTTACAGGCCGATTGGGCTCTTGCCTGTCCTTGGGAAAGTGTACGAGAAGATGCTGATTGCTCGTCTCAAATATTACTTACTTCCAAGGATCAGTACTCGCCAATACGGCTTTATGCCCCAAAAGAGCACCGAAGACTCCCTCTATACTCTTGTGCAGCACATCCGCACAAAACTGGCACAAAAGAAAATTGTCACACTTGTGTCGTTGGATATAGAGGCAGCATTCGATAATGCGTGGTGGCCCGCCATTAAAGTACGTTTGGCTGAGGAAAGGTGTCCTGTGAATTTGAGACGGGTAGTCGACAGCTATCTCAGTGACAGGGTGGTCAGTGTGAGATACGCCGGAGAAGAATTTAAGAAGTCCACCAGCAAAGGGTGCGTCCAAGGTTCCATTAGTGGTCCGTTATTCTGGAACGTGGTGCTGGATCCTCTCCTTAAACAGCTGGAGGAAAGAAGCATCTACTGTCAGGCTTTTGCTGATGATGTTGTGCTGGTGCTTAGCGGTGAAACAGCCCAGGAAATCGAGGGACAGGCCAGTGCCACTCTCGAACATGTTCGAGCGTGGGGTGTCAGAAATAAACTGAATTTTGCACCACACAAAACTTGTGCCATGGTGCTAACACGGAAACTAAAGTACGACACCCCACGCTTGAGCATGGGAGGGACCGATATTGGTATGTCCCAAGATGTTAAGATACTGGGCCTCACGATAGATGAAAAGCTCACCTTCAACAAGCATATAGCTATTGCCTGTAAGAAGGCGATAGCTATCTATAAACAGCTAGCAAGGGCAGCCCGGGTGAGCTGGGGTCTGCACCCAGAAGTGATCCGCACGATTTACACCGCAGCAGTCGAGCCTACGCTCCTGTACGCCGCAAGCGCGTGGGCACCGGCCGCCAACAAATTAGGAGTCCAAAAGCAGCTTAACGTTGTCCAGAGAGGTTTTGCACAGAAGTTGTGTCGAGCCTACCGCACCGTCTCCCTTAACTCGGCTCTTGTACTGGCTGGGATACTTCCTCTCGACATCCGCATCCGCGAAACGGCTGCGTTATACGAGGCCAAGAAGGGGATGCCCCAGCCCGTGCTGGGAGACAGGGAGATTGAGCGGATGGCTCCAGCGTTAGAAGCCCCACACCCTGCAGAGCAGGTCGATCTGGACTTCGACAGCCTGGTAGACGAGGATCAATATAAAAACCACAGCAACTTTGCTGTGCGTATTTTCACAGACGGCAGCAAGATTGAGGGCAAAGTCGGGGCGGCACTATCCTTGTGGAATAGTGCCACTGAAGTAAAGGCCCTCAAACTTGCTTTGCCGTCGTACTGTACCGTCTATCAGGCTGAGCTGCTGGCCCTACAAAGGGCGGCTGGCGAGGTGCTAAAACGCAAGGAGAAAAGTTTCGGCATCTTCAGCGACTCCATGGCGGCTCTCCAATCGGTTGTAAATGTGAGCTCCCCCCATCCCCTGGCAGTGGAAACCAGAGACACTCTACGACGCTGTAAGCTCCAGAACAAGAGAGTGTCCTTATTTTGGATCAAGGCCCATGCGGGATTGGGGGGAAATGAGCGAGCCGACCAACTCGCCAAGGAGGCCGCCTTGGGGTCGAAGAAGAGGCCGGACTATGATCTGTGCCCCGTTTCATTCGCCAAACGACAGATCCGTATGGGGTCACTTTGCGAATGGAACGGAAGATATAGAGCCGGGGAAACAGCCTCCGGAACAAAAATATTCTTCCCGGACGCGATTGCGGCGTACAGTGTGGTGCGAAAAATGGAGCCCACAAGCCTTACCACCCAAATCCTCACAGGGCACGGTGGGTTCTCTGCATACCTTAAACGCTTCAAGTGTAAAGAGAACGCATCGTGCGCCTGTGAACCTGGAACAGAGGAGACCGTTTTGCACGTGTTGCTGGAGTGCCCTATTACCGCAAAGATGCGGTACGAGGCAGAGCAGGCTCTCGACGAAAAGCTGGTGGTAGATAATTTACCAAATTTAATTAGAAGTAAGAAAAGAAATATATTATTAGCATATTGCAGTAAAATAGGATTATTAGTTATGAATAGAAATAAAATAGGTTAAGTAAATAGAGATACTTAATTATATCATAAGAATATAATTTAAAGTATCTCATAATATTGAAGAAAAAAAAAAAAAAAAAAAAAAAAAAAAAAAGTATTTTGTAATTGCGATTCTGAGGAGCCCTGTAAAATCTGAAGAAAGCATACGTGTTTATATAGTAATTTAAGTATTTAGATAAAAATATCATACCAAAGTACATACTTAAACAAAGCAGATAAGGTCTTTGATTATGTCAGAGGACAGTATGAATATAAAAAAAAAAAAAAAAAAAAAAAAAAAAAAACCTAACCTAACCTAACCTAACCTAACCTAACCTTTTTTTTTTTTTTTTTTTTTTTTTTTTTGTTGCCGGGGTGGAAAATCCTCATGGATGTCCTTCGCCTGGGGCAGGCGAAGGGGTCTGTCAGACTCTTACTGACTAAAAACCACCCCGGTGTTCCCTCCCACACTTGGACCGGGGATCGTGGGAGCTGATACGCCATCCATGATCCCCGGCTAGTGCCGGCCCGCATATGCGGGCCACCTCATGCCCGCGGGAATGTGTCCTCCCCCGCGACATCACATAGGGGCACGCGTGGAACACTACGCGCCGCCGCCTCGGGTCTTGCTGAATGGGGGCCGGCGGACAACCCCGAGTCCGCCGTCCATCCGGACCTCTTTATGGGGGTTGGAAGAGGGCGTTATCTGCCCTCCGCCGACGCCCGGTTCGCCTGCTGCGGCACGGGAGAGTGGCCACGGCCTCCCTCTCTCTCTCCGCAGCCTCCTTCTGCGAAATGACGGCTTCACAGAAGGAGATCACCGCATCCCACGACTCAGCACTCCCGACCATAGAACGAGCGACGGCCGGCAGTGACAGGTCGGGGCCCACTTCAGATACGAGGGCACGGCGCTGCTCCTCCCATGCGGCACACTCTGCCAGTGTGTGCTGCGCCGTGTCCTCCCGACAGTCGGTGCAGTGATGGCACCGAGCGTCTGGCTCCCTGTTTATGCGACACAAGTACTTCCCAAAGCAGCCATGCCCCGAGAGCACCTGCGTCGTCCTAAACGTCAGGGAGCCGTGCTTCCTCCCGAGCCATTCGTTGAGCACTGGTCGGATCGCATCGACGGTGGCGAGGCCGGCGGTAGGGCGCAGAAGCCTGTCCCGCCATTCCGCCACCATGACCTCGCGGAGCTGAGACCGACGCAGCTCGATCTCGCGCTGCATCGGTTCACCACCCCGCTGCCTCACCTCCTCGCGCCACCAGTACAGTGAGGCGAGGCCCCTCGCCACCAGCTCCCAGGGTAGAGATCCGGCCAATGCACAACCCGCCTCGTAAGAGATCGTGCGATACCCCCTGATAGCCCTGACGGCCATCGCCCTTTGTGGTCTTCGCAGGATTGCGATGCTGCCGGCCGTCAGGTCAGAAGCCCATACCGGGGCCCCGTACAGGGCCATGGATCGCACGATCCCCAAGTACAGCCGCCTACAGGCGGTGCTCGGGCCCCCTAGATTGGGAAGCAGCGTTGCGAGCGCGCCCGCGGCGCCCATCAATTTGGGTGTCAGCCGCTGAAAGTGGGGGCCAAAGTCCCACCGGCTGTCGAGCACCAATCCTAGGTACTTCATGGTGGACTCGACAGCGATTTGGACCCCCCCGACCACGATGTGTAATCCTGGTGGCGGCGCTCGTCGGGGGCCATGAAAGACCATAGCCTCCGACTTGTTGAGAGCTACCTCCAGGCCCAGACGTCGTATGCGGCTCACCACCCGTGAAACCGCCGCCGTCGCGAGCAACGCTGCCTCCCTGTACGAGTTCCCCCGGGCCGTGACCAGCGTGTCGTCTGCGTAACACGTCAGCTCCACACCCGGTTGGAGCTCGCCCCTCAGCACCCAGTCGTAACCGATGTTCCACAGAGGTGGCCCTAGGACTGAGCCCTGTGGAACACCGCACGACATATCGCGACGGCCCTCGCCGTCGCGTCCCTTGTAGGTGACACACCTTTCTGCTAAATAAGCCCCAATGATGCGGCGGAGGTAGCGGGGCACCCTATGGTACCTTAGCGCCTCCCGGATACAGCTCCAGGGCAGGGCGTTAAAGGCGTTGGAGATGTCCAAGGACACCGCCAACATCACCCCGCCCCGGGAAACCGCTTCCTCCGCCAGGACTCTCACTCGCATTATGGCGTCGATAGTGGAGCGCCCATGGCGAAAACCGAACTGACTGTCGTCTAGATCCGGCCCCTCTCTGTACAAGTGGCTGTCGAGGCGGGCAGCAATAATCCGCTCAAAAAGCTTACCCACCTCGTCAAGCAGCACTATGGGCCGGTATGCGGACGGTGAGTCTGCTGGGCGCCCCGCCTTCTTGAGCAGGACCAGACGACCTATCTTCCACTGAGCGGGGAAGTGGCCCTGCTCAAGGCAAGCTGAGTAGAGTCCTCTCAGCTGGGCCTCCAGCTCCTTCAGAGCGAGGACGAGCGCGCGGCCGGGAACTCCATCCGGTCCCGGGGCAACGGTTTTGGCCCGGAGCCGCATCACGGCCGCCCTCAACTCTGGTTGTGTCACCTCAGGGACCTCCTCATCCTCCGACTCTGTGGCCGTAGGCAAAGCCATCGGCGGCGGTGTGTGCTCCTCTCTAGCAGGGAATAGAGCTGCGACCACTACCTCCAGCAACTGAGGCTCGAGGCTCTCAGTGAGTGGGGGCGCCCAGGCACGAAGTTTCCCTCGGACCGTACGATAAGGGCGCCCCCATGGATTTGCATCTAGGGTCGCCAGCATCTCTTCCCAGGATCGAGTCTTCGACTCGCCGATGGCCAGCCACAGAGCCTTCTTCGCCGCGCGGTACACCTCATACCGCGCGGCCTCTTCTTCCGGAACCCGACGACGTCTCCTCCGGTATCGGGTGTATCGGCGCCTGACCTCCACGCAGGTCCTGCGCATCTGCGCGATTTCGGCGGTCCACCAATACAACCGGCGCCTTGTGGGTTGAGTGCGGACACGAGGCATGGACGCGTCGCAAATTTGCGTCATCGCCCCGCGGAACCACTGCGCCTCCTCTTCGACGTCGATGGGTTCGTTCGTCATTGACTCCCGGACCCAGGCCTGGATAATTGCGGCTTCCTCGAGAAGCTCTCTGTCGATCTGTTTAATCGACCAGCGAGGACCGGCCCTTTGCAGGGTCGACGGTCGGCCACCGCCCGCGGTCTGGGTGGAGACGTTGAAACGGATGTACCGATGATCTGACAACGTCTCCACCTCCACAGCAACTCGCCAGTCACGGACCCGGCGCGCAACAGTGGGACTAGCGAACGAGACGTCCACTACAGACCCGCCCCGCTGCCGCACGCACGTGTACTCCGAGCCCCGATTCAGAACGGCCAGGCCGGTCGCAACCGCCCACTCCTCCAACACCTCGCCCTTAGAATCGGTGATTGGGGATCCCCACGCCGCAGACTTGGCGTTGAGATCCCCAAGCAACAGCACCGGGTATGGGTGCGACCGGCCCACGACGGCACCCAGCTCGACGAGGAAACTCTCGAAGTCGGCGAGACTCTTGTTAGGCGAGAAATATGCCCCAATGATGGTGATTCCCCCCGCGAGAGCGGCCACCCAGCCACGTCCTCGGGAGGGACTGCCAAGAGTCCCGCCAATGATGGCCACCAAACCGTCCAGGTCCCCTGCCCAGTTATCACGGGGTGGTACAAAATACGGCTCAGCGGCCACAGCCACGTTGATCGACCACTCCGCCATGCTCTGGAGCAAAAGATCCTGAGCTCTGGAGGAGTGGTTGACATTCGCCTGGAGAAAATGGAATTGTGCCATCACTGGCATTCCATTTCCCCGGCATCTCCTCCATCCCTGGGTCGGGGGTCAGCTGCTTGGCTGCCGGGCTGTGGGAGGGGCGCAGGTCCTCCGACAACTCTATTTTTCCCACCTTTCTTGGGGGCCTTGCAGGCTTTTCCACCAAGTCTGTGCTCCGCAGGCTTACCTGCAGCTGCGCAAAGGCTGCAGTTTGGCGCCGCGGAGCACTGGGCCGACTTGTGGCCTGGTTGGCCGCAGCGATAGCAGAGGTCGCCGCGGTCAACGTCTGCAGCGCATTGTGCCCGGACATGCCCTTTGTCCAGGCAGCGGTAGCACCGCATAACCCTGGGTGGCAGGAGCTTTACACTCGCTGACACCCAGCCAACCAGCAACCTTCTGCCATCCGCGATCCTGTTAGCGGCCGCCACCGGGCACCGCACCCAAACTGTGCCCAGCCCGGCCGCACTGCAGCGAATCTCACCCGCCTGCACGCTCTCGGGTGGACACCCGCCACTTCGGGCAATGGCCGCCACTATTTCTTCCGGGGTCACGGAGTCATCCAGCCCACTCACGCGCAATTCTGCCGTTTTTGTGGGTCTGGACACCCGGACATCCTCCGGTTTGAGGACTTCCCTTAGTTTGGCGGCCAAAATGTCTGCCCTCTCCTGCCTTGCAGCACCTGACACCTCAAAGATTTTGGCCCCCGTGGCCGCTGTCCTGAAACCAAAGCCGGCCGGGGAGGCAAAGTCACCGAAGTTCAGCTTCGTTTTTACCTCCGCCAGGACCGACTTAAAGGTCACACCCCTGGTTGAGGCTTCGGGCTGCAGGGTAATTATTACAGCCTCGGAGCGTGGTGGTCTCGACCTTGACTTATTTTTTTGTGCTGAGCCAACGGGTGCCGGGTCAGCTGGTGCCAGCTGCACCGCCCTCTTCTTGCGCTTTCTTTTTACCACCGCCGTCCAGGTTTCCTGAATCGGGGGTGCGGTTGTCGGGAGCGCGGTTGGTTGGGGAGGGGTTGCGGATGTACCCGCCGCGGGCTTCTTGGGCCCCTCCGTGGGCTTTTTGGCCCCCTCTGCAGGCTTCTTGCCCACCTGTACGGGCTTCGCCTTTGCGGAGTCCTCCTTCCTCCGCTTATCTGCCGCAAGCGGCGGCCGGAAGGTTTCGGCCGGAAGGAGTCGCGACTCCAGAGCCCCTAATCGGGCAGACACCATGCTACCGCATTGCATCATGCAGATGCGGGCCACCCTTTCAATGTCGCGGTCCGACATCGCAAGTGCCGGTGGTGGCGTAGCTATAGGGGCTGACGAAGGCGCAGCAGGAGGGGGGCCGCTGGCCGCGGGAGCCTCCTGCCGCTGCTTCTGAGCAGCTAACTCTCGCTTGAGATCCTCCAGTTCGGATCGGAGACGGCTATTCTCCTCCCATAGCTTCGCCGTCTCTTCCGAGGTCGTACGATCGATAAGGATCTCCACCGCCTCCCTGATTCCATCTGCTGCCTCCTTAAGGGCACGGGTGAACGAGCCCTTCAGGTTGCCAGACTTAGTTGCAACCTTCAGGATAACGTCCACGCCGTCCAGCACCTGGCGATTCAGGGCCTCTGCCGTGGGGCTCGAGCCTGCAGCCGCCTGGGTAGCACGCCGCTCCCGGGCCTGACGGGCCATTTCGGCGACCTCATCGGCCGCGACCGCTTTACTCTGGGCACGCTTCGCGGCGTTAGCCTCTGCCCTCGTGCCCACAAGAGAAACGGTGAACCCACCCATCTCCTCACTTGACACCCCGGATGGGACCCCGGGGTCGCTCTCCCCGCCTAATCCCGGCGTATCCGGCCGCTTTAAAAAGCGACCCCGGGAGTCACGCACCGCCACCGGAGCAGGTGCTGCGAAAATTGTCGCACGACCTCTTCCCCTCCTCGCCGTCGTCACCTTTGCAGCCGGCAGGTTCTCCTCGCTTGAGGACAGACCCATCGACCCCGCTCGGTCAGAAAACACTTCATTGTGCGGTCGCTTTCTCCAAAATTTGGAGCGACCGCGCGAGTCCTGGTCGGATATAGTTGCTGGATCCTCTTTCGAGGATCCGGAGCCTCCTCGGCTCTTGTTGCCGTCGCCAGCAAGTGGAACCTCCGCCAATAAAATTGGCATATCCTCGTTTTGGTTTTTTGTTTTATTAAAATCTTCCATTCAGTTCCCACGAGTAGTAGGGATGTATATGTCCATCTAGGCAGAGCCCTTTTGCCTAGGTAAGCCTATATACTGTAGAGTGCGGCAGGTGCTCTACAGGGGAGGCGCTAACGACTGGACTCCCTCCAGCCATTCATCCCCTCGCCACGCCTCTGAACTTAGGATTGGGTGGTTTTTTATCTTAGAGGTATCCTTCCTCTAGGCCAGACGGTTAAGCCCAGCCCCCGACGGCGGCATTAGGCATGCCTCCGTTCGCTGTTCAGCTAACCTGACTCAGCGAACCCGTCGAAAGTTCTCTCCTAGAGGGGTTTCCCTGTAGGAGAGATACGCCCGCCGCATTGGTGCGCCTGCACCGCTGCGGCATACTCGCATCCATGCCAATCGACAACTGTCGATCGATCAGGAGCGACCCCTCCTGGTGTCCCTCTTGGTCTGATCTCTCACTTGGACCTTTCCGGCATGAGTAACTCTGCCGGCAAAGCCCCAAGATCATTGAGACACGCAAGCCCCACCACGACGACAACGTGGGGACACAGTCGGTGGGGAACCTAACCTAACCTAACCTAACCTAACCTAACCGGAGTAATTATTTCAGACCTTTTACATACAGCAAACATACAACTGTCGTACATTTTTGAACGCGGCTCAGTGAGCCCTATACGATTACCATAAAATATTTGACAATTTTCCAAAAGAAAACTTTTTACTTAGGAAAAACCAATTTTCAATTTATTCAAAACTTAAAAATTTTATAACAGTCTTCCTATTTGACCTAACTCTGTTCTGGAAACGCCAACGGACGCGCATTTGCTCGTTCTACGGGATACCTGTAACAGAAAAGTCAAATTAGGTCCATTTTCAAAATTTGTTTTCGAAATTTTCATAAAAAATCAATTTTTTCATCCATTTTTCGGCCATAACTCCCGTTCCCGACGTCCGATCCGGACCGGGTTTACGTCATAGTATAGGACTCCGTGCCCGCTGTGCGTGTGCACCGCAAAAAACGAACCCTTCATAGGGAAATTTTACACTTCACGTATCGAAAGTTAGAAGAAATTGGGAAAAAAAAAATTATACGCTTATATAACGGGGGGTAACGAGACCATCCGTTATATATATAAGTCCATGACAGCAGCCTTTATTGAGGCTTGTTTTGACAATTTTTATTGACGCCTAGTTTTAAGTTATTGACACCTCATTTGAGGAATTATTTTGACAACTGCTATTAAGAACTTGCTGATCCTCCCTTTACAGGGATCAGTAAATTAGTTTAAGTTAAATTTTGTGCAATTATTGTTTTATCGTTTTTAAATTTTTATATATTTTGGTTTTACCCTACACCATGTTTCTCTCCAGGACACCGGCAAAAAAGACCGCCACTGGTCCCCAAGTCTCTCCATCGAACGCAGCACTATCCATCACCTTCGAGAGAGAGGTCTCCCCTCCCAACGCTTCGACTCAGGCCTCTAGTGTGAGGCGAAGCATTGGTGAGTGGGAAAATGTAAAGATGGCAGAATCTCAGCCCCTTCCATCAATCGCAGTGCACTCACCCAAGAAGGCAGCCTTGACCATAACGGCCTCCCAGAAGTCCACAAAGCGCGCCACGTCACAGCCGGACAGCAAGGCTGTGACGCGCCGAACTTCGACTGAGACGCTGGGAGTGTCACCGGGGACAAGCCAGCTGCAGCCGAACAAACCCGCCGATCGGGTGACCGAGGCTCGCAACTGCCTGCTGCGCGCGAAGTCGCACCTTAGCGATTCGCGCAATTTGAGGGCAGACCTGAAAGCCGGGATCACCCAGTCGGTGGAACGGCTGTACCAGCTGGTGAAAGAAGAGGCGGCGGCTGCTGTACAGGTGAAAGGGGCTGAGCTGATGGAGGAGGAGGCCATTAAAGCAACACCCCCGTCAGAAGCACCCAAGAGCCTTCCGGAGGTTAACTCGCTGCTGGCTTCACTAGCGGAACATAGCGCGCTGGTGAGGGAGAGCAGCGAGAAGATGGAAAAGCTGCGGCGGGTGATGGAGAGGCAGGGGGAGCCAACCATGGTAGACGTATTGGAGGAGGTGAGGGAAAACCAAAAACAAATAGCAGAGTGTTCGCTCTTTACACGAACACTCTGCGAAAAAATAGATAAGAAACCAAGTGGGATACCTCCTGCTCCTCCCTTTTCCCCCCGAAGCCAGAGCTATGCAAGCGTTGCGGCGATTAAGCAATTCGCGCCGCCGCGGCCGCTGCACTCGCTCATTGTTAGTTCGGACAATACGAATGACACTAGTGCCGCGGTCGTCGAAAAAATTAGAATCGCTGTGGATGCAAGGGAAACGGGCATCCGAGTTGACAAGGTCCGCAAGGCGAGAGACCAAAAAGTGGTCATAGGGTGCCAAACTCGCCAAGAATTGGATTTGGTAAGGAACAGATTGGGGGGCCCCGCGACCGGACTAAAAATTGAGGAGGCAGTTAATAGAGATCCTCTGGTGATGTTGACGGATGTTTTATCCTATAACACAGATGACGACATCACCAGAGCGATCCTCAAACAGAACCAGCACCTCCTGGGCGAGCTTAAGAAAGATGAGGTGAGGGTTGCCGTAAAATACCGCAGGCGAGCACGGAACCCACATGAAAGTCACGTGGTGGTACAGGTCTCCCCCCCGGTGTGGCAGGTCCTGACCAGGGCAGGTCTTGCACATATCGACCTGCAAAGGGTGAGGGTGTTTGACCAGACTCCCCTTGTGCAGTGCACGAAATGCCTTGGTTTTGGCCACGGCCGAAAACAATGTACCGGGAAGGAGGACCTTTGCTCGCACTGCGGCGACGCTCACCTGAGAGCGGATTGCCCATCGCGTCTGGCCGGGGAGCCCCCCAAATGCTGTAACTGTAAGAAAGCGGGCCACGACAACCTAAGCCACAATGGTTTTAGCTCGGACTGCCCTTTACGCAGGCGATGGGACGCAATAGCGCGATCCACCGTCGCGTATTGCTAAGGGCGCCACAGCGATTCATATGGCAGGAGTACTCCCCCATGGAGAGATTAAGAGACATGAGTTCGTCCAGGCCAACCTGCAAAGAATGCGATTGGCCACGGACGAGCTCATGCTGGAGGCCGCCAATCGCAAAGTTGCTGTTGCACTGCTCCAGGAGCCGTATGTGGGCGGAATTGGAACTCTAAAGCCGTACAGGGGGGCCAGAATCTTCCAGAATGGCGGCCGTCCGGGGGGCACTGTAAAGGCGGCAATTGCCGTCTTCAGTAAAGACATTGAAGTTATACAGTGCCCAGATTTCACTACCGACAACATCGTGGTCGTGAGAATCCGCACGGCTGCCTGGGAAATAACATTGGCCTCCTTCTACTTTGAGCCAGACACGCCCATAGAGCCATACCTGGAGCAGCTCAGAAGAATTGCAGCGGTAAGCCCAGAGAGGCTTCTCATCGGGGGGGACTCGAACGCAAAGAGCGTTTGGTGGGGCAGTGGCGGAACAGACTCCAAGGGAGACAGCCTGGTGGGCGCTCTTGAACAAATCGGTATGCAGGTACTCAATGTCGGTGACACTCCGACCTTCGAGACCGTGCGGGGGGGGAGGACGTATACTAGTCACGTCGATATTACCGCGTGCACGACGGACATACTCGACCTGGTGGGTGACTGGAAGGTGGACCAGAGCCTAACGAACTCGGACCATAACGGCATTACCTTCAACGTTAGATTGAAGAGAGGTGAGATCACACACATACAGCGGACGACGAGGCTGTATAATACAAAAAAGGCAAACTGGAGTCAGTTTCGTGAGAAACTGGCTCAGTTAAACGCAGAACATAAGATCAGCCCGTCGGAAGTTTTAGCAGTCAGTAACACTCTACAACTCGAACACACAATAAACACATTCACAAACAATATACACAAAGCATGCACTGAACACATTCCACGCATAAGAACACACACAAAACTCACCTTGCCGTGGTGGTCAGAAGAGTTAGCCACCCTGAAAAGGGAAGTTGCCACCAGGAAGAGGCGTATACCCTGCGCGGCCCCCTCCCGTAGGGCCGGGGTGATTGACGAGTACCTGCAAAAGAAAACCGAGTACTTTGCCAGGACCAGGGAGGCCCAGACTAAAAGCTGGAAGGAGTTTTGCGGGAAACAAGACAGGGAAGGGCTTTGGGAAGGCATTTATAGGGTGATCGGTCGCACGTCCAAAAGGTTGGAAGATGTCCCCTTGAAATGCAATGGAAAGTTCCTGAGCATGAAGGAGTCGACGAGACTGCTCGCTGAAACTTTCTACCCGGAGGACCGTAAAAGTGAGGACAACGCTGACCACCAGGCCACTCGTCGGCAAGCCGAGTCCGTGAGCGAGGAACATGATGACAACCATGACCCCCCGTTCACGGAACAGGAGCTGAGAGTGGCCGTGGAAAGCTTTAATCCAAAGAAGGCCCCGGGTGCCGATGGTTTCACGGCAGACATCTGCGCGCGAGTGGTCTCGCAAGACCCAGGGATTTTCCTGGCCATTGCAAATAAGTGCTTGCAGCTAGGCCACTTCCCGAAGCCCTGGAAAGAAGCGGCCGTCGTCGTCCTGCGGAAACCCGCCAAAGACGACTACTTCCAGCCAAAGTCTTACAGGCCAATAGGCCTGCTTCCCGTCCTAGGCAAGGTACTCGAGAAGATGATCGTGGGGAGATTGAAGTGGCACCTTCTCCCCAACATGAGCGCCCGCCAGTACGGTTTTGTGCCTCAGAAGAGCACCGAAGACTCCCTCTATGACCTAATGGGACGTATAAGAGGTAAGCTAAATCAGAAAAAACTGATAACCATGATCTCATTGGACATAGAGGGAGCCTTTGATAGTGCATGGTGGCCAGCCATAAAAGTGAGGCTAAGGGAGGAAGGGTGCCCCGGCAACATCCGAGGGATAATCAGCAGCTACCTTCAGGATAGAAGGGTCGAGGTGAGATATGGCGGGGAGACACACTCCGTAAGTACGAGCAAGGGGTGTGTCCAAGGCTCCATAGGAGGTCCAATCCTGTGGAACCTCGTCCTCGATCCACTCCTGAAGGAGCTGGCTGCCAGGGGCTTCTATTGCCAGGCGTTCGCCGATGACATAGTCCTGGTCATTGACGGAGACACTGCGTTGGAGGTTCAAAGACAGGCCAATGCTGCCCTCGCCTATGTTGGGGAGTGGGGAGTCAGAAACAAGTTAAAGTTTGCACCCCATAAAACCCAGGCGATGGTGATCACCCGAAAACTTAAGTATGACGAACCGCTCCTGACCATGGGCGGAGTCAGTATTGGCTTGTCAAAGGAAATCAAAATCCTTGGCCTAACCATCGACAGCTGCCTGACATTTAACAAACATATTAACAATATATGTAAAAAGGTTGTTAATATATATGGGCAGCTGTCGAGGGCGGCCAAGATCAGTTGGGGCCTCCACGCAGATGTCATAAGAATAATCTACAATGCAGTCATAGAACCAGTGGTTATGTACGCGGCGAGCGCCTGGGCACCGGCAGTGGGGAAGCTGGGAGCTAAAAAACAATTAAATGCCATCCAGCGTGGGTTCGCACAGAAGCTCTGCAAAGCCTACCGCACGGTCTCCCTGAACGCGGCGTTGCTTCTTGCTGGGATACTTCCACTCGATATCCGTATACAGGAGGCAGCCGCCCTGTACGAGGCAAAGAGGGGAGTACCCCGGCCAGATCTGGCGGGCAGGGAGGTCGAGCGGAGAGCGGGGCACACCGAAAATGGACACCCGGCGACGCATATGCACCTGGAGTTCAAGAGCTTGATAGACGAGGAAGAGCTAAACGCAAACAGCGACTTTGCCGTAAAAATCTTTACAGATGGCAGTAAAATTGACGGTAAGGTTGGAGCCGCAATATCTTCCTGGGAGGGAGCGGCGGAAACAAAGGCCGTCAAACTTAAACTGCCATCTTACGGCACCGTCTATCAGGCGGAACTCCTGGCCATATGCAGAGCCACGAGTGATATTATTCGGGGTGCTCAGCAGAGCTTCGCAATATACAGCGACTCCAGATCTGCGCTGGAGACAATTGTTAACAACGGCTCCCCGCATCCCCTGGCGGTCGAGGCCCGCAACAATCTCCGAACAGCCTTCGGCCAAAGCAAAACTGTGTGCTTGTTCTGGCTGAAGGCCCACGCGGGACTTGCGGGCAATGAACGCGCCGACTGTCTGGCCAAAACGGCCGCCCTCACCTTGAAACGCGCCCCTGACTATGATAAGTGCCCGGTCTCGTTCGTCAGGGGGCTAATCAGACGGGAGTCTCTTGGCGAATGGAACCGGAGGTATCGGTCAGGGGAAACTGCCGGGACCACAAAGGTCTTTTTTCCGGATGCCACAGAGGGGTACAAAACCGTCAGAAAGATGACGATGGATAGCATCCAAACGCAGATATTGACGGGGCACGGTGGGTTCTCCGAATATCTAGCCAGGTTCAAATGTAAGGAGGACCCATCGTGCACCTGCACGTCTGGGGTCGAAGAATCCGCCCTTCATATTTTGTTCGACTGCCCAGTCTTTAGTCGAGCGAGATACGACAGCGAGCAGGAGCTAGGACAAGCCATAAACAGAACTACTGTAAAGGATATAATGGCCGAAAACAAGAAGAGAAAAATATTTTTAGAATACGCAAAAAAAGTAGCACAAATTGTAATTAATAGGAACAAATGAAACATATATATACAGAATACCATTTTAAAAATATATAATAGAGGACACGCAAACAGTTTTAATCAATCTAAATTTTATATACATTATATAATTATATACATACTATACATAATAATATATTATAATAACATGAAAAGAGGAAAGATAGTAACGGAAGAAAGGCCTCAAGAAAGTACAAAGTATTGGCTTAATGCCAAGTGTTTGTGCGACCCTTGAGGAATGAGGGAAAGTATTTGAATGATATTATATTAAAAACGCAATCTATTTTAGATAGGAAATAACAACAAACATTAATGATGACAAAAACAGTATATAAAAAGAACAGTATTTATAACAAAATATTATAAAAAATTACTCACAACATCATAAATTAACGATCCTGCTCAGGGCAGGGAGTGGCGTGTCTGAATAAAAAAAAAAAAAAAAAAAAAAAAAAAAAAAAAAAAAAAAAAAAAAAAAACCTAACCGGAGTCAGCTTGCAGCCACGACCGCGAGTACCACGTTTTTTCCACGCTCCGCAAATAAAAATTACGAAAAAGGGTTTTTTCGCGCGAAGATACAAGTGTGTAGTATCAAAATACGTGTCTCAGTGAGAGTAATACAACCGTGAAAACCTCTTGGAATTTAGTGAAAGTAAGAGAAAGTTTTGGTTCAAAAACGATTTTTTTTTATGTTTTTGTGGTACGCTGCGGAAACCAGATCGACGACCCCCCACTTTTTTGGGGTCTAAACAATCGTCTCGTCGAGCCCTATCTTTTGGACTACATCCTGGATATTCCCGGCTGAAAACTACCGACGTAATCCCGGACTTCAGTTTTCCACGTGCTACTGAGCTCCTTTCCCAGAACACCTGGACAAGCGTGTGGCACACCAAAAGAAGCGTCTTGGCAAGACAAATATGCTGACACCTGGATCATCGGGATCGGACTACCCTGGACAAAACAGCAGCCCTTCATAGGTCGGCAAAATTGTGAAAATCTTTGGCGTCATTTTCCTGCTAAAGTAAATCGATAACCCCCCATTTTTATTTTGCTTCCATAAAGTAGACTTACTACACTTTATTTCTCTAAAATTTTTAGATTTTTTGGCTTTGTAGTTTACTCAGAAATTATTTTTTAAAGTGCGTACTAAATTATCAATTCAACTTCCACGAAATTCCACCCCCTTGTCGATAATATTTTAATAATTTATTTTGTTTATAGTGTTTAGTAATAGGCCTCTGATGAAAACCTAAATTTATTTTTCTCATTAATTAAGTTATTTTACAAAAACAAGGCTCTTTACGGTTGAGCAGGAAAGTGACACCAAAGCAAACCCCTTGAAAAGGGTGATGAATCCACGGCCTGCAGTTTTAAATATAAGAACAGTATAGTTTAGGTCATAAGGAACACATTAGTTTTTAAATTGTTAATTTTGGAGCGTTTTTCGAATCGCGATCTTCGTTAACGTCTTTGTTTACATCTGAGTTCAGCCGCATAACAAGGTTATCATGGAGATCGCGATCTGAAAATCGACTTTTTAAATAATAAAAAATTCAAATTTTGCTTATAAGCACCAGATAGGGTAGGGTTAAAAACGACCCCCTACGTTTTTAAATTCTTGAAAAAGCCCTGTCTGTAGCAGAAAAATTAGACCTAAACTCGTTTAAGGGTTATATATATTTATATATGTGTAAATAGTTTTTTTTTTTTTGACACTACTTAGTTCTAGATTATAGGACTCAAAGAGACATTTAAAACAAGCCCACTCACACTAAATTCGCACTACAGTGGCCGGAGCTGTCTCACCATACAAATTTTACCCGACATAGGCAGCGTCGAAAAGGGAGGTAATGCTTTGCGCGACCCAGGACCGTATCTCGTAAGCCGGGGGAGATAGACGAATTTCGAACTCGGATTCGACCTTTGTGGTGTACACCACGGTCGAAGCCGCATAAGAGGTTCCCATCCCCCCTAGTTTGGATACCCTCCCCCACACACCCCTAATACAAAAACTTTAAAAGCCGATAAGTCCGAAACTAAGTGAGATAGCTCAATTTCGACTTCAAATTCGGCTTTGGGTGTGTGTTGAAAGTTGTACACGAGGAACCCTTCCCCCTCGTTATAACCCCCCCTCACCCCCCTCAACATTTTTTTTTTTTGTCATAGATTCGACTACAATCAACCGATATCTATCGATAACGGGTAAGGGACTACACAAAACTTTAAAATAGACTTAGGTAGATTTAGAAATCTACCTAAAACTTTGACTAAAAATATACTTCTTTAATTAATTTATTTTTAAGCTTGTAGAATCTTGACGCTGACCCCCCTATACAGGGTCAGATCACCTTGACAACATTCTCCGTTCTTCTCGCAAGGCCTACTGCACACGAACACTTTACACAAACACACACACACACACACACAAAATATACAACCCGCATACTGACACAAACAAAAAATGTACCGTACACCAACCACCTCCGGCGCTGCCATTAAACCTGGTACCTCCAGCCCTACTGCAACTCCATCTGCACCAGCGCAGGACGCTGCAAACACTTTTATCCGGAGACCAGACCGGAAAAGGAGATCGCTGGACAATATGGCGATGTACAATAGGCATATAGACGACTACGCAATGAAACCGAGTGACGCGCTCCTCCAGGAGGTGATGAAGACCTTTGAAGACATCCCATCTAAAGTCCAAGAATACCCTCAAATGAGGAAAGACATTAAAACCTTCCTGGAGGGGCAGTCCGATAAGGGCCTCCGTATCTTATTTGAAATAAGCAAGCGAGTGACAAGTTTGGAAGCAGCAGCAACTAAAACACGGTCGCCCCATACAGCCATATCGCCCGAAAAAGACGTCCACATCTTAGAAAAGTTGGGGGAAGTGGAAAATCAGTTACAACAGCGACTGAATGAATTGGAGACTAGGATGGCGGCTTGTTTCAACGACCAAACCAAGCTTCATGACGATGGCTGCGCCGACATAGTCCGCAAGATCGACGACGCTAAAGCGGCCATTGACAATACGACGGAGGGCGTCAGGGTCACTCATCGCACTCAGATTATTCTGGACGAGAAACTCGACAGTATTGCGGGGGATGTCGCGGCGACCAAAGCAACGGTGATTGAGGTCGCAAAAGATAATGAGCCATGTGAACCTAGGACATACGCTAGCGTCGCAGCAGCCAAACCCGGGCATCGACCGGCACTTCACTCGATGGCAGTCACCCTCGAAGGCAATCAGGAGACTGCTGACGAGGTGCTTGAAAGAGTGAAGAAGGCGATCGATGCCAGGGGTACTGGCCTGAAAATAAACAAGGTGCGCAAAGCGAAAAACCAAACGGTCATTCGTCAAGGGTATGATCCGTATGGAAACGCTGGACGAATGGAACCGGAGATATTGTAATGGAGAAACGGCGGCCACAACGAAAATGTTCTTTCCTTCTGCTGTCGCTGCGTACAGGACGGTGCGAAGGATGGAGATGACCAAAGAACTGACCCAAGCCCTAACAGGACACGGCGGGTTCTCCGAGTACCTAACTCGCTTCAAGTGCAAGGAGAGCCCGACGTGCGCCTGCGACCCCGACAAGCAAGAGACAATCCTCCATCTCCTTGCGGATTGCCCTATATATGCCTCCCTAAGAAATAACTTCGAAACAGAAATTGGCGAAAATATGACTGTATCTAACTTTAGCGTGTTTATTGCTAACAAGAAATACAGTGTTAAATTTGTAGAGTTCATTACCAAAATTGTTAAGTCAGTAAACAAAAGGAATAAAACTTAGTCAGTTTAAATTTATTTAATATTGAACATTTTACATTATATATTTATTACGAAATTATTTATCTATAATTCATTTTGGTGAACAAAAATGGACAACAGCCCGAATAAAATCCCTGCGAAACCAGAATGGCAGGGGCCTTTCGTATAAAAAAAACAAATCCTACCTACCTACCTACCTACCTACCTACCTACCTACCTACCTACCTACCTACCTACCTACCTACCTACCTACCTACCTACCTACCTACCTACCTACCTACCTACCTACCTACCTACCTACCTACCTACCTACCTACCTACCTACCTACCTACCTACCTACCTACCTACCTACCTGCCTGCCTGCCTGCCTGCCTGCCTGCCTGCCTGCCTGCCTGCCTGCCTGCCTGCCTGCCTGCCTGCCTGCCTGCCTGCCTGCCTGCCTGCCTGCCTGCCTGCCTGCCTGCCTGCCTGCCTGCCTGCCTGCCTGCCTGCCTGCCTGCCTGCCTGCCTGCCTGCCTGCCTGCCTGCCTGCCTGCCTGCCTGCCTGCCTGCCTGCCTGCCTGCCTGCCTGCCTGCCTGCCTGCCTGCCTGCCTGCCTGCCTGCCTGCCTGCCTGCCTGCCTGCCTGCCTGCCTGCCTGCCTGCCTGCCTGCCTGCCTGCCTGCCTGCCTGCCTGCCTGCCTGCCTGCCTGCCTGCCTGCCTGCCTGCCTGCCTGCCTGCCTGCCTGCCTGCCTGCCTGCCTGCCTGCCTGCCTGCCTGCCTGCCTGCCTGCCTGCCTGCCTGCCTGCCTGCCTGCCTGCCTGCCTGCCTGCCTGCCTGCCTGCCTGCCTGCCTGCCTGCCTGCCTGCCTGCCTGCCTGCCTGCCTGCCTGCCTGCCTGCCTGCCTGCCTGCCTGCCTGCCTGCCTGCCTGCCTGCCTGCCTGCCTGCCTGCCTGCCTGCCTGCCTGCCTGCCTGCCTGCCTGCCTGCCTGCCTGCCTGCCTGCCTGCCTGCCTGCCTGCCTGCCTGCCTGCCTGCCTGCCTGCCTGCCTGCCTGCCTGCCTGCCTGCCTGCCTGCCTGCCTGCCTGCCTGCCTGCCTGCCTGCCTGCCTGCCTGCCTGCCTGCCTGCCTGCCTGCCTGCCTGCCTGCCTGCCTGCCTGCCTGCCTGCCTGCCTGCCTGCCTGCCTGCCTGCCTGCCTGCCTGCCTGCCTGCCTGCCTGCCTGCCTGCCTGCCTGCCTGCCTGCCTGCCTGCCTGCCTGCCTGCCTGCCTGCCTGCCTGCCTGCCTGCCTGCCTGCCTGCCTGCCTGCCTGCCTGCCTGCCTGCCTGCCTGCCTGCCTGCCTGCCTGCCTGCCTGCCTGCCTGCCTGCCTGCCTGCCTGCCTGCCTGCCTGCCTGCCTGCCTGCCTGCCTGCCTGCCTGCCTGCCTGCCTGCCTGCCTGCCTG
This sequence comes from Mythimna vitellina, assembly GCA_949316375.1. Lineage (NCBI taxonomy): Eukaryota > Metazoa > Arthropoda > Insecta > Lepidoptera > Noctuidae > Mythimna > Mythimna vitellina. The sequence continues at coordinate 17,053,771 of OX438710.1, read as the reverse complement.
CCTGCCTGCCTGCCTGCCTGCCTGCCTGCCTGCCTGCCTGCCTGCCTGCCTGCCTGCCTGCCTGCCTGCCTGCCTGCCTGCCTGCCTGCCTGCCTGCCTGCCTGCCTGCCTGCCTGCCTGCCTGCCTGCCTGCCTGCCTGCCTGCCTGCCTGCCTGCCTGCCTGCCTGCCTGCCTGCCTGCCTGCCTGCCTGCCTGCCTGCCTGCCTGCCTGCCTGCCTGCCTGCCTGCCTGCCTGCCTGCCTCCCTACCTACCTACCTACCTACCTACCTACCTACCTACCTACCTACCTACCTACCTACCTACCTACCTACCTACCTACCTACCTACCTACCTACCTACCTACCTGCCTGCCTACCTACCTACGTATTTAAATTTTATTTGTAAACTAATTATTTCTGTTCGATCGAATGATCACTACAAAACCCTTCTTTTTTTCATAAAAATAAACAATATCAAAAACATTAAGTCACAGTGACAACCCTATTGCTTTAATGGAGTGTACGTATTTATTTTATCAACTAGGCTTAGTTTTATATACTGTTCCATATTTTTACGGTACACTTACGTTGCACATATTGTTTACCTGTGTATATTATACTTTACATTAACTATCAAACTTCAATAAAGTTACATAAGAGGAACATAACATGATGGACCGATCTCAGTACAATGTGATCGCTATTATCGAGAACTGGGTTGGGCTCATACCTGTAGTACCGCACGTCCGATTCCACTAGAGAGTACTTCAGAGCAAGTTGCTGATGGATAATCCTGGCTACAAGGTTGTGTCTATGCAAGTATTCCCCGTTAGCTAGACGAGAACAACCAGAAATAATGTAGCGAATTGTTTCACCCGGACGGTGACAGATGACGACAGATGTCAAACCGTGCCCCTTCACAACAAATCTCCGCTAGATTTTTGGCATGACAACTTCGTCCATAACCGCACGGACAAGATCTTTGGTTTCCCCAAAGAGGTCACCGACGCGCAGCCAGGCTAGTTGGTCTACATCGAGCCCATGAAGGGCATTGAAAAAGCGGCGGTGGAGTTCCTTACTCCGCCATATTTCCTTGTAATTATTATCATTATAATAAGTATTATTATTTGTAGTTCTTTTTATGAAGTGAAAACTGCTGAAAGAGTAATTTATTAAATTATTGTTTTACGTCGGGGTTTTTTAATTATTTTTATTTTATTATAATTAACACTTTTTAAATTAATCACGAAACCCGTTATTGTGATAACTACATTTAAAAATACTACTATTTTATTACATTTACTATAAAAACATTCTTTTTCCGCAATTTTGTGCTACGATAACGTGTTACATAATGTTTATGGATTTAAACTCGATGAATTTACTAGTAGGCATTCCAGGTTCCATCAGCTAACTTTCAATTCTAACATCAGGTCCGTGTCATCAGAAAAACTGAATAGAACTACCCTTTTTCGAAATTTACGTTTCTAGATCGAGTTGTTTTCAGAGAAATCATCATATTTAAATCCGGAAAAAAATATATAGTACAGATACATCTTTAATCTAGTGACTTTTTTGGTTAAAAACACATTATTTAACATTCCACTCGATAAAAAAAAAATCTGAAATAAAGTCGATTTTGAAAGTATTTTAAGTTTTATGAGACTTGGGGGAACGCAACTTTTATGGAAATTTTACATTTCATTTACTAATCGGGTTTGACAGGGATATTTTTGGATAAATTTATAATATGGCACTTATTTTTTTTAATATAAAATAAATACGTGAAAACGGCACGCGCGCACCGCGCCATTGTCCTGCCGGACGTCATCGAGGGAGGACCTATGCAAGTTTTGCTCGCGACCATACATTTTCGTTGCCGCGCGCGTAAATAAACGTGTTTTATTATAAGTAATTGCAATCGCGAATAGAAAAAACAAAATTAAGAAAAAAAGGGTATCTGAAGTGAAGAAAATCCGAAAGTGTATTGCGTAAGTATTTATTCTATAAATACGTCACAATATAATTACTCCTATAAACAGACCAGCGAAGTCAGTATGACTAGAATTTTAAATCTATCATGGAAACATTCTTAAACCTTTAAAAAGTGCAGTTTTGCATCCTGATCAAATTCAAGGAGATGTAAGTACCTAGGTTTGTTGTGTTTTGTTTTTAACCGACTTCTAAAAAAGGAGGAGGTTCTCAATTCGGATGTTTGTATGATTTTTTTAATGTTTGTTCGCGCATAACTTCGTCGCTGCCAACCAATTTGAAAAATTCTTTTTTTGTTGGAAAGGGTATATTTCCCAAATGGTCCCATAGTCACCAAATCGGGATCTGATGATGGAATCTTGGTGAAATCGAGGGAACTCCTCAAATATTATAGCCAACTGTAATATGATTTTGGTATTTTTATCGAGAAATTAAGCATTTACAGTCGAAAAGTAACATTTGATGAAATGGAACTGATGAAGAAGACCAGAAATGGTCAACGGAACTTCATACTCACATAGATATCACTATGGAGATAGTTAAGCGACTATGATAATACAAATAAATTAATGGCTCTGAATAGTGTTGAAAATGGTATCATCAAAGTGATCTGATGATGATGATGAAGCCGGAATGTAGGCACTGGAACTCCGTAATAAATCAATGTAGCCTAACCGTGTTTGGACTTATCAGAATTGTAATAAGATGCACTTTAGAAACTTTTTACAAAAAAATATTTTTTTGTAAAAAGTTTTTTATTTCACACTTTTTAGTTGCGATACACTTATAAAAAGTAAAGTAAAAAGTTTATTATTATTATTACATTCTTTTATTATGTTTATGAAGATTTGAAAGATATTGAACAATGGCTATCGGTCACTACTTGTACTCACTAGGTAAGTACCTAGAGCACGGTTTATAGTCGCGCTGCGTTTAGTAGGTAAAAATCGGCCGGCCACTATAGAAATAGCCTATGACCTATTCTCAAACCTACCAAATATATACAAAAAACTGGTCAAGACACGAGATTTTTATATATGTATCAGGTTTTATTTAAACTCTAGTAATTAGTGTTTGTTAATTTGATTTTTTTGAAAATATGTAATGAAATTTATTCCATTCCAGTGCTCTGAGACCATGTACCGGAAAAGGTACTTTGATGTCCAAAAAAAGTACCGATGGGCACTCTAAAGAGGGACAGTATACGTAAGTACATTATGTACATATTACATTATATACTGTGGCGGAGCAGTTTTATTCATCCGCTACAAGTTTGACGTTATCTCCCGTCGCGCTTTAGTTTTCTTACTTATCACATGTCTTATGTATCCTATTATGGGATGTAACATGGCAGTAAATGATTTTTTGTTAAAGTTTATTTCGGTGACTTTGAAACTTCCGTTTCATAACGTTAATGACATTCCATTGTTGCAGAAAAACTAGGGATGACGAAGATAATTCCATTATTGTTGAAGCTAAAAATGAAGAAGACAAATTTCAAAGGACAACTAGAAAAGACAAAGATGATTCCATTAAAGCTGAAAATCAAGAAGAGGAAGATGATTACTATAACGTTGAACCTATATATAATGCTATATAATGCCTACTTCCTGAAATCGTGAACCCCTGACATACGCGTGGTATGGGCATAAGAAATCTGACACTTGAAGAGAACAAATAATCCGAAAATAAGGAAAATGAGGAATCTCTAACGCAAAACAATCCTGATTTGCTATCAGGTCCTAGTTCCCAACGCGGAGGGGAGTGCCATGAGGACTGTGGCTTTGACCCTCTTAGAGGAGACTCGCGCCCAGCATTGAGGAATATATCGGTCGATGAAAATGAACCTGGACCTAGCACACGACCACTAAATTTTTATGAATTTTATTTTTTATGAATATTAATTTTTATGCTGGTACTATATATTTTATTTTATTATATTATAACACTGGTCGACAAGGTTTTTCCCACAGAGATTGTGTTTACTTATTTTTACTAAAGTATCTACCCTCATCATAAAACACTACATACTTTGTTTTTATTAGCCTCAGATTTTTTGTGACTGCCACTTAAAATTTTACCGAACTTTCCACTAAATGCGCTCGAATTGCAACAAATGTAGTGCTCAATTGTGAGTTTGTCATGCATAAGCTACTCGTTGTTGGTTTCTCAACACATAAAGAAGATGTGGGTTTCATTTACCCTCACAGTTTCTGCCGAGTAGGTATGTGGTGAACCAAATTCTTAAAGTGAATGAAGAAATTTTGCTGACTTGGGTAAAATGGTGTTATCGTGATAATTTTGGTTTTTCCGTGGCTCCTCAAAGTAAAGTGAGTGCTTCATATGAGATCTACAACAAGAGTAAAGATTTTTACAAATTCGACAAAAGGAGTGCGCTTAATGGCTTCGGAAACCCTATGTTTTGAACAGGATCCTAAAGACCACAGACACACTACGTGTCTGTGGTCGTTTTGCCAGACTTATATGGCAAAAGTGATAAATATAACGCATACACTGTAAAATATGTAAGTGTGCGCAATACAAACGCTTTCTGATAGTGTTGCTATAGCAATACCTGCAATGCCAAATAAAACATTGCGCAGGAACTAATACCATGATTTACTAACTACGTGTATTGTAACTGCAAATAAAATTCATGATTTAGCTTTTATACCCAATAAGAGAGGAACACTAATAACTGACACAAACTAATCTAGTTTGAGTCAGTTATTAGTGTTCCTCAATCATCTTTTTGGTGATTTATAACAAACTTAAAAAAATCATCTATTTTTTATATATTACGAAACAAATGACTACACAAATCTCATAGAGGACCTAATTAAAACATATCAAGCATAGAGTTATAATTTGTCTCTCTAAATACACTTACAATCACATTTTGGCTTCCGTACCAAAAATCTGGGATCCAATGCCCAACACAAAGGAGAAAGGTTGCGGCAGGTCATTTTCATCATGAAAAATCCGTACCAGTGCAAATGGAGTCCTTGAATATTAGCAATTTTTGGTTGGATACTTGTGGTAGACCAGCCTCAAGCTAAATATTTCAGAAAATCATAATATATGGTTTAAAAAGACGTATTTTTTAATTTAATTGTAAGTAAAGTATCAATATTTTTCATGACAAATACAAGTGACTGTCACAAAAAAACGATGGCTAACAATTTTATTCTATATCTATTTCCTACAAAAGGGAGTCAAAATAAAACCATATATAGCAAAAAAAACTCTTGTGGCAAAAAAAAAGTAAATTTTTGTAGACCAGTGTAATTAATCATATTTGTCTTTCATTATATTACTCACCAAATCTTCTACAACCATTCTTTAAGTTCAACAGAATGATCATCGCCTGCCTTTTCATTCACGAGACTGTCTTATCAGAATACCGTGGCCCTGGAATGCAAAGGGCAACCGAAGGAACAGGATGGATTTTAGTCAGTACAAGTCTGACAGTCCGCTCCATCCAGAGCGGCAGGACTCATTTGATGATTTTACCAAGCAATAAAAAAAAGTTATACATTTATAACAATATACCTAAGTGTATTAGTGTTTACAGTCAATAGTGCAGTGGACAGCACATCAAGCTATACGTTTTTGTTGCAAAACAAGCTATTATTACTAGCACGCCAATAATATTTGAAATACTGATTTATTTATCTATACTGTGGCGTGCTCGCCCGCCGCCATAGGTCACCGGAGTTCATATCGCGACGGCTCCTGAGCAACGCGGACGCAAGCCGTCTCGGTGCGTAAAATGCCTAAACTTTCGGAAGAAGGGCCCCTTAAGACGAATCTAACGAGCTCAAACTCGATGGTTTTATTAGTTAGCATTCCAGGGTTCCATCAGCTTCACTCAGTTTCAGCATCAGGTCCTCCTCATCATCCATACTAATATTATAAATGTGAAAGTGTACGTGTGTGTCTCTCGTGGCAAAACGTAGCGACAAATTGACATGATTTTTTAAGTGGACATATTTGTAGGGATGGAGAGTGACATAGGCTACTTTTTTATCTTTCTAACTCCCCACTCCCCTATAATGGGGGGTGGAAGTTTGTATGAAGCATTCCGTAATTTTCAAGGTAGTAAGCTAAAAATTAGTATGCGGACTATTTGTCTATTTGTGTTATTTACTAACAAAAAAATCGTGTTTTTTTAAAATCTACCCCCTACTCTTTAAAAGGGGGGGGGGGTGAAATTTTATATGGGGCTTTGCGCAGTTTTCAAGGTAGGAAGCTACAAATCAGTACACAGACTCTTTGTTACCAAAGAAAAATACCTGCCTTTTTTTTAGAAATCTTTCCCCAGCCCGTAAAATAGGGAATGGAAATTTGTGTGAGACTCTCCGCAAAATTAGTACAGGTTTTATGATACAAACGAATTATAAAATAATTTAATTAAAACAAATTAAATAGAACTTAGAACTTTGAACTATGTTAGAACTTTTTTTTTTATTTAGGTTTTAAGTTAAATTAAACTAATAATCTTCAAAATTATTTATAAAGAAATTATTCTTTAAGCCTTAGTAAATAATCTTTACTCCTTAAAATTTGCAATTTTATATCATTTATGACTATAAAGCCAAATTTAATAAAAGAGAACTATTCTCGTAAATAAATTTACAATTTATCGCTTAAACTCAGCCATTTTATTTAGCGAAAATGACTTTATTCAACAAATCATAAAGACATTGGTACATTATATTTTATTTTTGGAATTTGAGCTGGTATAGTTGGAACTTCATTAAGATTATTAATTCGAGCAGAATTAGGAACTCCTGGATCTTTAATTGGAGATGATCAAATTTATAACACTATTGTAACAGCACATGCTTTTATTAAAACATTAAATCTAACCATAAATCAATCAGCTTTTGAGAAAAATAACAACTTTCGAAACATAAATAAGTATTACTCATGGATTCGGATAGATGGCGCTGATAGGTTTCTGATTCGCGCTAACGTTGTGTGCTCTCTATCTGCGGGCATCGGCCCGCGCTTCACACTATAGTGCACACGGTACCTGTACTCTGTTATTTGACTATTGATTTGCTTTCGATTTTTGGCTATTCGCTACCTTTGCGATTTGGTATTGTTTTCTTGGTTTGCTTTTCCGATTTCCGAAAACAAAACCGGTTTCGGATTCGATTTTACCCTTGTTGTTTTTCGGATTTGATTAATTCGTTTAGTTCAGATTTATAATATTTCTGAAATTTTAAGGAATAAGACAATCGCTTTGGTCTTGGATTTAGTTTTTCTTCGTGAATTAGTTTCTTTTTTGGTTTAAAGTAAATATATTTTGGTGAATGTCACATGTCTTTGAAGTTTTGTTTCTAGGACATGCCGGTTTCCTCACGACGTTTTCCTTCACCGTTTTGAGAGCAGTGGTGATGAAATAAATTACACAAAGTAATGCGCCTAGCTGGGTTTGAACCCGCAGCCTACAACTCGTAAGTCGGAGCCGTTACCGCTCGGCCACCACTGCTCCACTGCTGCACTGCTGGGCCCGCGTGGTGGATTACCGCCCATTCCCTCTCCTAGAGAGAGGAGGCCTGAGTCCCAGCAGTAGGAACATTAAAAGGCTGATTATGATTATGCTTATAAATATATTTAAAAATAATAAGTAATCTTTATTTTCTACTTATCCCTCAATAATTCTATTTTTTTTTTAAAGTCGATTATATAGTTTGTGTATTTGTTTTTTAAATTAGAGTTAGCAATATTTGTTTGGCATTTTTTTTTCTATTCTATTTATATTGATTTAAAATGCCTCGCAAACGCAAGTCGAACCTTTAAAGAGTGTCTTCTCAGGCACAAGCGAAGAAATTAGTTCGGTCGCAAGACTCTCTGGAAGATGCTGAAGTGCGAAGGCAAGAACAGGCAGAACGTCAAGCTGTCTTGAGAGCCTCGGAAACACCTGCTCAAACTCAGCAAAGGGTACTTGAACCGACTGAGCGTCAAGCTGCTTTGAAAGCTGCTGAAACACCTACTCAAACTCAGCAGAGGCTGCTCGACGATGCAGAACGTCATGCTGCTCTATGAGCTTCTGAAACACCTGCTCAAACTCAGCAAAGGCTACACGAAAACGCAGAACGTCAAGCTGCTAACGTTACAAACGTTAAAGGTGGCTAGGGTGAACTTAAAAACGCCGTGCTTTTCTCGTGGACAATTGTGTGTAGTACGTTCGCATGCATCCAATGCCCAGAATCTTTACATTCTATCCCCAAATGGAAAGACATAATATCGTTTATAGTAGCGTGTTAAAATAATATTCTGTTCCGAATTCTCTTCTGTTTTCTAAATCAGGAAAGGAGAACAGTGTTACCCCGAATTTAACGCGAGCAATTTTTAATTAAATTTAATTTATTTGATAAATGTATAGAACTGGTTCAAACAATTCTAATGAGCCCAAACTTGATGGGTTTACTAGTAGGTATTCCAGGATTCTACCAGCCATCTCCCATTTCTATACAACTGATGTGATTTTACAATTTTATATTTACTCTAATATTTTCTATCACTCAACTTGCATTTCACATTTTTAGTATCACAAATTGTGAAAAAAAAAATGTCAATATTCGCATGCGCATTCGCAAATGTGAGTAATCGGACATTCGTTACGTCACTAATTAGTCGTAGCATATAGGTACTAAAGATGTGTTATGTTGTAGCGTAAGCCAAGTTTGTATTTCGTACGTGCAATGTTCAGTAGGTACCTGTCTTAGCGGCTCTTTTGTGAAAAATCAATACAATACAATCACAAACCATTCATTTGAATATACACCCAAGGTACACACTAAAAACTTAATTTGTACTGCTAAAAAACTTTCCAAAAAAAAAAAAATAACCGGCTTCACTAAAAAAAACACTGCTACGATCAAAACAACTTTAAATTCGGAAGTCGGTGTTTCTAGGTAGGTATTGTTTGTTTCTTATTTAACACCGACTTCCAAATTTTAAAGTTATTTTGATCCTATCAGTGTTTTTTTTAGTGAAGTCGGTTATTATATTTTTTGTAAAGTTTTTTTATTTCACACTTTTAGATACGATACACTTATAAACAGTGTGCCTATTTCTCATGATAATTCCATTTAACCCTAACCACTGCTAGGTTACATTGTTTTATTATGAAGTTCCTGTGTCTACCTTCCACCTTCCGGCTCCATCATAAGATCATTTCGATAGTGCCTTATAGCCAGAGTACATCTCATGACAATTCTAATAAGCCCAAACACGGCTAAGATAAATTGATTAATTACAGAGTTCTTGTTCTTGTTCTTCCGACTCCATCATCAGATCAGTTCGATAGTACCTTAATTGCATCTCATGACAATTTTAATAAGTCCAAACACGACTAAGTTACATTGATCAATTACGGAGTTCCAGTGCCCACCTTCCGGCTCCATCATCATCATCATCAGATCACTTCGATGATAACATTTTCAACATAAGTATTAAGAACCATTCATATATTTATATTATCATAGTCGCCTATCTTCATTGTGATATCTATGTGAGTATGAAGTTCCGTTGACCATTTCTGGTCTTTTTCATCAGTTCCACTTCATCAAATGTTACTTTTTGACTGTTCTTGATGAAAATACCAAAATCACTATATTGTTGCCTGTAATATTTGAGGAGTTCCCTCGATTTCGCCAAGATTCCATCATCAAATCCCAACTTGGTGATTATGGGACCATTTGGGAAGCATACCCTTTGCAACAAAAAAAAATTTTTCAAATCGGTTGGCAAGCGACGAAGTTATGCGCGAACAAACAGAAAAAAAAATACAAATATCCGAATTGAGAACCTCCTCCTTTTTTAGAAGTCGGTTAAAACCTAGTAGCGAATTGTATTAATACGATCAACTAGGTTTCAACACTGTGACTTTGCAGCTGTGAAATTAACTTCAAAGCAATTTACTAACTTTAAATGCTAACAAGACTAAATATATTCACTTTACCATGCGCAAGCCTCAGTTTAACATTTCTAACCCTTTTCTATATGCCCTAAGTGTATAGTCTGTTCAGCCAGCATGTGTGATTGTCCTTTTATGCACAAAACATGCGACATCAAATATCTCGGATTTGTAATAGACGAAACACTCACTTTTAGACCTTACATTGAAAGTGTGGTGAAAAAAGTGTGCAAACTAATATTTGTTTTTAAAAAATTGACAGCGATTGCAGATTCAAAATTGATCTCACAAATTAATTTGCCCTAGCTAGGTGAATCTGTAATCCAATTGCATCTCATAATAATCTGTGGTGATTTTAATAAAGACAATAGTAGCCAGGTCGTTAAGCTTTAAAAAAAAACAACACTTTGTCATATAATTAATTTATTCAGTTCCTTAGTAAGTATAGTAACTTAATGCTATGACTTATACTACACACACGCCGCTCGCACTGCCGTCGCGTGCGGCTCCGGCACCATTCATGAATGTACTAGTTCCGGCCAGCAGCTTCGCTCGCGTCCTACTTGGAAAACATTCCAGCCGAACATACTTCCCGAACAAGAATCCTATGTCCTGATCCAGGGCACAGCGCAGGTTTCTATTTTTACAGTTAAGAACTTTTCAAACCCTAATTTTATGCCTGTTAAATACGGGGTGGTCTAAGTCGTGAAAAATGACCAAATGTTAACAGTTTTCAGGCTGAAGTAAATTTTGAGAATTACTCAAATTTTTAATTACGAAACATCTCTCTCATTCTCTATCAATTTAATATTGATGGAGATGTTTAGTCGTGAAAACGTAACAAACTCTGTCATGTTCTCAGGCCAAACGCTGAACTAATTTCAATGACATTCGGTTAAAGAGATAGACTGGAACTTGGCGAAGGCCTTGAGATACTTTTATTCCGGAAGTACATTCCCTTGTTATAATTTGCAACCGCGTACCGGATAACGCTGTGATGGGAGGCCACCCATCAGGGCCTCAAGTCTGCTATTACAATAGCGTTAGAATGGTCTATCATTGACTTCATAATTGTTGATTTTGACCAAGTTTGGTAATCTACTAATATAATGGCGTCATTATGACTTTCCAATGGTCAACCACTGACATTCTATTGAAAGAAATGGCATAGAATAGTAATCTCATATATACTGACAAATGAATATTGGATGTATGCTGATAACTGCCAAAATATTGACAGTTCCTTTGATCGGTGACCTCCCATTAGAACGTCACTGTGCAGTCATTGCGTTTAATTTGTTTCGAGACAGCTCGATATTGTCATTCTACCACAAGATCATTGACCGATCAATAATCGACCATTATGAATTATCAGATTACGAACTTTTAGCAAAATGACAATGGGATCGTGTTGGAATAACGAATTTATAAAAATAGCAGACTTGGGCCCAAGGAGTGATGCCCTGGTGAATGTCGCGACAATTCGCTGGATGCGAGACGCACAGGACCTGTCGATGGGGATTTGTTTGAAATGATGATGTTGATGGTATTCCAACGTTGTATGCGGTCGAAGCTGCTAGCAGAAGCTAGTGGTGGTATCGGAATAGAGTATATTGCCTTGTTGCGCGATGTCTGTGGTGCGGTCACAGCGCCATCTTTCGGCCCTCAATGGAGATCTCGACGGCACGCCGCGAGCCTGACTTCATGCGCTTCTGGTCCATGAAGCGCTTCATCTGCTTCTCGTAGCGCGTCATCTTCTTCTTTGTGGTCTGCAACAGAGCCGAGTTCACAAGGTTGCAAGGGCTGTTTCATACGAACGAACGAGTTATATTGTGTAAATTGCCCCTGGGAATCACTTGGAGGCGACGACGCACAGATGAAGTGGTTTATTGGCGTGCCTATGGCACCACGATTCCGCTGAGAGAGCACTGGAGTTAAATAGGACAAAATGTATTACCCCTTTTTTAAATCAGAGAGAATGAATTTGACCATAATGTTTCAATCTAACTTTATCAAAAATTTCAAATCTTTTTATTTCACATAGGCCTACAGAGGCACTTATAAAACTTCAGAAGGTAGTGCACGGTTCCAAATAGGTACTTTCCTATGCAGAAGAACCGGCAAGAAACTCCATGGTTACTCTTTTATTTAATAAAAACTCTTGTTCTTACAACATTTCCAAATTACAGTATTAGTAGATAATATGTAAGGACAGTGTAGACCAGTCAATATTGTACTCAAAAGTACAATAAAAGTAATCATAATAAAAAGTGACTCGTAATAAGGTCCTGTAGGAAGTAATTTAAGAATTACTGTTGGAAGGGAATTGCTCGTCATGGTATAATCATGTGCAGAGTAGGAATGGAACATGTCGCTAAAAGAATTATGAATTAAAATATGGATGGATAGAGGGAGAGGGAGACCAAATAAAAGATGTATGGATTGTGTGAGCAGTGGAGTGAAAAAAAATGGAGCCATTGATAGTGTGACGGTCGACCGGACATAATCGAAAAACTTGTTGCGCAAACCCCAAGTAGCATGGGATAAAGAACTGTAAGATGATGATTTAGTAGGACAGCAGCTCCAGCAGAGGGCTGCGATGCTCACCCGCGACATGTCGGTCTCGCAGGTGGACTTGGGGCGGTACACGTAGTCCTTGTTGGACGGCAGCGGCACGCGCGCGCGCGCCACCCAGCCCTTCTCGCCCGGCCGCGCCACCCTGCCCAGACACAAACACACCAATAAACAATCTGTTCCACCTGCATCAATAACAATACCTTAACAAGATCAGCGTCGGTCACAACGATTCCTGCGCCAATTAATGAGTAATAATGATAAATTTTAAAAGCCCCTTGGGTACAAGGGATCTACACTAATATTATAATGAGGTAAAGGTTTTTTTTGTTTGTAGAGTGCTGGTCCGATTGCTAATTTTTTTTTTCACCTATAGAAAGCTGCCTTATTCCTGAGTAACATAACATATTTTGTGTAACATATTTTGTGTAACATATTTTGTGTAAGTGGCCGAAGCCGCGGGCAAAAGCTAATATTATATGTTACAAACTTTATACAATGTTATTTCGCTAATAATAAATGAATACCTAATCAGGTCATGGTCATTTTGATATACTTTTTGCAAATTATTTGGACCGAAACTACTTCATACAAATGGTATAATAAAAATAATCAAACATCTCGACGTAGCACACGAGGTCGTCGACATGTGGAATGTAGACTCGGCTATCATTGTGCCGATTGTCGTGACCGCCACTGGCCTTATAGCCAAAGGCTTCGACGAGCATCTGTCGAAGCTGTCGTTGTGCGGTTGGATCAAGGGCCTAATACAGAAGGCGAATACTCGTCGATACGGCTCGCATTGTGAATTTTTTGTTCCTGTCCTGGAGCCCTGACGAGCGGTAGCTTGGACCCTGTTCCCGACAACGGCGGAAAAATATATTTTATAATCTTACATGTTTGTTTATATGGTTTGTTAAAAAAAATTTTTTTAAATGTAATTTACAAGTATATGAAATGAATAAAGGGAAAAATAATAGTAAACATAGTTAGTTAGTTGTATTATAGTTTTAAAGTACTTCTATGTAATTTGTTCCCGCTATCTTTACTTATTATAAAAATAATTTCCCCATTACGTCAGTATGTTTGTCATAAAATTAAAAACTCATGAACAGATTTTCATGCAGTTTTCACAGTATATATTATATGCATAATTATTATAATATAGAAAAGCAGATATTTTCAATGATCTGTAACACTTGTTCAAATCTTGGGGGGTTGCTAATGTGTAATAAATTAAAATGGAGCGAGGTATTAAAGGTAACAAACAGAGTGTCTATGGTCGTAGTCCCACTTTACATGTATACATGAAACCTGCATTCAGTCGTATGTTTGTCTATTGTATTATAGATAGATGCATCAACACTTCTTCTTTTGACGAGCATAAATAAAAGAACGCGCGCGAGAAAAGTGCCCGCCATGGCCTCGTCACCTCCTGTCAGGTCGCACAAAGCTAATGGCGAGTAGGCTCACTTGTCGGCGTCGGGCTCGGGCTCGGCGCGCGCGCGCTTGGCGGGCGGCGCGGCGGGCGCGGCGCGCGTGCCCGCCATGGCCTCGTCACCTCCTGTCAGGTCGCACAAAGCTAATGGCGAGTAGGCTCACTTGTCGGCGTCGGGCTCGGGCTCGGCGCGCGCGCGCTTGGCGGGCGGCGCGGCGGGCGCGGCGCGCGTGCCCGCCATGGCCTCGTCACCTCCTGTCAGGTCGCACAAAGCTAATGGCGAGTAGGCTCACTTGTCGGCGTCGGGCTCGGGCTCGGCGCGCGCGCGCTTGGCGGGCGGCGCGGCGGGCGCGGCGCGCGTGCCCGCCATGGCCTCGTCACCTCCTGTCAGGTCGCACAAAGCTAATGGCGAGTAGGCTCACTTGTCGGCGTCGGGCTCGGGCTCGGCGCGCGCGCGCTTGGCGGGCGGCGCGGCGGGCGCGGCGCGCGTGCCCGCCATGGCCTCGTCACCTCCTGTCAGGTCGCACAAAGCTAATGGCGAGTAGGCTCACTTGTCGGCGTCGGGCTCGGGCTCGGCGCGCGCGCGCTTGGCGGGCGGCGCGGCGGGCGCGGCGCGCGTGCCCGCCATGGCCTCGTCACCTCCTGTCAGGTCGCACAAAGCTAATGGCGAGTAGGCTCACTTGTCGGCGTCGGGCTCGGGCTCGGCGCGCGCGCGCTTGGCGGGCGGCGCGGCGGGCGCGGCGCGCGTGCCCGCCATGGCCTCGTCACCTCCTGTCAGGTCGCACAAAGCTAATGGCGAGTAGGCTCACTTGTCGGCGTCGGGCTCGGGCTCGGCGCGCGCGCGCTTGGCGGGCGGCGCGGCGGGCGCGGCGCGCGTGCCCGCCATGGCCTCGTCACCTCCTGTCAGGTCGCACAAAGCTAATGGCGAGTAGGCTCACTTGTCGGCGTCGGGCTCGGGCTCGGCGCGCGCGCGCTTGGCGGGCGGCGCGGCGGGCGCGGCGCGCGTGCCCGCCATGGCCTCGTCACCTCCTGTCAGGTCGCACAAAGCTAATGGCGAGTAGGCTCACTTGTCGGCGTCGGGCTCGGGCTCGGCGCGCGCGCGCTTGGCGGGCGGCGCGGCGGGCGCGGCGCGCGTGCCCGCCATGGCCTCGTCACCTCCTGTCAGGTCGCACAAAGCTAATGGCGAGTAGGCTCACTTGTCGGCGTCGGGCTCGGGCTCGGCGCGCGCGCGCTTGGCGGGCGGCGCGGCGGGCGCGGCGCGCGTGCCCGCCATGGCCTCGTCACCTCCTGTCAGGTCGCACAAAGCTAATGGCGAGTAGGCTCACTTGTCGGCGTCGGGCTCGGGCTCGGCGCGCGCGCGCTTGGCGGGCGGCGCGGCGGGCGCGGCGCGCGTGCCCGCCATGGCCTCGTCACCTCCTGTCAGGTCGCACAAAGCTAATGGCGAGTAGGCTCACTTGTCGGCGTCGGGCTCGGGCTCGGCGCGCGCGCGCTTGGCGGGCGGCGCGGCGGGCGCGGCGCGCGTGCCCGCCATGGCCTCGTCACCTCCTGTCAGGTCGCACAAAGCTAATGGCGAGTAGGCTCACTTGTCGGCGTCGGGCTCGGGCTCGGCGCGCGCGCGCTTGGCGGGCGGCGCGGCGGGCGCGGCGCGCGTGCCCGCCATGGCCTCGTCACCTCCTGTCAGGTCGCACAAAGCTAATGGCGAGTAGGCTCACTTGTCGGCGTCGGGCTCGGGCTCGGCGCGCGCGCGCTTGGCGGGCGGCGCGGCGGGCGCGGCGCGCGTGCCCGCCATGGCCTCGTCACCTCCTGTCAGGTCGCACAAAGCTAATGGCGAGTAGGCTCACTTGTCGGCGTCGGGCTCGGGCTCGGCGCGCGCGCGCTTGGCGGGCGGCGCGGCGGGCGTGGCGCGCGTGCCCGCCATGGCCTCGTCACCTCCTGTCAGGTCGCACAAAGCTAATGGCGAGTAGGCTCACTTGTCGGCGTCGGGCTCGGGCTCGGCGCGCGCGCGCTTGGCGGGCGGCGCGGCGGGCGCGGCGCGCGTGCCCGCCATGGCCTCGTCACCTCCTGTCAGGTCGCACAAAGCTAATGGCGAGTAGGCTCACTTGTCGGCGTCGGGCTCGGGCTCGGCGCGCGCGCGCTTGGCGGGCGGCGCGGCGGGCGCGGCGCGCGTGCCCGCCATGGCCTCGTCACCTCCTGTCAGGTCGCACAAAGCTAATGGCGAGTAGGCTCACTTGTCGGCGTCGGGCTCGGGCTCGGCGCGCGCGCGCTTGGCGGGCGGCGCGGCGGGCGCGGCGCGCGTGCCCGCCATGGCCTCGTCACCTCCTGTCAGGTCGCACAAAGCTAATGGCGAGTAGGCTCACTTGTCGGCGTCGGGCTCGGGCTCGGCGCGCGCGCGCTTGGCGGGCGGCGCGGCGGGCGCGGCGCGCGTGCCCGCCATGGCCTCGTCACCTCCTGTCAGGTCGCACAAAGCTAATGGCGAGTAGGCTCACTTGTCGGCGTCGGGCTCGGGCTCGGCGCGCGCGCGCTTGGCGGGCGGCGCGGCGGGCGCGGCGCGCGTGCCCGCCATGGCCTCGTCACCTCCTGTCAGGTCGCACAAAGCTAATGGCGAGTAGGCTCACTTGTCGGCGTCGGGCTCGGGCTCGGCGCGCGCGCGCTTGGCGGGCGGCGCGGCGGGCGCGGCGCGCGTGCCCGCCATGGCCTCGTCACCTCCTGTCAGGTCGCACAAAGCTAATGGCGAGTAGGCTCACTTGTCGGCGTCGGGCTCGGGCTCGGCGCGCGCGCGCTTGGCGGGCGGCGCGGCGGGCGCGGCGCGCGTGCCCGCCATGGCCTCGTCACCTCCTGTCAGGTCGCACAAAGCTAATGGCGAGTAGGCTCACTTGTCGGCGTCGGGCTCGGGCTCGGCGCGCGCGCGCTTGGCGGGCGGCGCGGCGGGCGCGGCGCGCGTGCCCGCCATGGCCTCGTCACCTCCTGTCAGGTCGCACAAAGCTAATGGCGAGTAGGCTCACTTGTCGGCGTCGGGCTCGGGCTCGGCGCGCGCGCGCTTGGCGGGCGGCGCGGCGGGCGCGGCGCGCGTGCCCGCCATGGCCTCGTCACCTCCTGTCAGGTCGCACAAAGCTAATGGCGAGTAGGCTCACTTGTCGGCGTCGGGCTCGGGCTCGGCGCGCGCGCGCTTGGCGGGCGGCGCGGCGGGCGCGGCGCGCGTGCCCGCCATGGCCTCGTCACCTCCTGTCAGGTCGCACAAAGCTAATGGCGAGTAGGCTCACTTGTCGGCGTCGGGCTCGGGCTCGGCGCGCGCGCGCTTGGCGGGCGGCGCGGCGGGCGCGGCGCGCGTGCCCGCCATGGCCTCGTCACCTCCTGTCAGGTCGCACAAAGCTAATGGCGAGTAGGCTCACTTGTCGGCGTCGGGCTCGGGCTCGGCGCGCGCGCGCTTGGCGGGCGGCGCGGCGGGCGCGGCGCGCGTGCCCGCCATGGCCTCGTCACCTCCTGTCAGGTCGCACAAAGCTAATGGCGAGTAGGCTCACTTGTCGGCGTCGGGCTCGGGCTCGGCGCGCGCGCGCTTGGCGGGCGGCGCGGCGGGCGCGGCGCGCGTGCCCGCCATGGCCTCGTCACCTCCTGTCAGGTCGCACAAAGCTAATGGCGAGTAGGCTCACTTGTCGGCGTCGGGCTCGGGCTCGGCGCGCGCGCGCTTGGCGGGCGGCGCGGCGGGCGCGGCGCGCGTGCCCGCCATGGCCTCGTCACCTCCTGTCAGGTCGCACAAAGCTAATGGCGAGTAGGCTCACTTGTCGGCGTCGGGCTCGGGCTCGGCGCGCGCGCGCTTGGCGGGCGGCGCGGCGGGCGCGGCGCGCGTGCCCGCCATGGCCTCGTCACCTCCTGTCAGGTCGCACAAAGCTAATGGCGAGTAGGCTCACTTGTCGGCGTCGGGCTCGGGCTCGGCGCGCGCGCGCTTGGCGGGCGGCGCGGCGGGCGCGGCGCGCGTGCCCGCCATGGCCTCGTCACCTCCTGTCAGGTCGCACAAAGCTAATGGCGAGTAGGCTCACTTGTCGGCGTCGGGCTCGGGCTCGGCGCGCGCGCGCTTGGCGGGCGGCGCGGCGGGCGCGGCGCGCGTGCCCGCCATGGCCTCGTCACCTCCTGTCAGGTCGCACAAAGCTAATGGCGAGTAGGCTCACTTGTCGGCGTCGGGCTCGGGCTCGGCGCGCGCGCGCTTGGCGGGCGGCGCGGCGGGCGCGGCGCGCGTGCCCGCCATGGCCTCGTCACCTCCTGTCAGGTCGCACAAAGCTAATGGCGAGTAGGCTCACTTGTCGGCGTCGGGCTCGGGCTCGGCGCGCGCGCGCTTGGCGGGCGGCGCGGCGGGCGCGGCGCGCGTGCCCGCCATGGCCTCGTCACGTGCCTGGCGCTCCTCGCGGGTCATTGCTGGAATGAAACTACTCTTTAATACGAAAACTTAACAAGTGTAACATTCATTAAAATAAAACTAGGCAAGTGCGAGCCGGACTTACGCACTTAGAGTTCAATATAAACTCACCTATGTAAATAGTTCAATTCCCGAAAAGATAAAGATAAAGGGTCTTGACAGACAAACACGACAGACGGCCGACACAAACGGACGGACAACAAAGTGATCCTATAAGGGTTCCGTTTTTTCCTTTTGAGGTACGGAACCCTAAAAACGAGCGCCGACTAGGGAAAACACAGGATTGATATTCAAAGAACCAACCTGGAAATCTTTAAGTCAAGAGTGAATAGTTTACATCTAAGTAAGCGCGTTCCATCGTCGATCGTCGCTTTCCATCAGGTGAGATGGTAGTCAAGCGCGAACCTATCAAGAATAAAAAATAAAGATACCTTTGAAGTCGGTGGAGAGGTTGAAGATGGGGCGCGCCCACTCGGAGATGAGGCGGCCGGCGCGCTCGCGGTTGGACTTGGTCTCCTTGGGGTGCTTGTACAGGTACATCACCGCCTTGCCGATGCCCGACTGCTTCAGCAGCGACTTGTCGATGGACGGGAACTGTCACAACATACGTCGCTCCTTTATTTCGGCGCAAGTTTTAAGGAAACATTACAAAAGTGTTTACTATTTTTTTGAACTCACTCATACTTATCTACCTTGACGTCACGATTTGAGATAATTTCAACCGGCCATCGAGCCGGCCACCAAATCTACTAGCATAGACTTAAGCGCTAAGCTGATGTTTAAGAGGGCATTTGTATTAAAACCACCTACGAAAAGTATGGGTTGCAATGAAACTGAACTATGTCAAGTATGACACAGACTTTAATGTTCCAAAACAGTTATCTTGAAATGTTTATTAGATCTTGTAGTCTTACGTCCATGAGCAGCTTGAGGATGCTCTCGCGGATGAGCAGGCAGGGCAGCGCGCGGTTGGGCATGGGCGCCAACCAGTCGCACAGCACGTTGAGCACGTTGTGCTCCAGGAAGGCCAGCTGCAGGTCTTTCTTGATCAGCTGCGACATGGCCGACTTCAGCATCGACACCTGCACAACGAACGGTTTCTAACTGAACACTGGAGTATGAGTTGTTTACTGGGAGGTGGATACATGTGTGTTATGAATGTTTAAGATCGGCGGCGTGGCGTCGTCGTTGTCGTGGATGATGTCGATGTAGTACGGGAGTGTTGTCTGTATAGTACGGGAGTGTTGTTGTGTGATACCTTGCGCACGGCGGGCTGGTTGCGCTTGTTGAGGTCGCGGTCCTCCTCGGCGGCGTGGCGCATCTGCTGCAGCAGCTGCGCGATGAGGTCGTCGTTGTCGTTGATGATGTCGATGTAGTACGGGAGTGTTGTCTGTATAGTACGGGAGTGTTGTTGTGTGATACCTTGCGCACGGCGGGCTGGTTGCGCTTGTTGAGGTCGCGGTCCTCCTCGGCGGCGTGGCGCATCTGCTGCAGCAGCTGCGCGATGAGGTCGTCGTTGTCGTTGATGATGTCGATGTAGTACGGGAGTGTTGTCTGTATAGTACGGGAGTGTTGTTGTGTGATACCTTGCGCACGGCGGGCTGGTTGCGCTTGTTGAGGTCGCGGTCCTCCTCGGCGGCGTGGCGCATCTGCTGCAGCAGCTGCGCGATGAGGTCGTCGTTGTCGTGGATGATGTCGATGTAGTACGGGAGTGTTGTCTGTATAGTACTGGAGTGTTGTTGTGTGATACCTTGCGCACGGCGGGCTGGTTGCGCTTGTTGAGGTCGCGGTCCTCCTCGGCGGCGTGGCGCATCTGCTGCAGCAGCTGCGCGATGAGGTCGTCGTTGTCGTTGATGATGTCGATGTAGTACGGGA
This sequence comes from Mythimna vitellina, assembly GCA_949316375.1. Taxonomy (NCBI): domain Eukaryota; kingdom Metazoa; phylum Arthropoda; class Insecta; order Lepidoptera; family Noctuidae; genus Mythimna; species Mythimna vitellina. The sequence continues at coordinate 17,033,571 of OX438710.1, read as the reverse complement.
GTGTTGTCTGTATAGTACGGGAGTGTTGTTGTGTGATACCTTGCGCACGGCGGGCTGGTTGCGCTTGTTGAGGTCGCGGTCCTCCTCGGCGGCGTGGCGCATCTGCTGCAGCAGCTGCGCGATGAGGTCGTCGTTGTCGTGGATGATGTCGATGTGGTACGGGAGTGTTGTCTGTATAGTACGGGAGTGTTGTTGTGTGATACCTTGCGCACGGCGGGCTGGTTGCGCTTGTTGAGGTCGCGGTCCTCCTCGGCGGCGTGGCGCATCTGCTGCAGCAGCTGCGCGATGAGGTCGTCGTTGTCGTTGATGATGTCGATGTAGTACGGGAGTGTTGTCTGTATAGTACGGGAGTGTTGTTGTGTGATACCTTGCGCACGGCGGGCTGGTTGCGCTTGTTGAGGTCGCGGTCCTCCTCGGCGGCGTGGCGCATCTGCTGCAGCAGCTGCGCGATGAGGTCGTCGTTGTCGTGGATGATGTCGATGTAGTACGGGAGTGTTGTCTGTATAGTACTGGAGTGTTGTTGTGTGATACCTTGCGCACGGCGGGCTGGTTGCGCTTGTTGAGGTCGCGGTCCTCCTCGGCGGCGTGGCGCATCTGCTGCAGCAGCTGCGCGATGAGGTCGTCGTTGTCGTTGATGATGTCGATGTAGTACGGGAGTGTTGTCTGTATAGTACGGGAGTGTTGTTGTGTGATACCTTGCGCACGGCGGGCTGGTTGCGCTTGTTGAGGTCGCGGTCCTCCTCGGCGGCGTGGCGCATCTGCTGCAGCAGCTGCGCGATGAGGTCGTCGTTGTCGTGGATGATGTCGATGTGGTACGGGAGTGTTGTCTGTATAGTACGGGAGTGTTGTTGTGTGATACCTTGCGCACGGCGGGCTGGTTGCGCTTGTTGAGGTCGCGGTCCTCCTCGGCGGCGTGGCGCATCTGCTGCAGCAGCTGCGCGATGAGGTCGTCGTTGTCGTTGATGATGTCGATGTAGTACGGGAGTGTTGTCTGTATAGTACGGGAGTGTTGTTGTGTGATACCTTGCGCACGGCGGGCTGGTTGCGCTTGTTGAGGTCGCGGTCCTCCTCGGCGGCGTGGCGCATCTGCTGCAGCAGCTGCGCGATGAGGTCGTCGTTGTCGTTGATGATGTCGATGTCGCGGCGCCGCCGCCGGCCGCGCCGCTCGTCCCGCTTGCGCGCCAGCATGATCTCGAAGTCGGACATGCCGGCCGCCATCTCCGCGGACTTGGTGTCGGGCGCCAGCTCGTCGTCGGAGGACGAGTCCACGGCCGGCTTGTCGGCGCGCGCCACGGCGGCGGGGGAGGCGGGCCGCTCGCCGGCGCCGCCCTCCCCTCCCGAGCCGCCCCCGTCGCCCGCACCCGAGTCGTCAGACTCCAGGCGCACGGCGCGCCGTTTCTTGCCTGCGCCGATTAGATTAATAAAACACAAAGGGAAAGATAACATACAGGTATCGGCACGGATCTTAGCGCTGACTGTTACTTGCGCAGAAGTAAAATATCAGATCTCTTTGGTGGTATGAAGTAAGACGCGGGGTCGGAGAGTGTCAGTGATTGGCTCGCCGTGCATCGCATCATAGACGTCACTCGTGATTGGTTCCCTGCGCTTGCTGCATATACCTAACGACGACGAGTACATTTCCGTGCCAAAAACTTTACTCGTGATTTTTAATCCATCGATTTTATTTTTATTTTGGGTTATTTTATTAAGTAGTGGTTATTATGTCATCAAAAATGGTTTAGCCGAGAACGCATAACTGGCATACAGAAAAAGTTCCTTTGAAAAGTAGGTAACATGTTAGAAATTTCTTCGTAGGGGTGTTACAAATCTTTGAAATTTCGTCTTTGCTACAATATGCATACCTTCCGGTAGAAATTCTCTAAAAGATAATGAAAACCGTATGAAAATCTGTTGCATGGTTAATAAGTAAACGGAAAAACAGACAGAGAAACACAGCGACTTTGATTTAAACTATTTGTTTTTTTTTTAACCTTTACCTTCAACCAGAATTAAGAAGATAGCAGGTAAAAGAAAAAACAAGATACGCGCGAAAAACATAACCCTTCTTGCAGTCGGGTAATAAAATAAAATACATTTACATTACGGTGTACATTTTCTTTGCCATAAGTGTACGATGCGCAAAACGATCCCCACTCTTTCGCCGTGCCGATACCTCTAGAAGAGCACAAATACGAATAAATCTTGGTACCTACAGAAATATCTCAAAATAGTGCAAACAGAGCGTCCACTGCTAATGTCTAAATAAACTCCCTGAGTTCCCATGAGCATTTACCCAATTTACTTGACCTCTAATTCATAGAATACTGCTCTTCTAGTTGCGTCAATGCTCCCGGCATTTACTTCGTCGTCAAAAAAGAAATGAAAGGCTATGGATAATGTAAACCAGCAGTTGCAGTAAACATTACAAAATGCATATTTATTAACAAGACCGGCAGTTAAACCTTAGTGGTAAACAAAACAAGGTGCGAGTCGGAGTCGCGCAGAGGGCTCCGTACAAACTTACCTATGAAAACAGTTCAATTAAACAACAACAACTTAATTAACAGTTTATTAGTTTGTAAATAAAACATTCTTTGCCTTTAGTAAATTAAGTTTAGGTTATTTAATATAGTGAATTTAATGATTGTTAATTTATTATTTCTTAGGTTCTTAGTACTTTTTTACCTGACATACAGGTCCAACCTAGTTCAGGCAAAAATGCAATGTATGCGATAGAATTGTTTTTATGTATCTTAATTTAAATGTGCCAATTTTATTAAATAAACGATATTCTATTCTATTGTAATTCCCGAATTGAGTTACTAAGATTTTTCGAATCGCAAAAGTTTTTTTTTTGTGACGTAACTACCAATTTATAGTTTACAGCGTTTTTCCCATACTTATGCTATGAGACCTCAGTTTACAGATTATTTCCCATACTTGTGTTATGAGACCTTGCTTCATACCAAATTTCAGGATTCTAGGTCAACGGGAAGTACCCTATGAATTTTGATTCCTTTGAGTGTCGAAATATACGTTTTTTTCGAAATAAACGGCCGTATCTTTTTTTTAATGTTAACTCGATTTTTTTCACAGCTTCAAGGAACCACAGACCTAAGTATATGGTTTTAATTTCAACTCGATACCTTCACACGTTCCCGAAATAAAAGGGTCTTGACAGACAGACAGACAGACAGACAGAGATAGACAGACGGACAACAAAGTGCTCCTCAGAGTTAAGACAGTTGAAAAGAAATATTATTTATTTTATTTTTATTTGTTTTATTTATTTGTTTTTCCAACTTTCAACTATTACGTAACAGTACATGTGTAGAGGCCGGGTTGGTTATAATACTCGAATATGAACTCACCTCGACGCGACGGCGAGCCCGAGCCGGAGCGCGAGCTGGAGCGCGAGCGCGACCTGCACACACAGTCATGTGTTACAAAAACCACTTCAACACTTTTAAATAATAAATCATAGTGAAATCTATCTATTTTACAGGTATATAGAATATAAGTGAAAATAACATTAATTGGACACATAAATCAATAAAATATGGAATACACGAAGACACACACCCACCCAAGCAACAAAAAGTGGTTTTTATAATTATCCTGAAAGACTATAATAACTGAAATTAGCTCTTATAACAACGCAAAAGGGCCCAATCTATAGGCGTACTATTTCTTCTAAGACACCCTTAGTGGACTTGGTGACTACCACTTCGAGCAATAGTATCCTTATAGTTGGACTACACAGAACGATTAGTTCCCCGTAAAGCCAACTGTAGGCGCCTAACAGAACCATACAGGACCCTAAAGTACTCCGTGCTTCTATTACGAGCTTTTTCAAAAAGAAGAATTTGTAAATGGCGTCACTGTGAATATTATAAAAAAAAATAACAAAAAGGTTTATCGTAATTAATTTTCTTTAATAATTTAATTTCTAGTTCTACAGTCTTATAATAAATAAGAAAAATCATATACACAACTATTTTTTAAATAGTAGGTACAAAAAAAGAATAGGTCTCTATCCGTACCTGTTACTGGTCATATTCGAGCAATTAAAAGTAAAACTGAGCAAGTGCGAGTCGGACGCGCACTCTGAGGGTTCCGTACATACTTCCCTATATAAATAGTTCAATTCCGGAATGGAGTCTCGGAAGATTTTTCCGCATCGCAAAAAAAAAGAGACGTAACGACAAATTTACAGTTTTCATATTTTACCGAATCGCAAAAAAAAGAGATGTAACAACAAATTTACAGTTTTCAGATACTTCTATTCCTATACTTGTGCTATAAGACCTTGCTTTATGCCAAAATTTTGGATTCTGGGTCAACGGGAAGTACCCTATGAATTTTGATTTCGTCGAAATGACAGATAGACAGACGGACGGACAACAAAATGATCCTATAAGGGTTCCGTGTTTTCCTTTCGAGGTACGGAACCGGCAAGAGTGGAAATTCAACGTGCTAACTCCATCATGATCTTGCTGCGCACTCCAAGTAACATGGGACAAAGCACGTTTTCCTTTTATATTTCCTCGTGTAAAGTGCGCACTTCCTGTTCTTTTATATCTTCCCTCACACAATCCAACCATCTTTTCTTTAGCCTTTTTCTGCCCGTCTTCGTCGTACTTCCTTGTACAACGCAAATTATGTGTCATAATGTAATCATGCGGAAGAAACGCGCGGATGTTACCATAGTGTGGACCGCCCAGAGGACACGGTGGAGGTGTGCCCCGTTTGGGCGGAGCACCATCGTGTCCTCGTGGAGGTAATTTGCAGCAGCGACCTTACGCGTCGGGCCCTGGTTCGGGCGTCCGGAGTGAGGAGGAATTACAGGCGGTCGCCTCCTTCTGCAAAGCAGTAATGCTAGCGAAGGAGGAGGCTGCACGCGTGAGGGAACGAAGGTCCTAGCCGCCGTAATTCCGGCTTGCGGACGTCATGCAATGGGTGGCTCGCCATCCAGCCGTTCGATAATTAACCGAACCGCGCCCAGTCTTCAACAGCGCGTAGTGATTCACGCGCTACTCAAAGAGATGTCAGCAAACCATAGGGGCCCAGCAGGGCCTGCATGCCCGCTAGCTAGAAACGCGGAGAATTTCTGAAAAGGAAACCCGTATTCCTAGAAAGCAAAGGGTAATTGAAGGACCCAGGTGTGGTTTTAGTCAGTAAAAGTCTGACACGCCAGTGCGAGAAGTCATTTTTTTCACGCAAAATATGCGTCATAATGTCGCTCGGATATGTCGCGCTCAACTTATCCGTCACGCTTGCAGGCGTAGCACGGCGATCTTTCCATAGATGAGATGCACAGTCAAGATGATTATTCCTTCTGTAATTTTTCATTTATCTAGTAATCTTGACCCATAATTACGTTTACCGCTACCTCACTAATGCGGATTATATCGTGAAAAGATTTTTTTTCAAAACCACCTTTTTGTATCACTCTCAGTAAACCTTTCATTTGTTACCTATACTGTATAGTGAACATTCATATAACTAAGCAACATTACATTTGCACCACCATTTACAACACGGTCGCGGTTTTATTATCAGCCCCGGTTACTAACAGTGTATCATAAGTGTAGACTATCGTCGAACCTATGCTTACTGTGACAGTACAATAAAATGCTAAAGAATTAAATGAAGTATGTGTTATAAATAGGTTAGTAGACTTACCTAGAGCGAGACTTGGCCGACCCGGAGCGCGATCGGGAGCCCGACTTAGAGCGCGAGCGAGACCGCGAGCCGGAGCGCGCTCGCGAGCCGGAGCGGGAGCGACTCCTACTCTTACGGGCTGAAACATAAAGCAATATTGAAAGCTGCGTAAAACCTATTTATTTAAGTTTTCGCATTCCTCTCAGCCAAACATTCACTAGATGCAGCAGATAAATTATTTTTATGGACCTCATTGGTTTTAGGATGATGTCACTTAACTAACCGTTAATTGTCTTCTACACTAAACGTTAATGCACAATTTTAACTTCTGTTTTAAAATTCAGTTGCAAGATTTGGCTCACTAAAGATTTTCAAAAATACTAAAGTAGCTAAAGATTTTCGCAAGCTTCCATTTAATTTGCTTTCATTTTTAGTAAGAAGGAAAGTTAAATGATAGCTTGTGAAAATGTTATGCGGGATAGTTGTAAAATAAATCATAAAACCAAAATATAAACTTAGTACCTTTATTGACCGATTTGGACCTAGATCGCGATTTGGAACGCGACCGTGACTTTGATCTGGAACGCGACCGCGAGCGTGACTTTGACTTGGATCGCGAGCGCGAACGTGACTTTGACTTGGAGCGGCGCGACGCTGAGCGAGAGCGCGAGCGGCTGGCGCGCTTCTCTACAACAACAGAAGGTTATGTTATAACCGGAGTCATGACGAAACATCAAAATATTATTTTTGATCCCATGTTAACCCTCTGTCGGGCTAAGGCCTTCCTTCCCTCCTACTTTCCCCGCCACCACCTCTTTCTGTGCCTGTCACGTTGTCGTGTCCGTGCTTTGGAGATCCACTGTTTTATTTTATTTTTTAAGGTAGAAAAAACACAGGAGGGTTATTATTCCAATAGCTTCTGCAGTGCAGGGCCCCTACGGTTTGCCGACATCTCTTTAAGAAGACGCGCGTGGAACACCACACGCTGTCGACGACTTGGTCTCGGTCCGACCGATTACCCGACGCACAGTGTTTCGATTAGGACAAGCTAGCTGGACAAAATTATTTATTGGGATATTTTGCTTCGTGCACTTTTAATAAGAGGTTTTAATGCGGTTTCAATAAAAAACAACCGACTATAAGAAGGTAGCGTCACACGTACCAATAAAACCAAAAATGACAATAAATAGTTCGTATATTAGTGCAGGCGCCAAAGTTGAATGCGCAAAATATGAGGACCGTACACTGTGCATGGTTTTGAACTCAGAAAAGCATGCAGATTGTGATTCTGGATGTTGCCAGGAGGTTTAGTGGTCCATTTTTTTTACACCCCGCCCCCTTATTTGTGAAATAAATGGACTGAGCAAATGGCTTTGAAATCACTTCAATGATTGTTTTAGTGAAAATATCAAATTGTTTGTTATGATAAGAGATACATATAGCTCGTAAAGTCAAGAAAATAAATAAATAAAGTTAAAAATAAAAGACGGTTCGTGATGACTCTGGAAAACAGCTTGTAGACATGGCTCAGAAGTGAGATGGGCCTGTAATTCTTCAGCAGGGTATTGTCACCCTTCTTAAAGAAGAGTACCACCGCACCTCTGCTCCATGCCTGTGGCGTTTTTCCCTCGAGTATAACGGAATCGAACAACTTCTGAAGGGCCTTTAGGACCGGTTTTCCACCGGCCTTCAGGAGCCCGGCCGTAATTCCGTCTTCACCCGACGCCTTGTTGTTCTTCAACTGCTTCAGAGCCATCCTAATCTCGTACAGGCTGACGTCCGTCACTCACCTTCGATTTGCCGACGACATAGTAGTCATGGCTGAGACTACGGAGGAGCTCAGTACAATGCTCGGTGACCTCGGTAGAGCTTCCGAAAGAGTGGGACTTAAAATGAACATGGACAAAACCAAAGTCATGGTAAACATCCATGTAGCACCCACTCCTATCAAGATCGGAGACTCTACACTCGAAGTTGTGGACGACTACGTTTACCTGGGACAGACAGTCCAGTTGGGTAGGTCTAACTTCGAGAAAGAGGTCAATCGTCGAATCCGACTCGGCTGGGCAGCGTTCGACAAGCTGTGCGGTGTCTTCTCGTCCAATATACCACAGTGTCTCAAGACAAAAGTCTATGACCAGTGTGTGTTGCCAGTGATGACATATGGCTCCGAAACGTGGTCGCTTACAATGGGCCTCATCAGAAGTCTTAAAGTTACTCAAAGGGCAATGGAAAGGGCTATGCTCGGAGTATCCTTGCGTGATCGCGTCAGAAATGAGGATATCCGCAGGAGAACCAAGGTTACGGACATAGCCCGAAGAATCGCCAAACTTAAGTGGCAGTGGGCAGGGCACATTGCTCGCAGAACAGATGGTCGATGGGGACGAAAGGTTCTGGAATGGCGACCACGTACCGGAAAACGCAGCGTTGGAAGGCCTCCCACAAGGTGGACCGATGACCAGGTGAGGGTCGCGGGAATTCGATGGATGCGAGACGCACAGGACCGGTCATTGTGGCGGCATTTGGGGGAGGCCTATGTCCAACAGTGGACGTCTTTCGGCTAAAATGATGATGATGATGATGAAAAATAAAAAGCAAAAAAATAATTCGAAAAAGCTAATTTGAGGATGTTATCCAACAAAAAATTCAAATAATTACATCTTTTTAAACGACTTCCAAAAAAGAAGGAGGTCCATACTCAAGTCGTCTAATTTTTATTTTATTTTTTGCCCTGCCGCCGATCGACTCCACGATGACATGTCGGTGCACCGCGTAAGCGTGGCACTGCTCCAGCGTGCCCTCCGGGCGGTTCACACAGTGGTGACACCAGAGTAATTATTTCGCCTGAATCCAATGTAGGAACCTCGCGAACTTGCCATATCCGGTGAGTACCTGCGTCATGCGGAAGGTGAAGATGCCGTAGCGCCTCTCCAATCACTCTTCAAAGAGAGGAGTTAACGCCATGATTGTGGTGTGACCTCACTGGGTAGCGACAGTCGCTGTCGCTATATCGCCATGAGATCCCGCCGGAGCTCAGTCCGCCATTCCACTTCTTGTCGCGGCAGCAGAGTGTCGCCCTAGCGTTGCATCTCCAAGCGCAGATCGTTCCTCCAGATCCGACGGCGGTAGTGGATATTCAGTGTGGTTATCTTTGCCCATTGCTCCTCCGACATACAGCAGAAGTTACCAGCCTAGTTCCACTTTAACCTCGCAGCTTATCAATATAACACAGATTTAGCGATATACATTTAGTGCTTGTCTTTGTAAAACCAACCTCGTTATTATTTCACACGTTTCGATAAAACTAAGTTCACACTGTCGCATTGGTCTTAAAGCAGAAAACAGACCTTACCGACATAAGACGAGCGATTAGTAAACATTCACAGTTTTTGGTATGTACCTATTTGCTCAATAAGAGCACAGATCACGTAATATGAGAAATTCGTGATCGACTAAATGTTTTTTTTTTTTTTTTATTCAAGATTTTAGGGGCTTTTGTCCAAAAAGGATATGTCAGCCCCATGACTAAAAGTTTCTGAATAAAGGTTTTTGAGTTAACCTACTTTAAAGTCAAATTTTGATAGATTTTCAGGCTAAAGTTGAGTTTGAGGGTCAGCGCACACCAAGAGCAGAGCATTTTCTAAGACTAGACGGAGAAATGAATCTTATGACTACCATATATTGCTATATGAAATACACAACACGCATCATGCAAGCTCGAGCACCACGTTTGAACGTGCATTTAGTTTTGCAATGTTTGATAAACTCACAAGATTCATTTTTCTGTAGTCTTAGAAAATGCTCTGCTCTTGGTGTGCGCTGACGCTGAGAAATACTCAATTTAGTAAATTGTGATTTAAATTAATTAGAAGCCTTAAAGTACAAGTTATATTCTAATATACAGACCTTGTGACTCGGAGAGCGCTGGTGCGCCGGCGGTATCGGCGTCGATCTCCATCTTGCCGGGCGAACCCGACTTACTGCGCGACCTCGACTTCCGTGGCGACGGCGAGCCACTCTTAGAACGCCTGGCCGACCCACTACGAGAGCGGGACTTGGCTGGAGAGCCGCTCTTGGATCTGGAACGGCTTTTGGAACGTGATCCGCCGCGAGCTGAGTTAGGGCGCGAACCGCTGGCAGAACGCGAGCGAGCGCGGGAGCCAGAACGAGCGCGGGAGCCAGAACGAGCACGGGAGCCGGAACGAGCGCGAGAGCCGGAACGAGCGCGGGAGCCGGAACGAGCGCGGGAGCCAGAACGAGCTCGAGAGCCGGAGCGAGATCGAGCACCAGACCCGGAGCGGGAGCGGGAGCGAGACTTAGCTGGCGACGAGCTGCGGGAGCGCGCTGACTTATGCGACCCGCTGCGAGACCGCGAACTCGACTTAGATCGCGACCGCGATTTGGAACGAGATCGCGACTTCGACCTCGATCGTGACCGAGATTTGGATTGCGAATGAGACTTGGAACGCGAACGCGATTTGGATCGCGAACGTGACTTGGACCGCGAACGTGACTTTGAACGCGACCTTGACTTGGATCTTGAGCGTGATCGCGACTTTGAACGCGATCCTGATCTGGAGTTGCGTCTTGAATGTGTGGAGCCGTCGTGTGACATCTTGGATACAGAGCCCACCTGCACAAACACACGTACAATGTTAAACTTAGTTACACAGTACAGTAGTACAGTTAGTATTGCCAACGACGTGCAACTGACGTCGTTGGCAATATGTGGCCACATGTAATTTGCACCCTGGCATCTTTATTTTTAGTTTCAAGCTGTAAGTCCTCCAAGCTATAATAAATCAAAACGTATACAAGGTTAATTACAACTTACATGCGGCCTAATGTAACCATAATGACAAAAGAAAAATTACGACATGAATCGCAATGTCTACTTTGATAGCTTATCTAAGGCCGGTTTTAGTGCTTGACCGACAGTCGTCGGTGCGTACGTCGGTCGCGCTTGTCGTTTGTATGAAAATTCACTAGTTGTGACTGCGCTCGACCGAACGTATGCACGCGTATAATGCTACGCACTGCGTATTAAGGCTTTCAGTCTCGATACATATTCTGGTACCGGGACTAAAAAACCGAGACTCTATACAGTATTGGGATTCTCGGGAAAAACGAGACTTTCGAGACTGGATAAAAACAAAAAGATTTATATTCAAATGCAATCAATACAAGTTACAATTATAATAAACAACTTCATAAGACCGCCATTGTACCCATAGATTAAGTTAGTTTAAAAGTTTTTGTTACTGTTTTGTTGTACAATAAAGTTTTATTCTATCCTATACTTCATTAAAAACTATCTTGTTTTTCTTCTGCCGTGGTTATAATCGAGTAAAATAACAATGACGAGTTAATTTTTGCTTTTTTAAAATGAGCACGAAATAATCATGAAGCATAATTTCAGAACGGTAGGATCTGTTGCTTTAATACGAAATTAAAAAAAATAAATTGAATTTTAATTTATATTTTGAATATTTTCTTATTGAATATTGGGATTTTAAAAGATTTTTTGTTATATTAATTTGTTATAATGTTTTAGATTATTTAATTTTGTATTTTGAGCAAATATCTTTTTAATATGGACGAGTTTTAATATGGATTTTTACCTGAAAGTGTTTAAATATATTATTTTAAATATAAATATCAGATCTTATCTAAGTTTCCGAGCTCTTTATCTATTACCCCCAAGACCAGTCAAAGGAAAAATTCCCTATTATTTTCCAGTAGTCAAAAGAAATAAAAGTGAGCCTCCTGTAACCTCAAATAACGATGATTTTTTTCGTAAGCACTGATATTTAATTATAGTACTATTTCTGTACTGCACCAAAACATTACCGAGGATCTTAACAAAACGCAGGATCTACTGGGTTACCACGACAATTAATGTAAGATTGTTTTATTCTTATTCCATTTGGGAAAGAGATGGCGCTAGATAACCTATATAGCTCTGTCTCTTACCCACACTGAAATAAGAATGAAACAATCTTACTTTGATCGTCATGGTAACTCACCTAGAGTTGGCCTTAAATGAGCTGCAAGAGTCAAATAAAGATAATGCTATGTGCTTAAGCGAACATCATCATCATGATCGTGTTCCTGCCCTTGTCCCGTTTTATTTGGGGTCGACGCAATGCGTCTTTTTTTCTTCCATTCTGTCTTGTCACTCGTCACGCTTTCACTAACTCCCTTTTCTCTCATATCATTTCTCACACAATCAGTTCATCTTTTCTTTTGGTCTCCTCCCTCTCCATCCATCCACATGTAAACTCATAACTCTTTTAGTAACATGCGTTTCATCCCTCCTCTTTACATGACCATACTAAGACAAACGATTCCCTTCCAACTTTTCAGTAACTGGCGCCACTTTCAAACTTCCCCTTATACTTATACTCATTCCTCACTTTATCCATTCTCGTCACACCACACCTCCATCTTAACATTCTCATCTCCGCTACGTGCAATCTTTTTTCATCCGTCTTTTTCACAGCCCAACATTCTGATCCATACAGTATGATAGGCCTTATCACGGACTTGTAGATTTTACCCTTCAACTTGAGCCGCATCCATGGGTCTACGCACTGAGGGTTCAGTACAAACTTATCTATGAAAACAGTTCAATTCCCGAATTGAGTTACGAAGATTTTATCGAATCGCAAAAAAAAAAAGTTGTGACGTAACTACAAAGGTAACCATCCATTTCATTCATTTCATTTCATTTGGTCCAAATTCCAAAAGGAACCAGAGGCCAAGAGAAAAAAAATGATAATCTGTTAGAACTTGACCCTGAGAACATTTTTTATTATCGCACCAACACTGTGGGACCATTGCCCTTGGTGCTATTTAAGTTTTAAATAAAACATCTTGCGTACAGTTTCGGTAACATGAATTGTAAAAACAAAGAGAGCTTCAATAGAAACTTCCAAATAGCTGCCGTTAACCGCCACATAATTTATTTATTTACAAGTACTTGTACAACGTTACAGAGGATGTCCAAGGCGTTGTACAGTAGAAACTTACAAACTAAAATAATAAATTTAATAAAAACAATAATACCCTAATAACAAATCCATATACATAGAAGAAGAAAAAAAAAACTAACTAACATATAATATAGAAATAAAAAGAAAATACATATACTTTATCCCTCAAAACAAATGATCAATGTTAACTTATTTTTTATCCATCTGCTCACAAAACCTTAGATATTCACGACACACATCTATCCATCTCCCAGCAAACAAGTCACACTCCGGTGTTAGACTCAGAAGAGCATTAAGTACAGAAAGCGCACGAACGAGCGGGGAGTTAGCTCGTGACAATGTGGTGACCTCCCCTTCCCTAGCTACTAAACACCCGCCCCACCTCGAACATCTTACATGTTACTTTAGTATCAAATGCAGAGCGTGTGATAGTGTCCCCCGTCCCAATCAATCACCGGCTGGTAGAAAATGAGAAAAAGGCCAAAATCTACCATGTTGCCTAAGTTAGATTCCATCCCCGGTTTGTTGAGTCTCAGTCTGACACTACGGCAGCGATCGACTCGCTTACGGACCCCGTACGATCCGTCTTGAATGATTGTTCAAGGGAGATTCCAGTGACTGAAGAGTATTGCTGAAAACTCCTGGACGATGTATGGCTTCTGAAAACCGAAAACGACGCAGCCATCCGTCCCTGCCACGCAAACAAAGCTCACATGCGCAAACAGCGCAGTGAGCAACAGAGCAGCGTTCCGAGCGCTGGAACAAAATGCTTAGCGAGTTAAAGCCCACTCACTTCGCTTCTAGCAACTTCAGAGAAAGTTACGATCCACTGAAGAGGCCTCTATGTCTGCTCTTATTTGCCCCAATAACAGTATCGCTATTGATTAGTCTGAAAAAGCGAAATGCCTAACCGATAGCCTACAATTCCAAGGTTCCTCAACTAATAGACAAAACCGACCTCAACAGAGCTTCCCAGCCCCGGAAAGACTACGGCTCTAATGGTATCACCAACAAGATGTTCAAACTCTTCCCATACCAGCTCATAATGCTAATGACCGTTATCTTCAATGGTGGATTAAGGAATGACATGTTCCCCCAAGCGTGGAAGCAGGTCATTGATATCGGTATCCCCAAACCAAGTCGCGGCATGGCGGTCAGAGTTCTGGCGGGATCTCATAGTGGAATGGCAACAGCGACTGTCGCAACCCAGTACTAGGCACGCCATAATTATGACGGTAAGTCCCCCTCTTTGAGGAGTGACTGGAAAGGCAACACGGCGTCCTACCTTCCGCATGACGCAGGCCATGGGGCATGACCAGTTTTTTTTTTTAAGGTGGGAAATCTTCCACATGACTTCTCGCGCTCTGGGTGGAGCGCGAGGACATGTCAGACTTTTAGTGACTAAAACCACACCTGTGTCCTTCAATTACCCTTTGCGTTCTAGGACTACAGGTTTCCTTTTCAGAAATTCTCCGCGGACCTAGCTACCGGGCATCGGTCCTACTGGGCCCCTACGGTCTGCTGACATCTCTTTGATGACCAGTGGGGCATGGTAAGTTCAGGTGGTTCCTGCACCGGATTTGTGCGGAAGAAACGCCCGGGTGTCACCATTGTGTGGACCGAACGGATTACACGGTGGAGCATACGGTAGAGGTATGCCCCACCTGGGCAGAGCACCGCCGTGTCGTCGTGGGGGCGATCAGCGGCAGCGACGGGCCTTGCTACAGGCCATGGTTAGGAGCGAAGAGTAGTGGCAGGCAATCGCTTCCTTCTGCGAAGCAGTAATGCTAGCAAAGGAGGAGGCCGCACGTGCACGCGCGAGGCAATGGCCGTCGCGCCGGAGGCGCCGGAATTCCGATCCCGATTTCCAGCCACCGTAGGCGCGGGCTTGCGGATAGCGAACAATGGGTAGCTCGCCGTCCGACTGTCCGGTAACCATCGACGGCGCGTAGTGTTCCACGCGCGCCTCAAGAAGATGTCAGCAACCGTAGGGGCCCAACAGGGTCGTAGCCTACTGGGTTCAAGGGTCTGATTCGGAAAGGAAGAGTCGGCTGGTATGAAAGGCAACGAAGGAGAACAGGAGTGGGTTTTTAGTCTGAAACACCCTCCCACTAGGTCCAACAGCGGAGGATGTCATTGGATGATATTCCCACCTAAAAAAAAATGGGACGAAGGCAACGAAGGAACAGGAGTGGGTTTTTAGTCAGTAAAAGTCTGACACTATCTCCCGCTCCACCCAAGAGCGCGATTTGTCATAAGATGAATTTCCAACCCAATAAAAAAAAACCTAAAAAAAAGTATCTACCGATAACTAATCTAATCACCAGGTACCGATAATATTAAGGTCATAGACTTTCGTTGACATTTCATTGACATTCATGACATTCTTCATCTTCGCGCAATAATGGATATAGAGTAGTAAATTCCCCTTGAAGTGCTTTTTGGGCGATGATTGGGTGTACGTGATATCTACGTCTTCCGTTCCATATACGTTTACGAAGATAATAAGCACAATTTGTGAACGCGTCATTTCGTGTACGTGTTTGTGACTGTACCAGTCCGGCCAGTTTGGTTGGTCAGGGGAGCACTGAACGTTACAAACTAACGAGCGGTTATGCGTATCGTCAGGAACGATGATACGCACGACGGTCGGTCGAGCCCTAAAACCGGTCTTAATCCTATAAATGTTTTGATGAACGGAATAGGTATGTCCGATATTCAGACAATTGTTTTAATAAACAACAATTAACAATCATTATCGAACCCAAACTGCCGGAGGCATTACTGTCAAACAATAAGGTAAGAACTAAAACAATCACAAGTAACAAAACCATTTTAAGTGGGGCTTAAATTTTATTGAATCTCCATAACTCAAGAACAAGAGTAACCACAGATGTGTGGCCTATTATGGTTCTTATTATTCTTTTCTTTCTTTGTGGTCTGTTGTGTGCACCTAATCGGCTCTCATTCCAACCAGCCCACCTTTGTCTAGAAGCAGATGATTCCTTTCAGTTCACTCAGGGCGTCTATGAGTGAATTCAGTACTCCTAATGTTCTTATTCCACTGACGGCTGAGCACTCGAGGGCCTATTATGGCAAAAGACTTGTATACTCATAGAACCAGCCCACCTTTGTCTAGATGCAGATGATTCCTTTCAGTTCACTCAGGGCGTCTATGAGTGAATTCAGTGCTCCTAAGGTTCTTATTCCACTGACGGCTGAGCACTCGAGGGCCTATTATGGCAAAAGACTTGTATACTCATAGAACCAGCCCACCTGTCTAGATGCAGATGATTCCTTTCAGTTCACTCAGGGCGTCTATGAGTGAATTCAGTGCTCCTAAGGTTCTTATTCCACTGACGGCTGAGCACTCGAGGGCCTATTATGGCAAAAAACTTGTATACTCATAGAACCAGCCCACCTTTGTCTAGATGCAGATGATTCCTTTCAGTTCACTTAGGGCGTCTATGAGAGAATTCAGTGCTCCTAAGGTTCTTATTCCACTGACGGCTGAGCACTCGAGGGCCTATTATGGCAAAAGACTTGTATACTCATAGAACCAGCCCACCCTTGTCTAGATGCAGATGATTCCTTTCAGTTCACTCAGGGCGTCTATGAGTGAATTCAGTGCTCCTAAGGTTCTTATTCCACTGACGGCTGAGCACTCGAGGGCCTATTATGGCAAAAGACTTGTATACTCATAGAACAAACTTCGGTGAGCTACATACTTTCGAGGTAAAAAGTGATAAGAAAAGGTGAAATATAATATCTATGCCTTTGAGGCACTCAGTGATATTAAAGAATTCTATCTTACTAGTGTGAGAGTTTCAATAATAGAATCAGACTTTCACAGTATTATTTTAGCCGTTTAAATATTTGCTTAGACATAATACTCACCGAGGAGCTGCGGCTGCGACTGCGCGAGCCGGAGCGGGTGTGGCCGCCTCCTGCACAGACAAGTTGTTCAAATCAAAATCATTTATTTTAACTGAACCAGTTTACAAGCACTTTTAAATGGCCACCCTTCTTAGCAGTCAGGTAAAAAGATAAAGCTATTTGGACGTTCGAAAGCATGGCTCGTTCAAGGCTCGATATTGGTTCCTTTCCTCTTTTTGGTGTATATTAATAATCTACCACATCTATTGAACAAACAACCACGTATAGTTTTGTTTGCTGACGATACATCTTAATATTTAAGATCAATAGACGTTCCACAAATCTTGATGACGTCAACAACGCTCTACAGCAGGTCCAAAACTGGTTCACTGTTAATAATTTAGTATTAAATGGGAAAAAACTAACTGCATAAGATTTGCGTTACCGAATGATAGAAGTAATGGTTTGGAAATAGTATTAAACAAAGAGAAACTTGAGTTCGTCGAAAACACAGTTTTCCTAGGAATCACGCTCGACTCGAGGCTACAGTGGGGTCCTCATTTAACATCTGTGGCAGGACGGCTTAGTTCAGCAGCATATCCGGTCAGAAAAATCCGTCAATTTACTGATTTAGATAGATATAGTAGTCTCCGCCGATGACATCATCATCATCATCATTTCAGCTGAAAGACATCCAATGCTGTACATAGGCCTCCCCCAAGTGCCGCCACAATGAACGGTCCTGTGCGTCTCGCATCCATCGGACTCCCGCAACCGACCTTTGACCTTTTATTGTCATAGCAATCCTACTTCAATGATATGGCCAAACAAGGATTGACATATCATCAAATGTTAAAGTTTAGATGATCTGGCCAGTTTTAGTTGGCCATATCATGAAGTGATCAATTCTATGATCTGGCCATGACATATACATCATCAATATTGCACACCACTTACGACACATTGTTTCCTCAGTAGAAGTCATATTACAAAATAATGTGAGTTTCCTTAGACTTCATACAAAAATGGTTCTAAGTACTGCAATATTACAGAAAACACAAAGAAACTAAAAATTACCCAATTTCGAAAAAAAGAATAACATATAGATCCCGATACGGTTCTTGAGCGCTGACTTTTACTTGCGCAGAAGTTAAATATCAGGTCTCTTTGGTGGTATGAAGTGAGTCGCGAGGGAGGAGTGTCAGTGATTGTTTCCCTGCGCTTGCTGCACGTACCTTACGACAACGAGTACACTTCAGTGCCATTAAATTGACTCGTGATTTTTAATCCATCAATTTTATTTTTATGCATGGTTATTTTATTAGTGGTTATTATGTCACCAAAAATGGTTTAGACTAGAAAGTATAACACGCACACAGAGAACGTTCAAAAGTAGGTAAAATGTAAGAAATATATTGGTAGGGGTGTTACAAATCTTTGAAATTTTCGTCTTTGCTACAATATGCATACCTTCCGGTAAAAATTCTCTAAAAGATTATGAAAAATGTATGAAAAAAAACAGACAGACAAACACAGCGACTTTGCTTTAAATTATGTTTTTTTTTTTATTAACTTCAACCAGAATTAAGAAGATAGCAGGTAAAAGAAACAACCGCTTCACAGGATGCAAAACGCATATCAGCCTGGCAAGTCGACAGAAACGGCGCTACACCAGGTCGTAAGCCGTGCCGAAATGGCGCTAGAATGCAAAGAAATATGCCTGGCAGCTTTTCTCGACGTGGAAGGCGCGTTCGATCGCACTACTTTTAGAACGATACGAACAGCTGCAGAAAAACATGGCATAGACCCCACCATTTGTGACTGGATGGATAATATGCTGAAGGGCAGAGTTATAGAATCAACACTGCTAGGTGAGACTAAAAGGGCGCATGTCACAAGAGGATGCCCGCAAGGAGGCGTACTCTCGCCAACACTTTGGTGTTTGGTGATAGACGAGCTGCTAATAGAATTGAACAAAGGACCAACGTACACGGTTGGGTATGCGGATGATCTCGTGATACTTGCAAATGGGAAATTTCCCAACACTGTGTCAGGGATCATACAGGAGAGACTGAACATGGTTGAAAGGTGGTGTAAACTCAACCACTTATCCATCAACCCAAGCAAAACGGTGATCATCCCGTTCACCAAAAGGAGGGACCTAACAGCAATGGGTACCATAAAGCTCTACGACACCGTACTAGAGTTGTCCACAGAAGTAAAATATCTAGGAGTAATCCTAGACAGTAAACTCACGTGGAAAAGCCATGTCGAAGCGACAGCAAACAAGGCTCTAAGAGTATTTGGTATGTGTCGCTCTGCCTATGGGAAAACATGGGGCCTTAGACCCCAGGTTATTAAATGGATCTACACCATGATGGTGAAACCGCTAATCACATACGGGAGCATCGTATGGTGGACGAGAACCAAGCTGGCAACTTGCAGACAGGCCCTAAGCAAAGTGCAGCGGACTGCCTGCATGGCCATTACAGGAGCATTTAGGACCACGCCAACTGCGGCGATGGAAACGTTGCTCAATCTCACCCCTTTACACATTGAAGTGGAACTGGAGGCGAGGAGGGCCATTCATAGGCTCAAAAGTATGGGGCATTGGACAAACTCTGGATACAAAATAAACCATACAAACACAAGACCGAACAGGGAACTTGACTGGATGATGGACATGGGATGTGACAAAATACATGCCATTCACAATCTCAAAAAGGAGTTTAAGATCTACATTCCGAGCAGGGAGGAATGGAAAGGTGGGATAAAACCCCACAAAGGGAATAACCAGGTATGGTACACGGATGGCTCTAAAATGAACACCGGTACAGGAGCGGGGGTGCATAGCGACAACTGCAACCTCAGCATAAGCATGGGCAAACTGGCGACAGTGTTCCAAGCAGAGACCTATGCCATAATCGCATGCACGCAGGAAATACTAGACAGTGGTACCGAAGGGGACACTATCTACATTTTAAGCGACAGCCAAGCAACACTCAAGGCACTCACGTCCAACAGAGTGGATTCTGGACTGGTACTGAACTGTATCAAAGTACTATACCGGATAGGAAGGCGCAACCAGGTCAGACTGATCTGGGTGCCAGGTCATACAGGAGTGGCAGGAAATGAAAGAGCCGACACTCTGGCAAGGAAAGGATCCGAGACACCCCTACACGGACCGGAACCCTTCATAGGACTCTCGCCAAGGGTCATCAACCAAGCATTGAAAAAGGCTGCGCTGGAAATACACAGCACACACTGGCGCAACACAACGGGCCAGAAACACGCATAGCTATTTCTCAAGGCCATAGACAAGGCCTGGACCCAAAAACTATGGAGGTACAGCAGATCACAGCTCCGAACAATTACAGGAGTCTTCACGGGGCACTATGCCACCAACAAACAGCTCCACAACATGGGACTAGCAAGCGACCCGACTTGTAGGTTCTGTGGAGATGCAGAGGAGAATATGCTACACCTACTGTGCGACTGTGCAGCACTAGGCTCCAAAAGACTAGAGTATCTGGGCCAACCATATCCAGGACCAGAGGACTACAGGCTCAGCCCCATCAAACCCATACTGGGACTCATGAAGAAGGTGCACAGAGGGCTAGGGGTTGAGTAGACAGGAGGGAACAGTACAAAAGATCCTGACGGGTCGCCCTGGGCCAGAGCACTTGCTCTGGCCCAGGGCCAGCCCAACACAAGATAAGATAAGGTAAAAGAAAAAATAAAAAAGGTGTACATTTTTTAACCGAATTCTAAAAAAGGAGGAGGTTCTCAATTTGGATGTTTGTATTTTTCATTTTAAGTTTGTTCGTGCATAACTTCGTCGCTTGCTAACCAATTTGAAAAATTCTTTTTTGTTGGAAAGGGTATATTTCCCAAATGGTCCCATGACTATGAGACCACCAAGTCGGGATCTGATGATGGAATCTTGGCGAAATCGAGGGAACTCTTCAAATATTATAGCCAACTGTATCGTGATTTTGGTATTTTTATCGAGAACCTAAGTTACTTTTTGACTGTAAATACAGTCAAAAAGTAACATTTGATGAAGTGGAACTGATGAAGAAGACCAGAAATGGTCAACAAAACTTCATAGATAATACCAATAAATTAATGGCTCTGAATAGTGTTCAAAATGGTATCATCAAAGTAATGATGATGATGGAGCCGGAAGGTAGGCACTGGAACTCCGTAATAAATCAATGTAGCCTAGCCGTGTTTGGACTGATCAGAATTGTAATGAGATGCACTTTGGATATAAGGTACTATCTAAGTGATCTGATGATGGAGCCGGAAGGTGGAAGAGGAACTTCATAATAAAACAATGTAACCTAGCAGTGTTTGGGTTCATTGGAATTATCATAAGAAATGGGCACTCTGTTTATAAGTGTATCGCAACTAAAAAGTGTGAAATAAAAAACTTTTTACAAAAAAATATAACCGACTTCACTAAAAAAACCCCTAAAAGGATCAAAGTAACTTTCATTTTGGAAGTTGGTGTTAAATAAGATACAAATAATACCGAGAAACATCGACTTCCGAAATTAAGTTATTTTGATCCTTTGAGGGGTTTTTTTAGTGGAGTCAGTTATATTTTTTTGTAAAAAGTTTTTTATTTTGCAATAAGTGTATGATGCGCAAAGCTATCCCCACTCTTTCACCAAGCGCTCAAGATCCGTGCCAATACCTGTACCTTTAATTCATTAAACTCTCATTGTGTCTCTATTTATTATGGTATTCGAAAAGTTAATATAAAGTTTATTTGAACTTGTAAATCCAAATCAATCAAAAGATATAAACAAACTAAAATCACTTCAAAGCAACTTGTTCTAAAAAACGGCAATTTCATAGGTGGAGACCTATTGTATAGATTTCATTGTTTTATCACCACAAATTTCCCCCAAAGTTTAATTTAGAAATCAGTGTTTAGTTTGAATTTACTGACTGACAACAATATCCATGTTATGTAGCAGCTTGCCCTGCTGAAGCACCTGCCAATGCCAATACACTTACATGTTATTTTTCTTACTAATAACTAATACTGGATCGGGCAGAATCAGCTTGACAGACTTCCAGAAAACCAATAATTGAACTTAGGTTAGACTAGTATCTTGTCATGCCATTAGTTCTCATCAGATTTTGATGTTTCTTTTAAAACTTGTGGTGAATTCCAAATGACCCTTATATATTGTAACGATAGTTTACAATACAATGTATGTGGGTATAATGTACCAATGTTAGGAAAATCGTTCTCCTACATCAGATGTTTTGCTTTTGCATCTCTAATATTATGAGATAATCTAAAGTTAATCTAACGAGCTAGCCGTCGAAACAACAACAAGTTCTGTACTAGACAACATGATTCTAGGCAAAATTTATAATAGACGGACCACCTGTATCACTTAATTTTTTGTCTTATTAAAAATTATACGATATTGAGGTTAGAAACAAATCCAACATACCTGTGTCTACGTCCATTGTCACTTCTAAATGGAGAATTCGAACACAAAAATGTGCTCTTTATTACTAATTGAGCAGCATAAATAACAGAGAATCAAATGCCAATAGTTATAAAACACCAAAAAACAGGAAAATCGAGTGCAATGTTAATCAACGATTTTGTATTTTTTGACACCACGAAACTTGACCACAGACAATAACTTGTTTTTTTTTTAACTTTAATGATCTGGTCACTTGAACCTTTAAGTCAAATCTTATTTAATTTTTCAAAACACTGAACTATGTATCACATGAGTGTAGGTGCAACACATTCTAATGTTTTTGTAGTATTTATCTCATCTTATCTTGTTGTGGGGCTGGCCCTGGGCCAGAGCACTTCGACCCTTCTGGATCTTTTGTGCTGTTCCCCTCCTGTCTACTCTACCTCTAGCCCTCCGTTCACCTTCTTCATGAGTCCCAGTATGGCTTTGATGGGGCTGAGCCTGTAGTCCTCTGGTCTTGGATATGGTTGGCCCAGATACTCTAGTCTTTTGGAGCCTAGTGCTGCACAGTCGCACAGTAAGTGTAGCATATTCTCCTCTGCATCTCTACAGAACCTGCAAGTCGAGTCGCTTGCTAGTCCCATGTTGTGGAGCTGTTTGTTGGTGGCATAGTGCCCCGCGAAGACTCCTGTAATTGTTCGGAGCTGTGATCTGCTGTACCTCCATAGTTTTTGGGTCCAGGCCTTATCTATGACATTGAGAAATAGCTTTGCATGCTTCTGGCCCGTTGTGTTGCGCCAGTGTGTGCTGTGTATTTCCAACGCAGCCCTTTTCAATGCTTGGTTGATGACCCTTGGTGAGAGTCCTTTGAAGGGTTCCGGTCTGTGTAGGGGTGTCTCGGATCCTTTCCTTGCCAGAGTGTCGGCTTTTTCGTTGCCTTCTACTCCTGTATGACCTGGCACCCAGATCAATCGGACCTGGTTGCGCCTTCCTATCCGGTTTAGTATTTTAATACAGTTCAGTACCAGTCCAGAATCCACTCTACTGGACGTGAATACCTTGAGTGTTGCTTGGCTGTGTTGCTTAAAATGTAGATAGTGTCCCCTTCGGTGCCACTGTCTAGTATTTCCTGCGCGCATGCGATTATGGCATAGGTCTCTGCTTGGAAGACCGTCGCCAGTTTGCCCACGCTTAGGCTGAGGTTGCAGTTGTCGCTATGCACCCCCGCTCCTGTGTCGGTGTTGTGTTTGTATGGTTTATTTTGCATCCAGAGTTTGTCCAGTGCCCCATACTTTTGAGCCTATGAATGGCCCTCCTCGCCTCCAGTTCCACTTCAATGTGTAAAGGGGTAAGATTGAGCAGCGTTTCCATCGCCGCAGTTGGCGTAGTCCTAAATGCTCCTGTAATAGCCATGCAGGCAATCCGCTGCACTTTGCTTAGGGCCTGTCTGAAAGTTCCCAGCTTGGTTCTGGTCTGCCATACGATGCTCCTGTATGTGATTAGCGGTTTCACCATCATGGTGTAGATCCATTTAATAACCTGGGGTCTAAGGCCCCATGTTTTCCCATAGGCAAAGCGACACATGCCAAATACTCTTAGAGTCTTGTTTGCTGTCGCTTCGACATGACTTTTCCACGTGAGTTTACTGTCTAGGATTACTCCTAGATATTTTACTTCTGTGGACAACTCTAGTACGGTGTCGTAGAGCTTTATGGTACCCATTGCTGTTAGGTCCCTCCTTCTGGTAAAGGATGATTATAGTTTTGCTTGGGTTGATGGATAAGTGGTTGAGTTTACACCACCTTTCAACCATGTTCAGTCTCTCTCTCTCATCAGTCTTCTTGATGCGTGCTAGGCCTGTGGTAGGCTAGTTCCAGTGGGTCGGAACCGAATGCTGCATAGTTCTCGGTGAGTCGGAACTGTCTGCGGTGATGCCTCAGTGAGTCGGGGTGATGATGTCCCAGTGAGTCGGGATGATGCTGCAGGCTCCAGTGAGTCGGAGTATTGCTGCTGGCTCCAGTGAGTCGGAGCGGTGCTGTGCGACATAGAAGCTTCACTGCTAGCGTCGACCAGGAGAGGTTTTTCATGGCTCTTCATGTGACTGGCCGAAGGTGCGGTGTGCTTAGGCCAAGGTCGCTTATGAGGCTGAGGGTGATGACCAGGTATGACCAGGTAGGCATGCTGGTGGTCACAATACCCTTTATAGCCGTGGGTGCTGGCTGTATGGCTCGCTGCTCGAAAGCTTGAGGAAGTGATGATGACGTCACGAAGTAGTAGCTGCACGAAGGCTGCGCTGACGTTCTTTGTCGAGGGTTACCAGTTTGGAGGTAGGCGTAACAGAGAGTAAAGTCCCGCAAACCTCCGTTGAAAAGGGAGGATCCTCCGACCAGACGGGTGTTATGTCTGGTGGGCAACTGCCCGATAGATGATTTCGGACTGTTCTATATGTTCTAATCGCGCGGAGAACTTTGATTGCGCGATGCAGGATTAGTTCTTATGTGACGCCATAGATGTCGCTACAGCCACATTGAAATTTTATAGTTCTGTCTCATTTGCGGCCACGATGTGGATACATCTAGAGCTTAGCGATATGCTGATTACGGCTTTACTCGAGTCAGACTCAATTCCTGCTTCGGCCTGGCATACTAAAGTATCAATTTATTTCGATTCCAGTACTCGAGTGAGGGAGAGAATCAATTTTGTACTCGCCGACTCGATTCTATTAGGGGAGTCCAACTGATTCGAGTCTAATAGTTTTGAGTTAGTTTTTTGACGCTATAAGTCTGCATACTCCACGAAAATCATAACTGATCCTAATCCTAATGTTGTACAAAATGTTGTACAAAGTGTTGTACAATTTTATCAATTTTTAAATGCTGCCATATGCAAAATTTAATAATTAATTCGTGGCTATCTTTCGATGGCCAGAGTCTAACTTATCATTGATTCAAGTAAAAGTTTGTGGTGCTATTGCTAGGGCCAGCTATTACCAGATGAAAAAAAAAAATGACATTAGTGATCAGATGTAATTGACGTTTAATGACGTCTCGTCAATGTCAGAAATGTCATCATTGTTTAATGTTATTATAATCGTAAAGGTAAAGACTGATTTCAAAATAAACAAAAAAATCTTTTTATTTAATTTTGACTGTGTTCTTTTAAATGTATAATGGACGAAGACAGCAAATTACCCTTGAAGCGAGTGGAATTCTCTTTGACAAAATTCAACGAGGTAGAAATTCCTCATCTTTTAGACTTGCTGCGACAACATAAGGCGAATATTATCAAGGTAACGTCTTGCTCTATTTCTATACCCTTTGTTTAGCTGGAGTAGACGGGACTACGCCTCTGCGATATCCGTCCACCGCCTCACATGTTTGCATAACGTTTCAATTTGTGCGTAATAGATAAATCTGCGCATTACACAATTAAATACGTCGTTTTTTTTTTTATTGGATGCTGATCCTTCTAATATTATAAACGCAAAAGTATATATGTATGGATGCTTGTTATTCTTTGGCATAAAAACTACTGAGTAGATTTCGATGAATCTTAACACACGGGTAGACCATAATATCTTGGAATAGCATGCAGGATACTTTTTACCCCAGAAGTATAGATCCTTGGGAAAATTTACTACTATCACTCAGGCGAAGCCGCTGACATGAGCTAGTAGAAAATAACTCTATGGCAAATTTGGCTCATGTTACTTTAATGTTTGTGAAAAGTTCATGATATAGAATTTCAAAAGCCCAACTTTTATTAAAAAAAAAAATGCCTGAAATGAACAAAGATGAAATATCCACCAATAAATTGGAATTTAAATGGTGACCCTATAGAAATTATATTTCTCCTAAACCACATTTAAGCTTGTGGACAGTTAAATAAGTGAATTATATTTAATTATAGAGACAAGTTATTCCATTAGCCCTCAATATTTATTTAAAAAATTGGTACTAAAAGTTATGTACTAGTGCTAAATCATATATTGTTGTGTAGACAGTTGCACAAGCTACACAGTGGTAAAACTGTTTCTTAAATCCATCAAGAAGTAACGAAGAAAAAACAAATTGATAAGAAATCTTTTTCACGTTATCCGATTGACACCTGTCGTCCACATCGGGTCACTCACTCAGTGATGTACCGGGTCAACAAACGTCCTTCGGCACATTTCTAATTTTTAAGTAGGTATGAAGATCGTGCTTGTGCGAGTAATGCACTGTCTCAATTATTCAAATATGAAGACTTGCACGAATGACCAACAATCTTAAGCAGCGAAAAGTATAAACATACATACTACCTATCTTGGATTCAGCCTTGGACTTGGATTATCAACAAGCATACTAATAGTGCGACAGTGCTATATTAAGCACCACTATAACAATTAACAAAGACGTTTCAAGTAATATTTTGGTTACCTATTTGATCAATCCTTAACTAAAAATGCCCCTTAAACATACTCCCTCTAAAAACAGTACAATCAGTGAACCTGCCTTACCTTACTCATCTGAGCCCAACACCAGTAGTGCCTTAGAAAAGAGTGGGCAATCGACAACGACTACGGGATTTACCTTTCGCAACAACAAACGCAAGTACGACGCTGAATTTTCCGCTGAACTCAAGTCGTTTAAAGAAGAGATTACTTCTATGTTCGCGGAACTTAAGCAGGAGCAAAATGAGATGTTCCACAAATTGCAAAGTAATTTGGAAGAACTCAAATCCTTTAACACAGAACTACGCGCCGATTTGCAATTCTACAGCGACAAGTACGATGAACTATTGAAAAAATTCACTTCATGGAGGTAGAAACACAAAATTCTCGGGAATATGTCAAATCACTCGAAAACAAAGTAGAATACTTGGAAAAGTGCACAAAGTCCGCCAGTATCGAAGTTCGGAACCTGTCGAAAAACCAGCGTCAGACTAAGCAAGACCTGGTTAAAATCATAAGAAACTCGGCGACGCTGTGTCCACAACAATTGCGATAGCAGACATCAGAGACATCTATCGACTTACAAGCAAAAGACCGGAAATCCGAGGCGCTGTTATTGTAGATTTTAACAGTGTTTTAACAAAAGAAAGCCTCATGAATAACATAAAAAGCTACAATAAAAACAATGCAGGTAACAAACTTGACAGCTCACACATACTTTTACCAGGAAAGACGCCTATCTACCTCGCCGAATGTCTAACTACTGAAACCAAAAAAGTTTTCTATCAGGCACGTGAATTCGCTAAATTAAATAAGTACGCCTACTGCTGGTCGGCACATGGAAACATTTACATTCGAAGAAAGGAAACTGCTAGCAAAATCGGGGACGAACTTGATCTCAAAAAATTAAAACATACAATTTGACTAGTGCCTGCTGTATTTTGTATCGCAATGTGTCCTATTACTTACTGCTACCTAATTTTTGCCGAAATTGTATGTTTGCATGATTGAAGTTTTTGTTAACTAAGTTTAACAGCCATAAACTTAGGGCGGAATTCACCAATAAAAATAATCGCGTTTTTACGTTTGGCTCGCATAATCGCGTTTAACCGCTGTCACTAGTGTCAATTCAATTCAATTTTTAAGTGTATGGCCCCATCGACGAATGTCCGATGATTTTGCCAATGTCAAGGTATGATTTGGAAATGGTCGGTATTTTGTCAAGAATACTGTTGACTATTGATCAGTTTTTGTAGCGAATGGATACCATTCGTCATCATGCTAAAAAAGGACAAAACAATTTTGGTTAGTACACATAAAACAATACAAAATATATATTAGAACATGAAATAGATACATACTATATAAATAAAAGTACTATCTATAGCTGGATTTTTTTTACATTGATTAATTTTTTAAGCATTTTTGCTGCAGCGGTATGGGCTAAAGATAGAAGGAAAGGAATGTTAACTGGGCGGGGAATATCAGAAAGGGAAGTCATAAAGGGGAATTGTTAAACGAGGGCAGGAGAAAAATAAGTGTTCCAAGGTACCCTCTTCTAGGCCACATTCATATAAAGAATTGTCTCTCACATGGATTTTGCGCAAAAAAAAACAGGAGTCCAAACAAAACTGAGTCGGAGCCGAATTATAAAAGACGTAGCTAATTTGTTTGAAAATTTTAGTTTGCTGAACCAACATTTAGAGGGGACGGATGGTTGAATAAAGCCATAAAATTTTCCCTTTAAAATTCGAGTTTTTTGCCAATGAGAGTTCCAATTCTTTAACAAATCGGGTTTAGCAAGGCAGCGCAAATCACGAGGGTAACAAGATGAATGAGTCTCAATTCCGTTCCGGGTTGCTGACTTAGCAATCGAATCCGCATTCTCGTTGCCAACGATTCCAGAATGGCTCGGGATCCAAGCCATTGC
Organism: Mythimna vitellina; assembly: GCA_949316375.1. Classification (NCBI taxonomy): domain Eukaryota; kingdom Metazoa; phylum Arthropoda; class Insecta; order Lepidoptera; family Noctuidae; genus Mythimna; species Mythimna vitellina. Next base: position 17,005,218 of record OX438710.1, on the reverse strand, counting down.
AACCTCTAAGCCTAGACTGGACGGCTGGCCGACTGGCTGGCTGTCTGGCTCAGAGGTTGCATTCTAGTCACACTAGTGTCACTTGTCTGTATTTTTCTTTTGTTGTATTTTTACCTATTGACAGCGGCTAACCGCGATTATGGGAGGCAAACGTTAAAACGCGATTAGTTTTATTGGTGAATTCTGCCCTTAAGCTGCCATATAACCCACACCCACACCACCTACTTTACACACGCCATATCTATAAACAGAATCGTCAACCACATTTGTTACGAAAAATCAAGATTCATTCTGTAATACTCATGAATTTTTATATAAAACTTTTTTTTTCATGCCTTGTTGACTTAAAATATTCCTTCTAAGCCAAATGAGATGTACCTGTATTATTTCTCATTTAAAATTCGATAGCATGAATGAGTTTATTAGCCTAGAAGTAGATAACTCAGACCTGGCTGATTGCATCGTACTGACACCAAATTATGCCCGCAAGTTCTTAACTCTAAACAAGAAGTATTAATAGTAATATAGACCTATTATTGACTTTTTTATCTGGCCTAAGCATGCCAATCGATATTATTTTCTTGACTGAGTGTTGGACAAACGTGAACAATCCTCCTCCCAGCATTTGCAACTATAAGGTGTACTCTACGCATAAGAGTTTAAATCAAAATGACGGGGTTGTAGTGTACGTCCAAAATTACATTAGGGCCTTTTCCTGAGAGCCAGAATTTTCGGAAGGTAACTGCTAAAAAAGGACTCTGTTTCGGAATATTTAAACTTGCTCGCTATGTTTGGGCTTAAGCAGGGTATAACTAAACCTACAAGATGTACCGCATGTCTCGACCACTTTATGGTCAAAAGTGCTAGTGAATGGAAGTCCATTGTTTTTGAACAGCAGCTAACCGACCACTCGCCTATTCTGCTTTATATTGCCAACGTCCAAGTCAAAAAATAAAAATAGAAATACACCACACCTAAAAACGATTATCAACCGTTAATTGATCAGGGAGGCACTAAGCAATGAAAAATGGAAGGGTTTATATGAATCCCCAACAGTGTGACATAGTTGTAACGAAACTTTTGGATATAATAGAGAAAAACACAAAGGTTAAAAACTCGTCAAAACGTTACCAACCGTTGAAACCGTGGATTACCTATGGCGTAGTTAGGTGCTTACGGAAATGAGACAAATGACACAAACAAGTTAAAGAACTGCCAAACGATACACAACTAAAACAAAAATACATTCGATACAGAAACTCGTGTAACAACATAATTAGGAAACTTAAAATCAAATACTATCAGGAAAACTTATTGAGAACCAAGGAAACTTAAAAGAGACATGAAAAACAATAAAAGAAATATGTGATATCAAATCTGATAAAGTTACCGCAAGGGAGATTTGGACATCGGTGATTCACCTGTGGATTCTTTAAACAAAGTGAACACCTATTTTACATCAGTAGGAAAGACACTTGCTGATTAAATGCAAATGAATGTAATCGAAGATGAGCTCATGGCGCAAACAAGGGCATCTAGCCAGCCTTTGAAATCTATGTCACTAGCACCAACAGATTCTGTTGAGGTAAGAAATGTTGTTCTGGCACTCAGGACGCAAAGTGCCCCAGGATGGGACAATATACCAACCAATATACTAAAACAGAACATTATGTATCTGGCAGCTCCTAACGCGCATATGTGTAACCTTAGTCTTAAGAAAGGAGTGTTTCCGGCAATGCCCAAGAGAGCTGTTGTATGCTCAATCCACAAGTCATTCCCAAAAGAGACTCCGTCCAATTACAGGCCGATATCACTCTTGTCATCTCTCTCAAAGATACTTGAAAAAGTCGTGAATAAGAGATTGATTGGTTACCTGGAGGATAATGGTCTGCTACACAGTAAGCAATATGGTTTCAGGGCGGGTAAGTCGACAGAAGATGCGGTCCTTGCATTCACAACGGCCTTAACATTGTCTTTAGATAAAGGTGAAAGATGCATGGGAGTCTTCCTTGATCTCCAGAAGGCCTTTGATACAGTGTCAGTGCTTTTGTTGCTTGCCAGGCTTGAAAATGTTGGAATAAGGGGTCTGGTCTCGGAATGGTTCAGAAACTATTTATCAGGCAGGTCTCAGCGAGTGCGGGTTGAAGGGCACGATAGTGACGGTGCAGCATGTAGCGTCGGTGTTCCGCAAGGTAGTACACTGGCCCCAACGGTTTTACTAATCTACGTAAAAGAGCTATGTGGTGCCTTGCTAGGACAAGATATTTTCATGTTTGCAGACGACACAGTCCTATTGTTCCACGGTGAGACATGGGAGCGAGTTTTCCAGTTGGCTGAGACAGGGTTAGCCTCCGTAACTAAGTGGCTTGAGAACAGTCTCCTCTCACTTAATTCCAACAAAACAAAATACGTCTGTTTCACCAAAACAGCAGCAACCAAAGCTGGAGCTGACCTTACGTTGAATATACACACATACCCATGCAACCGCACCCTGGACCACTCTAATTGTAATTGTCCGGTGCTTTCTCGTGTTGAGAGTATTAAATATTTGGGAGTACCTGAACGAGAAGCTTGCCTGAATATTCACATAGCAACTCTAGTTGGGAGGATTAGGAAAATGACATTTTCAAAAACCTACGTGCTGTGGCAAATCTTCGACTTCTAATCCAAACATATAGAGGACTGTGTGTATGTTTAATCAGGTACTGCATATGTGCATAGGGTGGTGCTTGTAAAACCCTCGTTATCGCTGCAGTAAGAGCTCAACTGGCGTTACTTAAGGTGCTCATGTACCTACCTCATAGTACCACCTCAGTTTATGCTAAAGCCGGGGTGTTGTCACTAAGGTAAATATTTATCATGGAAACAATTAGGAGGTACCACAGGCACACCGTTCCAACACTACCACTTGATCAGACCAAAAGAGTGATCACCTGTCCCGTTCCCCGTGTCAGAATTCACTTTGCCCAAAAACACTATTCGTCAATAGCACCGCGTTTATACAACATATTGAATAAAAAATATAAAAACCAGTAAGTTCAACAACCACCAGCTGAAAAGGACTCCTTGCGTGGTTAAAAGATCTTGACTATGAAGGCACTGAAAACTTGTTGAACATTATTAAGTAGAACCAAACACACACAATTGCAGCACACACACAGATGCACTGCAAACATTAAGAAGCGTTTTATTTTATTCTAATTTATTTTACATTGTTTTTATTTTGATAAATTTTTGCTACCGTTTCTGACTATAATTTTATTTTATATTTTAATTTTGTTTTTATTTTTGACATTAATTTTATTTTTGGGTTTTACTTTGGTTTTATTCTGTGGAATTTATTTTAATTTAGACTTTCGGACACTGTTTTTGATTTTATTTCATTTTTAGTGGCATTATAACATTATATATAGTAGAGCTCCCGAAAGAATGGATCTTAAAATGAACATGGACAAAACCAAAATCATGGTAAATAACCATGTAGCACCCACTCTGATCAAGATCGGATACTCTGCACTCGAAGTTGTTGACGATTACGTTTACCTGGGACAGACAATTCAGTTGGGTAGGTCTAACTTTGGGAAAGAGGTCAATTGTCGAATCCGACTCGGCTGGGCAGCGTTCGGGAAGCTGCGCGGTATCTTCTCGTCCAACATACCACAGTGTCTCAAGGCGAAAGTCTATGACCAGTGCGTGTTGCTAGAGATGACATATGGTACTGAAACATAGTCGCTTACAATGGGCCTCATCAGAAGGCCAAAGTCACCCAAAGGGCAATGGAAAGGGCTATGCTCGGAACTCTGAGCAAGGAAACTTCCTTGCGTGATCGCATAAAGAATGAAGATATCCGCAGGAGAACCAAGGTCGCCGACATAGCCCGAAGAATCGCCAAACTAAAGTGGCAGTGGGCAGGGCACATTGCTCGTAGAACGGAGGGTCGATGGGGCCGAAAGGTTCTAGAGTGGCGACCACGCACCGGAAAACGCAGCGTTGGAAGGCCTAACCACCTTGTCCCACAAGGTGGACCGACGACCTGGTGAGAGTCGCGGGAGTGCGGTGGATGCGAGACGCACAGGATCGGTCGTTGTGGCGTCGCTTGGGGGAGGCCTATGTCCAACAGTGGACTTCTTTCGGCTGAAATGATGATGATAACATTATTTGACAATGACCGTAGTTTTAAATTCTTTTGATATGTTTTCCATTTTTATTTTTTTTCTAATTCTTTATTTCTATTTTTTTCGAATTTGTTGACAAAACTGTAACAAATATAATTATGGGGAATACACTGGCTCCTGTAATACAGTTCCTAACTAGCTCAGGAGCCAGGGAATTTCATATATGTGTATTTAGCATATCAAGACTGGGGAAATTAGGAATGTATTGCTGAAATTTAGAACTAGGTGCCCGCCTAATATTTTCATTTATTTTATGACTTGCAGTTCGAGGAGCAAGGCGAGCTGGTGCGTGCGCGCGCCGAACAGACACATGCGCGCCGCGTCGCATCACAGCTGCGCGGCCTGCTGCACGAGCTTGATGCGCTGCGCCGGCAGGTACAGTGGGCTTGCATTCAAATGATATATATTTATGTAACACATTATATTAATTAAAAAGAGAAACTGACTGACATATCAACACTCAGCTGAAACTACCAGGAATAGGAAAGTTAAATTTTACAAAAGGCTTCCTTTTATGATGTATTTAGTAGTTTTTTAACTGGTTCGTTGGTCTCGTGGTCGCAAGCGCGACTGCTGAGCACATCCTGGGTTCGATTCTCGGGTGTGGCAAAACGTGCTATTGGGTTTTTCCATTAGGAATTACTCTGTAGCAGCCTGAACTTTGGATGGGCACGCCATAATCTTGGCGGTAAGTCTCCTCTTTGTAGAGTAGCTGGAAAGACGTCACGGCATCCTCACCTTCTGCATGACGCAGGTCCTCACCGGACATGGTAAGTTCGGGAGGTTCCTGCACCTGATTCGTGCGGAAGAAACGCCTGGTTGTCACCATTAAGTGTTCCCCGCTAGGGCGGAGCACCGCCCTGTCCCCGTGGGGACGATCGGTGACGGCGACCTCTCGCGCCAAGCCCTGATACAAGCTATGGTCTTGAGCTAGGAGGAATGGCAGGCGGTCGTCTCCTTCTGCGAGGCAATAATGCTAACGAAGGAGGTGGCCGCACACGTGAGGGAACGGACATCCTCACACCCCAGCCGCCGGGTCGCCGACCCCGATTTCCTCGTCCGGTAAACGTCCGGACCGACCCCGAGTCGTCGATGGTGCGTAGTGTTTCACGCGCACCTCAAAGAGATGTCAGCAAAATCGTAGGGGCCGACCAGGGCTGAAACCTATTGGGGCCATGGGTTGACTTCCGAACGGAAAACCCAGGGACCTGGAACACTGAACTTTAAGTGTGGTTTTAGTCAGTAAACGTCTGACACGCCATCGCGCTCCGCCCTAGAGCAAGTCATTGGATGATTGTCCACCTTAAAAAAAACCTGGAGTTTGAAAGTTGATGTTGTGACACCCCTGTGCCTTAAAAAGGTGGCCGGAAATCGGGATCGGAATTCCGGCGGCTGGGACGCGAGGGCCATTACCTTGCGCGTGCGGCCGCCTCCTTTGCAAGCATTAGTGCTTTGCGGAAGGAGACGACCGCCTGCAACTCCTTCTCGCTCTGGACCATGGCCTGTACCAAGGATCGGCGCGAGAGATCACTGCCGCCGATCGCCACGAGGACACGGCGCTGCTCTGCCCAGGCGGGGCACACCTCTACTGTATGCTCTACCGTGTCCTCCGGGCGGTCCACACAATGGTGACACCTGGACGTTTCTTCCGCACGAATCCGGTGCAGGAACCTCCTGAACTTACCATTTCCGATAACGACCTGCGTCATTTGGAAGGTAAGGACGCCGTGTTGTCTTTCTGGCCACTCCTCAAAGAGGGGACTTACCGGCATAATTATGACGTGCCCAACACTTAGTTGCAACAGTCGCTATTGCCATTTCACCATGAGATCCCATGAGATCCCACCGAAACTCTGTAGGCAGAACCTTAGAACACTAACTACGAAATACATATAATTTACTTTTCTTGCCCTAGGTTAGTTTGATCTGCCTTACTTAACTAAAGTTATAACAATTATAATAACAATTATATAGGTCAAAAAGAAAAAATAAAAAAACAGGATTGATAAATTGCGCTGTCTGTTCAATAAATAGACATCTGTATGCATAACCGCTGGATTTCTGCCAGGTATAGTGAGGGTCGGTATCTGCTAAACTGCTTTGAAAGTGCTGATGTAAAAACCAGACTGACAATAAAATAATACTAAGAACGCAAAAATATTTAAGAATATCTTATTTACAGTAAAATTAAATAAACCTGGATAAAAAAAAAGCTGAGATTCGAACCACTACCCTCTCACGTGCCGGTCTAACCCTGAGATCACTGCGCTACGGTGTTCATTGTTTTTCGTCTAAAATAGGTGTTCTTATATAAACATCATCATCGTCTGCTTAACCGTTTATCAATGATAGCGTGATAATTTTTATCTAAGATATTAAATTTGTAGCTTAATGAAAAAAAAACATTATTTTCGATTTTATTACATGTTTTTATTACGTTTTACAAAAATATGAAGTTAAAATGTCTATGATATGTTAAAAATATGCTAAAAGTCCTTTTATTGTTGTAATCAAAGTACCGTCGTATATTATACACAAAAAAGACGCCAAAATACTCACAAAAATTATTACTATTACTGGGGATCGAACTCACGGCAAATGTCGTTCAATACCGACATTTTGGAATATTGCTCACCCCCCATAGCAAATAGCGTGATAATTTATAGCCTAATAATATATGTCCTTTCTCAAGCTCTATTTTATCTGTGTACCAAATTTCATCAAAATCGGTTCAGCGATATAAGCGTGAAAGCGTAACAGACAGACAGACAAGCAGTTACTTTCGCATTTATAATATGAGTATGGAAGTATGGATTATATTGTATGAAACACTTTCTAACACATTTTTTAAATAAAATTTCTTCTAGATTTTTATTGACATCCCCTAACTATTGTTTTTTTATCTATGAATCCTAAACTTTTTAAAACATAAACCTTAAAAGTATATCTTGCCAGTTTGCAAGTTAGTAGTATTAATGTGACCTCCATGGTCGCCACAATAATATCCTGCGTACTTGGCCATTCTCTGTTGAGGTGGACCACCGTGATCATAATTAGGTCGGAAGATCATTATTTAGGACTAGCTGACCCGGCGAACTTCGTACCCCCTAACAGCCAATCAATGTAGTAAGTATATCTTTGGATATAATCAAGTGATTGCGATGAAACAGAGCTCAAGTGATTGCGATGAAACAGAGCCTAAATAATACATCAAGTTACACAAAATTTTATATACATAATTTATCTACATCGATTTCGTAAATTTTACGTGATGCGGCTTCGACCCTGCTGGGCCCCTACGATTTGCTGACATCTCCTTGAGGCGCGCGTGGAACGAAACGCGCCGTCGACGACTTGGGCTCGGTCCGGACGGTTACCGGACGGTCAGACGGCGAGCCACCCATAGCTCGGCGTCTGCAAGCCCGCGCCTACGGTGGCCGGAAATCGGGATCGGAATCCCGGCGGCGGTTGGAGCGTAAGGACCGTTGCCTCACGCGATCGGCCGCCTCCTTAGCTAGCATTACTGCTTCGCAGAAGGAGGCGACCGCCTGCCACTCCTCCTCGCTCCGGAGCATGGCCTGAACCAAGGCCCGACGCGAGAGATCACCGCCGCCGATTGCCCTCACGAGGTCACGGCGTTGCTCTGCCCAAGCGGGGCACACCTCCACCGTGTGCTCCACCGTGTCCTCCGGGTGGGCCACACAGTGGCGACACCCGGGCGTCGTTTCCGCACGAATCCGGTGCAGGAACCTCCCGAACTTACCGTGTCCGGTGAGGACCTGCGTCATGCGGAATGTGAGGACGCCGTAAGGTCTTTCCAACCACGCCTCAAAGAGGGGACTTACCGCCATAATTGTGGCGTGCCCAAGGCTAGTAGCCGTCTAAATTCCGCCCTCGGATATCTATCTGATTGGCTTCTACAACACGGTTTGTCCTTATCAGCCTCTAAAAGCTCTGTAGTTGTGTTTACAAAAAACAAGTTTGTTCCTCCTGTTGATATTAAAGTTAACGGTGAAAATATCTCTCAGGTAAACACTGTTAAATTTTTAGGAGTTCGGTTAGATCCAAAATTATCAGGTATTGCTCACACAGACTTTGTTTCACAAAAATGCGAAAGAAACGTTAATGTTCTTCGCTCTCTTTCTGGTGTTTGGTGAGGTGCTCACCCATATTCTCAAAAACTGATCTACAATGCTATAGTTCGTAGTCATTTTGATTATGGTATGTTCCTAATAGAAAAACCCGTTTATATCCATTAATGATTTATTTTACAAACATGTGATTTACCAATAACATTATTAAATATTCTTGTCTAAATAGTTAGCAGGATTTTATTTAAATTATTAGCACGCTTGTGAACTATATTCACATATGTAAATAGAGTTTTTTTTAATTCCACTTTCAGAATCAATTTCGAAGGTTGAAAACTTCTACAGTTTTAATAGAATTAATAAACAAAAAATACAAAACAGTAACTAGAATCCTCAACAAAATAGTAATTAGAAAAAGTTTCATTGATTTAGTTTACTAATTAAGAAAATTAAAATAAAAACATTGTCAAATTATTAAGAAATTATAGGTATATAAAATGATCATTTACACTGATTTCACTTAATTTTATCATTATATTATTAGCTTATTCTATTATACAAGTTTTTGGGCCAAATAGCGCGTAATTTGGAGTGAACGCTCTTAACAGTCACTTGACATTTTTTGAAACTCCTATATCTGTCTGTGGGGTTTAAAAAAACCTAACACGAAGAAAATATCCGTGGCTGCGTTCGCTCGCTTTGCTCGCTCTTTCTAGCAGTAATTTTCTTCTAACCTAACCTGTCCGTGTCGGGTGTCCTAAAATTCCGGACTCGTTCCTAACTATAATAATACTAATAGATTGTTAGACTTCTAAACTGACAGTCATAATTTTGACTGTTCGTGACTTACTTTTTTTGGAAGACTCACTAATTTTACTTTGTTTCAAAACAAAGTAAAACCATTCTCCCAGAAAATATGAAAAATTCTCAAAAATAGAAAAAGACTTTCTAGGAACTTGATGGGTTGAACAGTTTTTGAAAAGTTGTACAAAATAATTTCTGAATTAAGTTTGTAATTTAACCGTATATGCAAGCATTTTTTAAACTTATTTTACAGATTTTATTATCCTGAACGTATCTTCTTTCAAATAAAACAATAATTATTAAAATTGGTTCACGCAATCCAAAATTACAAACGAAAACCCAACATACATAACCCGTCCAGTTTGTATAAACTAGTAACCCAATTTCCCGAGAGATGGCGCTATACTTTGGGCTACTTGATTTTTCCTGAGTTGATGGGGTCGGGACAGGTATGAGTTATTATATTGTCGAATCGTTCGGTTGGTCTCGTTAGCATTGGTGGTATTTGCTCTTGCTCGTTGACTGTCGTTCATTAACTAGTGGAGACACTTATTGTGACGGATGGGAAACTATGGAACCCTGCACTGAGCGTGGCCCGACACGCTCTTGGCCGGTTTTTTTTTTCTTTCGATTCGTTCGACGCGTTCGGCTCGAATAAGTGTGCGTTCCCCTTAAAACTTTAAAAGCAACGTATCGGCGATGCGCCCATTAGTTGGTGGGCTTGGCAAGTAATCTACCAACTTTGATGACAGGTGCGCGAAGCAGACCGAGCGCGCTTCGACGCGCAGACGCAGCGCTCGCGAGACAACACGCTACGCGCCATCGTCGACTACCTTGGTAATTCTATACGACATTATATATTCAAAGTTCTATACATCTCTCCCTGCTTCTGGTATATTTCATGGCCAATTCTTAGAATTGATCACATCATGACCGTGACCGACATTTCATGTAATGTGCCACCATTTAAGTGGGGGCCCGGGATGAGGGAACATTTACGCACAATTTTTTTTTAATGATCTAATCCAGCGACCCTCCCTTCGACCGATATAAACTATCTCATTACCGAACCCATTAATATTGGCTGCACGAACTTCGAAGTTCATTCAATGACATCTCCCGCCTTTGGGCGGGCTTGCATTCCAGGGCCCTGTGTTTTCCTTTCAGAAGCGAACCCATGGCCTCAGTCGGCTTCGACTCTGCTTGGCCCCTACGGTTTTGATGACATCTCCTTGAGGCGCGCGGAGTACTACGCGCCACGAGATCTATAAATCTCCCACTAAGTAAACCCGTGAAACCCTAGATGTTTCACTTAAGCTGACCATGATTGTGTTATTAACTAAACGCTAATGTCTTAGGGTTTTACCAAAAGTAGGCATGTCCAACAAGTAGGATAAACACCAACTACGGCAATCCCTCACATTTCTTAAATTCGAAATATTCATAGTGTCATTTAGCTAAGTCAGACGAATTTTTCAAACACATGTTTTCCATCTGAGATTTCTTAATAGCGTCCGGAACGAAGATTTGTGCCCAATTAATGGCAGAGGACTCGCTGCCCAGTACATAAGATTTATACTGGACGACTTCAACTTGCAAAATTTGGTTGTACACCATAATGTAATATAGGGCAGATACAGGTCTCGAACCGTACGGATGATACAGGCGTGATGTGTATTGTAGGTTTGATAGAAGACAGCTGTAGGGCGCTGGTGTCGTCAGCAGGCCGCAGGCGACAGGCGGGTGAGCGCGCCTGCATGCTTGTGCCCTAACCGAATGTGACTTATGCTGTAACGCTGTTGGCACATTGACGCATACCTCTTCAGACTTCATCTTTGTCATCTTTTACCTGCTTTTTACCGTGTTGGCTTCCAGTCTAACTGGATGTCACTGGATACTAATATTTTTATATCGAGCGCTTGCGTTTCTGCCCTTCACAACTCAGACACTGGGTAACTAAAGTCCTTTTGGGTCTTACTATAAGTTTCTGGCTACCCAGATTTTAAAATGGCAGCCGGAAGTAGCGTTAAAGTACGCTCATGATATCTTATTAATGATCACTCATTCACGGAGCGACCTGACGACCGACTCATGCGGCTGATGTTACAGCCGCGAGCCCCTTCTCACATTTTGTTTTGTTTGTTAATGTTTTCGCTGCCTGCGTTGTTGTGCTAACGGCTTCACTAAATGATGTTAGTTCGGTGGCACGTGGTGCATGACTCGACTGACCACTGATCAGCCGACGTGTTTGACGCAAATTATGTTAGCAAAAGTTATGAAGTGTATTCGTTGACTTGGTCCATCCTTCTTTGATAGCAAGTTCTAAATCAGTGTGTGTTGGTTTTCAGGCACATCTCCGCTGTCCATAAAGCGTGGTCTGCCGGAGGTGCCCCCGGCGGCGGCAAGCGCCGTGTCTACGGAGTCGGTGGGGCTGGTCGCGCACGGCGACGACGCCACGCCGCCCGAGTTCCCCACACAGATACAACTCCACGTCGAAGACCAAGTGAGAATCAGTCGGTTTTGCAATTTTTGTTAAAGTTCGATAGACTAGAAAGGAGATGTCTACTGAGACGTTGAATATAGACGACCCGAGGAGAACGATGACGCACTTTGAAATAGTTTTCATCCCTAAAAAAATATGATATGATTCCGCATGACTTGATTCCGCCTTTCTACCATCGGACAACACGACGTACGGCGAGTATCCACTCTTACTTTGTTGAAACTTCTACGGTCCCACAGTGTTTTATGAAGACCATTTTTCGGACATTGCTTTTTTATATAAAAAACTGTTAGATTAAGTTATTTAAATGCAATATCTCGTATCCCCAATTCACTAGCATGTTCAGTTTTCGAGATTAAATTTTTTGAAAATTGTCTTTTTTTCAACCGGGTATTTAGAAAAATAACCATTTCTCTGAAACTAAACATGATACGCAATTGTGACCTTAGAAACATCGACGGCGTTTTTTATGCTGCGTATTTTAGAGTAAGTAACGACGACGTAAAGTACGACGTAAGGTCTCGCAAACTGAACATGCTAGTGAAATGGGGATACGAGATATTGCATTTAAATAACTTAATCTAACAGTTTTTTATATAAAAAAGCAATGCCCGAAAAATGGTCTTCATAAAACACTGTGGGTCCGGAACACGGATATGGAGGGATATGCCTGGGGGGTGGCACGTGCCGCTTCAATATTATCAAATTGGTCTTATGTTCGAACGGCGGCTGTATGCGTAAAAAACCAAAACGTCGAGTTGTGCAGTAATTATACCTTAAAAAGGTCAAATACCATCAACCTGAAGACAAATGGCGTGTTCTACCACCGGTAAATAAACAATTAAGTCACTGTTTTATATTTGAAATCAATTTTGAATATTTTACTATCTTACGTCCGGAGCGACACGAAGTAGCTCAAAACTTCCCGAACGCAACGACCGTTTAAGTCAAAGTCAAAGCGTTTATTGCGTATTAAGATTTAGAGATGTGAAAAATCTTCGTGACTCAATTCGGGAATTAAACTGTTTTCATAGGTAAGTTTGTACGGAATCCTCAGTGCGCGAGTCCGACTCGCACTTGCCCAGTTTTTTTTGTTTTTTTTTTATGTTTTTTTACATCAGAATTCCGTTGTGTATGGTTTTCCCATTTTCTTCAAAATGCAGTTCTGATGATGGATCTATGAGAAATCAAGGAAACTCCTCAAATATTGTTATACGTTACCTGCTGTACTTATATATCAGGTCGCACTGTACGTGAGGATGAACCTCGACCTTTACCCAAAGGTAGGCAGCCGTCATTCATATTGTACCAGAAGCAGGGGTCAGTTATCGACGGTCTCGAGAACGCTCACCAAATCATCCAAGACGACTCATGTTATGGGTCCCACAGTTTATAATCAGCTGCCTGTAGCTATTTCTGTTGCCCCAACTATAGGGAGCTTCAAAGCTCGTTTGAAAAAATGGCTTATCGAGCAAGCTTTTTATTCTTTTCACGAATTTATAATTTAATTTAAATTAACTTTGACGCGAATATTAATATTATTATTGGACTGAAAATTATTGTGACTTTTAATAGGTTTTTTTTTTTGTATTTATTAATTTGTGATTTGACTTCGATTTATTTGTTTTTCTTGTATTTTCTTTTATTTGTTTGTCATTTTTTATTGTTTGACATTTTTTATTATTTGACATTTTTATGTAATCATTTTGGTGACTACGTATAATGATTTTGTTGAAAATGGTATCATCGAAGTGATCTGATGATGATGATGGAGCCGGAAGTTAGGCTCTCGAACTCCGTAATTAATCAATGTAACCTAGTGTGTTTGGAATTATTAGAATTGTCTGTCAGACAGGTCACGGGAACAACTTGTGACCCACGGATGCCCCTCAAGTTGAAGGGTAAAATCTACAAATCCGTGATAAGGCCTGTCATACTGTATGGATCAGAATGTTGGGCTGTGAAAAAGACGGATGAAAAAAGATTGCATGTAGCGGAGATGAGAATGTTAAGATGGATGTGTGGTGTGACGAGAATGGATAAAGTGAGAAATGAATATATTAGGGGAAGTTTGAAAGTGGCGCCAGTGACTGAAAAGTTGAAAGAGAATCGTTTATCTTGGTATGGTCATGTGAAGAGGAGGGATGAAACGCATGTTACTAAAAGAGTTATGAGTTTACATGTGGATGGATGGAGAGGGAGAGGGAAACCAAAGAAAAGATGGATGGATTGTGTGAAGAGTGATATGAAAGAAAAGGAAGTTAGTGATAGCATGACGAGTAACAGGGCAGAGTGGAAGAAAAAAACGTGTTGCGCCGACCCCAAATAACACGGGATAAGGGCAGGAAGATGATGTCTGTCATGAGATGCACTTTGGCTATAAGGTACTATCGATCTGATCTGATAATGGAGCCGGAAAGTGGAAGGTAGACACAGACACACATAATAAAACAATGTAAACTAACAGTGTTTGGGTTAATTGGAATTGTCATGAGAAATAGGCACTCTGTTTATAAGTGTAACGCAACTAAAAAGTGTGAAATAAAAACTTAAAAGGATCAAAATAACTTTAATTTCGGAAGTCGGTGTTTATCGGTATTGTTTGTTTCTTATTTAACACCGACTTCTGAAATCAAAGTAATTTTGATCCTTACAGTATTTTTTTTAGTGAAGTCAGATAATGTTTTTTTTTTATAAAAAGTTTTTATTAATTATGCGGAATTTTATTATAAAGAGTTTCTTCAAATTTATTCTGTCAACAGGCTGAAGGAAGAGGAAACGAAGTAGAGGAACAGAGGTACGGGTATAGGTAGGCCATAGTGGAGACCATAGATATCCGGAGATAATTATGCCTTCATTGCGGAATAATAAGGAGTCCTAGTGATGCCGCTTATCTCCCACCAAAATAATTATAACATTCACAAACAGTGTATTTACGACACACACTTAAAATTTGCACACGCACATTAAGAAGAAAGCAGCTACAGTTAAACCAATTTCTAATAGCACAGATGAATGGGCGGAGCATGCACTTGTAAACACTTGTTATTTGGGATCATTCAATGCACACGCATGCAATTAGGAAGTCAAACGCGATGGTCGATAATTTTTATCGACATTTAATTTTAGCATATTCTTGTAATGTAATTAGTGTTGTCACCGTCTAGTATAGGGTAGGCAAGTCGGTACTTTAATCGATTATTATTTAAAAAAGGAATCGATTTGTTATTCTAATTATAAATAACTTTTAAAAGCGTGCGAGTATTGCCTTGTAGGTCAAAAGACTACCTGTTTATTTATATCGAAAATGAAACCACGAAATATTATTGAATATTTTTGCATAGAGAACAAAAATTATTGTAACTTTCGGCCAAAACTAATTAATTGTATGAAGTTATATTTATTTATCATGCTACTTATCATATTGTACTATAAATTAAAAAACTTTAATAATCTCAATCTTTAGGTATAGGTAATATCAATTTAAGATTCATACACTTCACGAGTAACTTGTTTTGAAATAACAGTTACTTTATGAAATTAATAACTAATTTAATTCTTTTATTTAAGCAATACGACAATATCCAGTGGAACGAACTCGCGTACTGAGGGTGCTGTACAAACTTACCTTTGAAAATAATTCAATTCTCGAACCGAGTTACGAAGATTTTTCCGAATCTCCAAAAAATGTTTTTTTTTTTGTGAAGTAACTACAAATTTACAGTTTTCAGATTTTTTCCTATACTTGTGCTATGATAACTTACTTTATGCCAAATTTCAGGATTTTAGGTTAACCCTATGAATTCTTTGATTCCCTTGAGTGTATCGAAATACACGTTTTTTGCGTCATAAACCGCCGTATTTTTTTTTTCGATAACTCAGGCGTTTGATTTTTTCACAGCTTCAAGGGACCGTGCTGCAGACCTTAGCATATAGTTTTAATTTCAACTCAATACCTCCAGGCGTACCTGGGATAAAGTGTTTTGACAGACAGACAGACGAACGGACAACTAAGTGATCCTATAAGGGTTCCGTTTTTTCCTTTTGAAGCACGGAACCCTAAAAAATATATAGAACTGCAATAATACGCATATCTATAAAATCAGCCAGACGCACTCGATTGCACCTCTCTAAATCTTAAACGTTCGTTGCGTTCGGGAAGATTCGGGCTAGTTCGTGTCGCTCCTGACGTAAGTTAGTAAAATAATCAACAATTGATTTAACCTTTTAAGTAGCGTAATTAGAGACACAATAGAAAGACAATGACCGTGCAAACGCCGGCATTCCCTCGGGGGTATTGGACCTATTTTTACGTATAATTACTGTACGACTCGGTATTTTGGTTTTTTACGCATCAATAGTACACTGTACGCAATTGCACAGCGACTGAAACAGCCGCCGTTCAAACATATGACCAATTTGATAATATCGAAGCGGCACGTGCCACGCCCTCAAGGCATATCCCTCGATATCCGTGGTGGAGTCAGATTACGTTAGTTATGTTTAAGTTCCATGCGTACGATTAATCCCCGGATGCTTGGCAGGCGGTGTACCTGCAGCAGCGGGAGGAGCTGCAGCGCGGGTTCAGTGAGCTGCAGACGGAGCTGCACGCGCTGCACGACGCGTGGCAGTGCATGCAGGCCGCCGCGCTGGCGCAGCGCCATCAGGTGCGAACATTTCTGTACATAGGTTGAATCTCGTGGTAACTTTGTCTGTCATGGCACTGTGTGCTGTCTGTGTGATAATCGAAAATAAGTCGCAATGAATGTGCAGGTATCGGCGACCGCCGAGAGCGTGGACGTCGCCGCCGAGAACGTGAGCGCAGCGCGCGACCACCTCGCCGCCGGGGAGAGGTGTGTATGTTACTAACAGATGCTGCCTGACTTTTTTTATCACCATTCAACATTTTCGTTCACTCAAATATATGATTTATTTAAAGAAGGTTCTCGTCCTTACAGCGCTGTCTCAAGAATTCACTATACCTAAGTGAATTAATTTTACACTATACGTGAGGACTTGTAATCGGCTTGCTGTCGTCTGTTTGTTTTTATTTTTAGTTGGTTTTAACTGTAAGTCCTCCAAGCTGTAATAAATAAATAAATTCTGCATAACACGGCGGACTTAGAATAGTAATTTTTTATCCAGACTACGTGCGGGCGCGTGGGGAGTGAGCGGGGCGGCGCTGGGGCTGCTGGCGGGCGGTCCCGTGGGGCTGGCCGTGGGCGCCAAGGCGGGCGCGCTGGCGGCCGCGGCCGGCTCGCTGCTGGGCTACCTGGGCGCGCGCGTGCTGGGCCGCCGCGCCCGCCTGCCCGCGCCGCCCCAGCACGACCACAAGGAGGGGAAGGCCGACTAGCACTCACCATCTACCTTAGCTGAACTCTCCGGTACACGCACCGACGAAACTCAATTTATTCAATATTAATAATAAGTTTTTAAGGAACAATAATAAGTACAGTCAGGGGTCAAAAGCGCAACCGCAAAAGTAATGTGTCCTCGATTAATATAAGTTGTACTTCAGATTCTAAACAGAGTTTAGCTAGTGTGACTAAACTTTTGACTTGCAACTGTAACGATTCAATCTACGCTGATTGTTGACGTACGGCTGGCCATGACATTCAAAGTCAAAGATTTATTTTCAAATAAATATGGTTAAAAAAGCTCTTAAAATGGTTATAATAGGGGTTAAAGTATGAAATTGCCGTTTTTAGGGTTCCATAGTGAACTCGGAACCCTTATATTTTCGCCATGTCTGTCTGTCTGTCCGAAAATAAAAAGTGGAAAAAAGTATTTTATTAGGGTCCCCTACACGTAAAGTGGGGAGTGTTTTTTTTTTCATTTGAACCATAACGTGTGATATATTGTTGGATAGGTATTTAAAAATAAATAGGGGTTTACGGAAATCATTTTATGATAATGTTAATATTTTCAGAAATAATCGCTCCAAAAGTAAAAAAAAGTGTGTGTGTGTCACCTCTAACTTTTGAACCATAAGTTTAGAAAATATGAAAAAAATGTCAAATGTAGAACTTTATAAAGACTTTCTAGGAAAATTATTTTGATATCAATCTTTTATTAATTCTGATATTATCTGTTCACGCAATCCAAAATTACCAAAGAAAACCCAACATACATAACCCGTCTAGTTTGTATAAACTAGTAACCCAATTTCCCGAGAGATGGCGCTGTACTTTGGGCTACTTGATTTTTCCTGAGTTGATGGGGTCGTGACGTATGAGTTATTATATTGTCGAATTTTTCGGTTGGTCTCAAGTTTGCATTGGTGGTATTTGTTCTTGCTCGTTGTGTGTCGTTCAACTGGGGACACTTATTGTGACGGACAGAAAACCACGGAACCCACACTGAGCGTGGCCCGACACGCTCTTGACCGGTTTTTAGGGTTTCGTATCCAAAGGCAAAAAACGGAATCCTTATGAATTCGTCCTGTCTGCCTGTGTATCCGTCCGTAAGTCACAGCCACTTTTTTCCGAAACTATGTATAAGAACTGTAGATATATTCTCTGAACCGCATTAAGATTTTCACACAAAAATAGAAAAAAAAAACAATCAATTTTGGGGATTCCCCATACTGAGAACTAAAAATCAAATTTTTTTTTTCATCCTACCCATATACGTGTGGGGTATCTATGGATAGGTCTTCAAAAATAATATTAAGGTTTTTAAAATCTTTTTTTTCCAAACTGAAGAATAAATAATAATAATAAAATCGTTTATTTATAACATAGGGCACATTTACAATAGCATAGCATAGTCGGCCTTAAAATGTTCCCACTGTTGGGACTCAGGCCTCCTCTCTAGGAGAGGGAATGGGCCGTTATCCACCACGCGGGTCCAGTTCGGGTTGGTGAATGTCACATGTCTTCGAATTTTTGGTTCTAGAACATGCCGGTTTCCTCACGATGTTTTCCTTCACCGTTTTGAGAGCAGTGGTGATGAAATAAATTACACAAAGTAATGCGCCTGGCTGGGTTTGAACATTTACAATAAAGTATTTTAAATAATAAAAAGAAAACAGTTGCTTATATGCCTGAACTAGGATGAACCTGTGCTTCAGGCGAGAGAGTGCTTAAATACAAAATAATAAATTAACACTAAATATAACTATTATAAAAAACTTAACTAAATTTAGAGATGCGGCGAGTTTTATTTACAAACAGTAAGTAGGTCTTCTGTCTCTACATAAGATATGCTTAGGAAATATTGGAAAATCATCATTGGAATAGTTTGCGCAAGAGACCCTTCCAAAGTGGTAAAATGTGTTTCCCCTCCCCCCCCCCCCTGTAACTTCTAAAATAAAAGAATGATAAAATTAAAAAAAATATATGATGTACATTACCATGCAAACTTCCACCGAAAATTGGTTTGAACGAGATCTAGTAAGTCGTATTTTTTAATACGTTATAAATCGTAAACCGCAATTTACCTTTCAAGTTTGTACGGAACACTCAGTGCGAGAGTCTGACTCGCACTTGCCTCGTTTTTTTTTTTTGTTTTAAATGCATAGTTTCTATGTTGGAACTATTAACATGAAAAAAAAATTAGCTTTCATGGTTATAAGAACTCAGATATTAAAGAAAATACAAAATACAAAGAAACCCATAAATACCTAATTTTGAAATGAACTTATAATTCCAAGTCAATCCAAAGATAACACTTCAAAGCAACCCGATTTAAAATAAAGGCAATTTCATATTTTAACCCCTAATAATATTTAATAGTAGCGTAACATATATAATGATAACATAATGACATGCAAAATGTTGTTATTGGTAAAATTAATTAGATATTTATTATTTAAATTGTAGTGCAAACAAACAAATTATTATTATTAATTAAATTCGAACTTGAGGAATTATTTTATAGCATAAAAAGGATTCTCAATCAACCACCTGCGTGAACCCAATCTCAAGCAGTTTTGAAGTGGACCATTGGAAGTGTCTTAATTCGGTCTGGAATCTTGTTATTGGCAACTGCTTCTCCGAAGTGTGTGTGCATCATGCAGTTGCCTGTTGTACGTACCGACTGAGTGTTCTTGTGCAAGTCAACTATCAAGTGTATTTATTTATCATAGGATTAACGCAATGATTTTGTTATTACTCTGATTTGGAAAAAGTAGTTCTATATATTGTGACGTAAAGCCATGCATTCACAGCGGACTCTTTATTTTTGCTTTGATGCTCAGTTTTATCTCTTTTTTGTTGTCAAGTTCGAGTGTTTAGCTGCATCCGGTTAGACTGAAAGCATACCCCAAGCTAGTTGGTAAAAGGCTAAGGAGGTGATGCTCATTTTTCTCCTTTAATGTATACATGGCTTTAAGCTTTATTTTTGTTGTGTAAAGTAGACGCTTATTTGAAACCTCATAACCGAAAACTATGCTATATAGGTAGCTACTTGAATTTATAATTCTAGACAATTTCGATCCATCGCCACGAACTCATCGCCACCCACTCAAGTGAACCTTTGAGTTAAAAAAAAGGAAGAGTTGCAATGGAGTTTGGGCTTTGTAAAGTAAGACATGGCGGTGGTTGTTCTATTTGATAATTTTCTGAAAATGTTAATTCAAATATAATTTAGTAATTCAAATATAATTTAATCAGTGCTGCACGAAGTTGCTTGTGAATGCTATAGGATGTATCTATTACCAGACGACGCTAACATCACCAACAACACTCAGAGTTAGATGCTCTTTCTCATTTTAATCTACTTGATTACGAAGTATACCATATCCCTTTAGTAATAAAGTTCATTTTGAGCTTATGAATTAGTGTGAATATATGCCAAGTATAGTGCTAGCATTAGAGTTAGTTTCTTTGTGTGACGACTATATATAAGAAGTGTTTATATATTTTTGTAATTTCGAAAAAAAATGTATAATATATTTTTTTTAATACACGAACATTTTATAATGAAATTAATATGGGCCTTAATAATATTATGACCCGGTTTATGGTGTATTTTTTCCTATCAAACTGGTATTGCTATAAAATAAACAGTGCCAAAAACACAGCGATCATCCCAAAGAGTTTAATACAAGTAAAGGATAATAATAATATATTACAGAACCAGGGAGATCATGTATCGTCATCTGCTCGAAAAGTGCGACGATACTTCTCAATACTCTGCCCTGTATGATATAATCACTGAAACCTCAAAAAAAAAAAAAATGTAAGTTATTTTCAATTAATAATAAAAGAAATAACTGTGCGAGTCACGGTAACTTACAACTATTCTGGGGCCTTACTGTGAAGTTATATATAATCGTCACGACATATTTCTGCTTCGAAAAAGGGATAGTGTTACACATCCTGCATAGCTCCGTCATTTTCACACTTGAAATTTAACCCTAGAGTGGTTGGTGTGGTCTTTCCGCGAAGCGACAGTGGGCGCGTGGGGAGCATTTTGCCGCCCGTTTTCTGTGACCATTTTAAGTAGGAATACAGCTATTGAATTAATTTATATTCAGGATTTAAAAGAAACACAAATAAGTAATGACAAATCAACATATTTATTGAACTTTGTTTTAGAATCTTTAGTTTAAAAAAGACTTTCGAAAACGTAACATTTTACTTGAATCTTTTAACTTATTCTATATAATCCTATACTATACTAAAGAAATGCGAAAAAATTATCAACATTATATATTTTCTACATCTACTGGGTGTGTTTTATCAAAACAGTCGTCCCACAGGTATGTGAAATGTTCATTGCACAGTAATTTTGAGCATCTGCGACATCCCTTTTTCGTGCGCGAAAACGATGCTTGTTTTATAGGTACATAATAATTTGGTTCCTCAAATAAATATTTAATGTCTTAATAGAAGACCATGTGGTCATATACATGATCACAAAGCATTCAGACACATGGCTTAAGTAAGATATCGCAATCTCTTTCACATACTGTCGGCGTAGCATCAATGATTTATACCGGCAATATTCTTTAATTTTTCGTGTGATACTTTTAAATCCTGAAATTAAAAGCGTTTTTTTTTTAGTTAATATTATAAATAAACCATAAAATATAGTCTACACTTCACCTTAACAAAAAAATATTGACACAATTTTTACTTACGTGAGAAGGCGCGTGGTAAGCGAAATGCCGCCTGGCGTTACGTGATGGTAATAAACTTTTCCTCTAGCGACTTTCAGGACTTTGATGGCGTGCAGCTTTTCGGCCCGAATTGCGAACGAAAGTGGGGGCAGCTATTAAACACTGCAAACATAACGGGCCATTGTTTAACGTATTATTAACGATTTTTTGATGAGGGCGGCAAAACATTCATAGCGCGCCCACTCTAGGGTTAATATTTCTAGTATACTCCAGCCCTGTTCAGTTTCGGTGCCTTCTTAGACGATTTGTAGAATGTAGCCAGTACAATCTTAAGAGTTTTGTTTGTTTTGGTCGTGGTGTATTTTGTAAATAGATTGCAGTTCACGTTACGAATAACATATCAAAATAATGCTGTAAATAGTCATAGGAATTTAAATCATTTTGAGAATATATTTTTTGTTACCTGACAAGCATTTTCATTTCGCTATTTCCTTGGTGCATCAGACTCTATTAGCTGTCTGCTTGTCGGATAGTGGCAACGTTTTTAGTTTATTTTGGTTTTAGTGTATGGAACCACTGAGGAAATGGTATTGGCTAATATAGGTACACTTCTCATCAGAAAAATGTGTATATTTAAGAATATATGTCACATGTCGTTTAAGAGGTTTTCAAATCCGAATGTTAATGTTCTAAATTCAAATTAAATTTTCATTCGTCTCTTTAAATCATCCCATAGATATTCAATCGGATTTATGTCCGGGCTTTTTGCTGGTCATTCCTTAATTGAGATACCGACTTCGGTAACATAATTTCGTACGACGCTCGCGGTGTGAGCCCTAGCATTGTCGTGCATGAATATGAAACCGTTGCCAATAAAATGTGCATAGGCTATCACGTGAGGCTCAAGACACTGTTCGATGTACTGTCTTACCGTCGGCGCTGATTCCTCCCCAAACCGTCCACGAACCGCCACTATAGCTAACCTCTTCTTCAATGCAGCATTGTGCAAAGCATTCGCCATCTCTTCTGTAGACCTTGTTCCTTCCGTCGTTACCATATGACATAATCTTACGCTAATCAGAAAGGACTTTGTTCCACTGGAGGTATGACCAATTTAGGTGCTCACCCGCCTCTTCGATGGTCTGCAGTTAATTTCGGCCCATTTGCTGGCTTGTGCGGTACCAGTCCACGTCCGTTCAACGTTCTTCTAATTGTAGAGTCATTTACAGCCACCTTACGTACAACGTGAAGCTGCTGCTGCAGTTGGCGTCGATTTCGTAAAGAAGTTGTTACAATAAATCAATCATCTCTCTTAGCGTGATCCGATTCTTGCCAGATCCTGAAGGGCGCGTGAATAAACCAGTCTCCCGATAGCGTTTGTAGACTCTATGAACAGACCACCGGCTTAGATGCAATCTTTCAGCCACAACTTTTTCAGACGTCCTAAAGTCACAGTAAACAAATAAAGAACAAAAAGTTCAAGATAAGCGCAAATTTTTAGTTTTACTCTAACTCTAAACACACATTTGTCTCAAAACAGTGAAGCATTTAATTTATAGGATAAACTAATGAAATTCTAATTTTGAGTTTAAAATTTTCGCTTATCACTGTAAGGCCAAACTGCCTGCTATACAATCGTGATTTTTTCATGGAATAAAAACTCTTTTGTGTTAAATTAGGACAGAAACCATAAAATTGGAAGTGTTTTTTTTTTATTGGGTGGGAAAATCATCCTTATGACATCCCCGCTCTTGGGCGGAGCGAAAGATAGTGTCAGACTCTTACTGACTAAAAACCCACTCCTGTTCCTTCGTTGCCTTCGTCCCAGGGCCCCGGGTTCCACTTTCACACTACCCGTGGCCTTTCACGAAGTTTTTAGTTTTTTTTATGAGAAGTGTATAATATATACAGGATGTTTGTTGCATCGTGTGCCAAATTGAAATGGTCGACGGGAGGATTCACAAGGTTATAAAAAGATTTTTATGGCATGTGGATGGTATCACCAGCAAGAGGATAAACTAGAGAATTTTTGAGGAAATTGAAAGACGCTTTTGTAGCCTAGTAAATAGCTGTAACATGGACAGCTTTAAGTTCAAAACTTTGCAAGTAAATTAATTAAAAAAAACTAGATAGCTAATGTCACTAATTTTAAATTTAAAAGTAGGTACTCTAATACAATACACATCTAAATAAAATTAAAATTCAGAGTCTACGCCTTATATATTTTTTAAAATTTGTATTTGAATGAAAAATTTGGGTCTTATTTTCATAAAACAATAAAAACGCGATGAAAAAAAAAATCCACAGGGCATGAGAAGTGTTTTGGGGTTTGAAAGGATAGCAGATGACCCCTCCCGGCGACCATTTCAATTTGGCACACGATTTTTTTTTTTTTAATTGGTATAAACCAGTTCTTGACTGCGATCCCACCTGACGATGCACCAAATACACTGTATAATACCTCTAAAATCCCCAAAACAGGCAAACAACATCTTTGGTCCCCTAACGGCCGAATACCTACTGAAACGCTGGTTACATAGGTATTTAAACGTTAAAGCAGCAATTTTGAAATCTCATAAAGCAGGTAGCAACTTCTGGGCCCACCTTCCAACAGCTGTGTGTGACGTCATCGGATAGGTATTTTGGAGCTGAATAAAAGTTATTAAGTATGGTTCCAAATCTTAGTCCGTTAAAAGTTATTCTTTATTTAACATGTTACTTTTTGCCACTAACCAAGCAATGCTATTTACCTATATGTGTATAGATTTATAGCCTACAGTTATAAATTGTGTCGCGTTCGGTTTTGCTGCGTGAAAACTGAGCAAAATTGCACTTTCATTTGTAGCGTTATAGTTTACTTTTTACAGGCGATGCGTATGTGTGGTAAAGGTCCCCTGGTGGGTAACCATAAAATTGGAAACATTTGAACTACACTGCACTCTGTCTCTTTCCTACCCTTATAGAAAAGCGAGTGAAAAAACAAGTCATAAAACTATCATGATTTGTTTTTACGATATCATTGTTTATATACTTATATAATATGTTATTAATATATTAATAATTGTCATTTGTAAAAAAGAAACATTTGAATAACTCTGAACTAGGCGTGGGGACATCTGAATCACTGAAATGTTCCAAAACAGTGATATGAATCATTTTGAACATCGGCTCAAAAGATACAAACAGAACATTTGGAATATCGACTCTAATGAATCGTGATCTGTTACGACGCGTCACAATCACACTGAGACAGAAATGTTTGATGATATGTATCATTTGAAACAACGGCTCAAAAGATATAAAAACAGACACTGTTATGAATCGTGATCTGTGCGTCATATACACTAACAGTTTTATTTAATTGAATTTTGATTTAAGAATAATTTTAAGCAGATGTTTTTAGTTCAGGTCATTAATTACATTTACACTATTTAATTTGAATTTTAAAAAGACTGTAGGTCACTTAAAGTAGTGTTTCAGTGTTCCAATTGTTCCAAATGATGCATTTAAAACATTACTGACGTTCCAATCTTTTGAAACACTAAATGTTTCGGAACAGTGAGCCGGTTCAGTAAAGAGTTTCACACGCCTAATCTGAACGGACTAAGATTTGGAACTTGGTTCTATAGTAACTTTTATTCAGCTTAAAATTACTTATCCAACGATATACCACAGCTATTGGCAGTTGGGCCCAGACTTCATACAAACTCTGGCATCATTATTTGTATAAATGCATCTTAAATTAAGTGGTGCTCAAACACTACTAAGTGAAAAAAATCGCTACGCTACTCAACGTGCACTAGCTTCTGACGTTTTATAAGTGCCCATGTAGGCCTATGTGAAATAATAAACTTTTGACTTTAACGTTTATCTTTTTTTATGGAAATTGAGCCCATTTCGACTATTCTGCTAGTGTCACGTTGGGTCGGACGGTAGTCCAGTAAGAACCACCTTCGAACTTTGTACTTCGTGGTAGTAGGTGTTATTCTAGCTGAAATGACTAGACTATATGATTTTTACTAACCCTTGTAAACACAAGGGTCTAAGGGCCGAAACTGCGTTAAGCGGACGCCCACGACGGTTCACGGTATGCATGTAGTCGTGTCGATGGAGAACTTAATATTCATTAGGTAACAAAAAGAGGGCGCGGCTCCACGTGACGGTTGTCCGCGGGAGTCTCCGCATTGGAGCACTTTTGTATGGGACCGCGCGGGTGTCCGCTTAACGCAGTTTCGGCCCTAAGGTCTTTTTTGCATTGCATGAGTAGGATGACAGCTGGGCGAAAATATGCATCTCTATGATGAGAGAAAAGGATAGGTAGCTACATTGTATTTGTTTGTACGAATCCGACAGCTGTCACCCGCACCAACTTATAGCAATTGTAGAATAGTGTCCCCAACGTGACACCGGCAGAATAGTCGCAACCGGTTCAATTGCCATAAAAAAATATAGTGTGCTTAGTGTCTAAAGAGTTGTAGTGTTGTAATTTAGGTCTCTCAAACGAGAATTCAAATGGACAGCAAAAGGAACAACTTAGAACATAGGAGCAGTGTTGCCAACTCCAAAAGTTTCAAGTCGTTAGACTCAATATTAAAAGTCGCTTACTCATTCTACTAGATGCCAAGCATCAATTTCAAAAGATTTTTGAATCGATTATTCACTTCGTTCCGTTTGTGGTTAATATGGTCTTTCAATGTCATACGTTGGTCCAAGTGAAATCCCAAGTATTTAACACATTTGCATGACGGTAGAGAATCCTAGCCAAGTTTGACTATTGGGCATAGCTTATTTATCAACGTGAATATAATGTAGTGCGATTTAGGCTTCTATTGGCTTCATCTGGATCAATAAAATGCGGCATCGTCCGCGTAGGTTGCAACACTTATATTTGCTGCTTGGGGTAAGTCATGAGTGAAAATGTTGTACAACACTGGATCAAGGACCGAGCCCTGTGGCACCCCCGCGCGGCAGGTATGCAGAGATCTCGCGCTTGAAACGTTCTCTCATTTAGACTCAGACCAACAAAAAAAGAATTTAGATAAGACTTCATCAGAAGATAGAACAATTGTGGAAGGGTAGATAGAAATTGAGGCAGAAATGCTAACGTTATGTTATCGGGTGCCGTCGCCTACTTTCGGCACTCGTCAGGCTGCATTGTCGGCGTCGCGCTAGACATGCGGGGCGGGAGGCCCGCCATCACTTCACCAGCGAGAACGACCGAGGATACACGCACGTTGTAAATTCATCTGTTGTCCTTGGATACACATTTATCAGTTTATAATCCACTGCTTTTTATTTAAGTTCCAAGTCTAGACCCTATCATTTTGATCCATCGAGCCTCTTCTACGCCGCGTTTTGAAGCATACAAACCGGTCGACGACTAGCCGTACAGTAGAAGAATTTCACCGTTACATCGTCGGTTTGAAAACGCCACATTTTATCTGTCATTAGTCAAAAATTTTGATCCATTAAGTCTGGTAGGTCCTTGCATTGTCGAGGCTAAAATCATCATCCAAAGTCTATGGATGGCTAAGTGTGGCTGGGACGAGAAAGTTCCAGATAATATACATACCTCCTGGCAAATGTTCGTGAATAGTTTGCTACGTTTAAATACCCTTAAAATACCACGATGGATTTCATGTGACAATTTAACTATAAATGAGATTCACGTTTTTACAAATGCATCTGAAAAAGCCTACGGTGCATGTATCTTTATAAAGTCTATTACTAGTAATGGATTGATAAAAGTACAGTTGTTGGTTTTTAAAAATCGTGTTGCACCAATCAAGCCGACAACCATCCCTAGACTTGAGTTGTGTGGGGCTTTATTAGGAGCAAGACTGTGTGCTAATGTACGGAATTCCTTCACTACTATTGGTGTGATTCGACCATAGTGTTAAGCTGGCTTTCCATGACACCTAATCTATTAAAACCTTTTGTTCATAATCGCATTAATGAAATACAGGAATTCACTATAGGGCACACGTGGAACTACGTGCCGTCGAAGGAAAATCCGGCGGATCTTGTTTCTCGCGGGCTGAAGGCTGACCTTGTCAGCGAGTGTTCTTTATGGTGGTCAGGTCCTCAGTTTTTGTTAAATGATGAAGCATATTGGCCAAAAATGCCAAATGAGAACTTGAAGCAAGATCCACCTGAAGTTGTATCACTTATCTTATCAGTATACACTTTACTGATCACTCATTTCATCATCTGTCATCCAATAACTTAATCTCAAATCATTTGTCACATCATTATAACAATAATTTATTCATTAAGTCACTTATTCACAAATATTCCAATCATAATCGCTTACAGAGAGTCATCACATATATATTAAGATTTGGGCACGCCATAATTATGGCGATAAGTCCTCTCTTTGAGGAGTGGCTGGAGAGACCTCACGGCGTCCTTACCTTCTGCATGACGCAGGTCCTCACCGGACATGGTAAGTTCGGGAGGTTCCTGCACCGGATTCGTGCGGAAGAAACGCCCGGGTGCCACCATTGTGTGAACCGCCCGGAGGACACGGTGGAGCATACGGTAAAGGTGTGCCCCGCCTGGGCAGAGCACCGCCGTTTCCTCGTGGGGGCGATCGGCGGCAGCGAACTCTCGCGCCGGGCCTTGGTACAGGCCATGGTCCGGAGCGAGGAGGAGTGGCAGGCGGTCGCCTCCTTCTGCGAAGCAGTTATGCTATGCTAGCAAAGGAGGCGGCAGATCGCGTGAGGCAAAGGTCCTCACGCCCCAATCGCCGCCGGGATTCCGATCCCGATTTCCGGTCACCGTTTGCGCGGGCTTGCGGACAGCGAACAATGGGTGGCTCGCTGTCCGATCGTCCGGTAACCGTCCGGACCGGGCCCAAGTCGTCGACGGCGCGTACTGTTCCACGCGTGCCTCAAGGAGATGTCAGCAACCGTAGGGACCCAGCAGGGTCGAAGCCTACTGGGGTCATGGGTGATGCGAAAGAGATCCCCGAGACCCTGGAAAAAAATGGCAGAGAAGGAACAGGAGTGGGTTTTTAGTCAGTAAAAGTCTGACACTATCCCCTGCTCCGCCCAAGAGCGGGGATGTCATTAGATGATTTTCCCACCCGAAAAAAAATATATATTAAGATTCATTTATAATTCAAAACATACACATAAGATCCTCGGTTCCCTTTCCTGTGAAGAACTTACAAATTCTACAAATTTTATTTTTTGTTATGCTCAAATGAATATGTTCCCTGATAAGTATAACTTTTGAAATCAGGAAAGTCTTTACCGAAAAAAAATAGGCTTATTTCATTGAGTCCCTTTACAGATACGAATGCGTGACTTGACAACTCACGCATCCCATTTTATTATGTGGTAAGCACCTATATGGTACTTAAAATAATATTTCATAAACATCATATCGACTGCCTACACGCTGGCCCTCAGCTGCACTTAGCAAATATACGCCAAATGTATTGGCCTCTTGGTGGGAGAAATCTGTCAAAGTCTATCGTTAAAAATGTATCAAATGTTTCAAATACAAAAATCAAATCGTGCAACCCACAATGGGTCAGCTGCCCTCATCAAGGACACATTTGGAACAACCATTTTTGAACTGTAGTGTGGATTATACTGAGCCGGTACTGATAACTGACAAAAATGTACGCCTTTATGTAGCCTACACCCTCGCCAAAGGGCGAGGGTGTAGGCTTATAAAGGAGACATTTTGGTTTACCTTGCCGTTAAGGCTCATCGCGGCAAGCCCCAAAGCATCCTGTCAGATAATGGCACCAATTTCGTCGGTGGATGTAATAAATTGGGAAAATTTCTAAAAGACCTAACCTTGAATTTGATGTCAGTCAGCAATGTATCGAATTTACTTTTGCACCTCCGTATTCTCCCCAATTTAATGGGGAGAGTACATTGCCGAAGCCGCTGTCAAATCCACCAAACACCATCTAAAAAGGCTACTCGCTCTAGCACACTTCACATATGAAGAGATGGCCACATGCTTGCCTCAAATAGAGGCAATTTTGAATTCTCGTCCACTTACC
Organism: Mythimna vitellina; assembly: GCA_949316375.1. NCBI lineage: Eukaryota > Metazoa > Arthropoda > Insecta > Lepidoptera > Noctuidae > Mythimna > Mythimna vitellina. Next base: position 16,975,556 of record OX438710.1, on the reverse strand, counting down.
CCGCTTTCCTCTGATCCTCTAGATTTCACTTTTCTAACTCCTTCTCATTTTTTAATTGACGACCACTCTCCACAGGTGACTGCAATTGACATCAGCCGATTGGAGCGCTACCAGCGAATTGAACACATACGTCAACATTTTTGGAAGCGATATCATATCGAACATGTTTCTCTGCTCCAGCAGAAAACAAGTGGGCATCCTCAACAGGGCAGCTGACTGTGGGAAACCTTGTCCTTATCAAGGAACGGGGACAACCGCCACTCGTGTGGCCAATGGGACGAGACATGAAGGTCTTCCCAGGCGGCGACGGAGCTTCACGCGTAGTCGAGCTGAAAACGAAGAAGGGGATCATACTGCGGGCCTACAATAACCTCTGCCCGCCTTTTCTTGATTGAATACATCAACCCGGGGAGGATGTTCGGGCGTCGTCGGCTATCTTCGTCACTCGTCGGGCTGCATCGTCGACGTCGCGTTAGACATGCGGGGCGAGAGGCCCGCCATCACTTCACACCAGCGAGAACGACCGACGATACACGCGCGTTGTAAATTCCTCTGTTGTCCTTGGATATACGTTTATCAGTTTACAATCCACTGCTTTTTATTTAAGTCCAAGTCTAGATCCTAATATTATGTGTGTGACTGAACATATTATAGTTTTTTTTTCCTGAACACGACAAGATTTATGATGTGATTCTATTTGTCAATATACTTACCGCAAGAGGCAGTGGAGACTTGATGGAGTACTTACATAGTCATAGTCTGTGGTCCTGTCGGTCTGCGTCTGCAAAGAAATTCTTTTATTTTGAACTTTAATGTTTAGAGATATATATTTATTTTACTGTTAATTCACGCTAAATACTCTCCAGTGTTTGATGGTCTAATAACAGTTTGCACGAGTTTTTCGTTTTTAGTCTTTTCCAAGAAAGAGTTGTGAGAAGTTGACTTTTGATGATTGATGGCCTTTATTGCTATTTCTGCACGAATTATAAAACGACAATATTTAAACCACAGACTACAAATTATTTAATAAAAAACAATATGGCTGCCAAAGTAACCATGTTGGTGATAAAAGTGGATCTAGTGAATTGTGGTTTATAGTGAGATTTTTAGTTGATTTTCTAGTAAATCCTAATTATTAAAGTATATATTTTTTTATTTCTTGTGAGTAGTAGTTTCTACTCGCTTCGTGAAATTGTTGTAAAAAGTGTATGCGTCACCGGTGGTGGTTTTGAGCTGAAACCTCAGAAATCTGGCGTTCTACAGTGGAGCAAAGAGTTGTAAGCACAAGTGTTAAGCGGTAAGATGTCGTTCCCGCCCCGGCCGCCGCTGGTGCCGTATGGAATCGCGCCGGGCGTCGTCACAATGCAGATGCCTACACACGTAAGTCCCGCAAGAAGTAACCTCGCCAGCAGTAACGCTGACGGCTGATGCCGAAGGAAACCAAGCTAGTACCTAGTTGTCGATTCTACGTAGTTCTGTTGTTTCTATCAATGATTTATTAAAATAGATTTCATCTAAAAGTATCGACAGAGGGAATGTCACAAAAGTAATGTATACAGATCTTGAGTAGCCGCATTGCATTGAATCAGCATAACAGACTAGCACGTAGTGTTTAGAGTGTGTGTGTGATTTTTAAGTAACTTTTAATGAGTAGATTATAATTGGCTTTGTTTTAGACTTTATTAATGACTTATCTAGTTCACCAGGAGTATACTGATGTATCATGTTTTGCAAATGAATAACATTCCAACTACATATCTTCCGCTCTGTTTATCATTGTATTGATAAATAAATCAATAGAAACAAACCTCACTAGAAAAACAGGCCAAAAGTTAATTGTTGTTAAATATACTTTACAATATTGCATGTTCTCCACTGTTTAGTTCATTAAACCCCGAGCAAATGTCATTGTTTTTCTATTGTGTCTCTAGTTACGGTACTCAAAAGGTTAAGATGTTTGATTTTACACACCTAAATGCACAATCCTTTTAAAACTAGTTATTACCACAAATTTTAATTAGGTAGTTCAGTTTCATTCAGCAAATTAGTCTCACTAGCTAGATGGTAGTAATAGTTGTATTGGTGTATATCTTATGAAATTGAAATTTATCACTAAATAAATCAAATTTAAATCCCTAGTTAGTTGAATTGCCTATTAACACTGTACATACTGTAAAAACATGCAAGTTTATTATTCCATTACACTCAAATGGCTGAATTAATTTGGATGAAATTTAAGGCACACAGGTTGACCATAGCCCTGGAATAGGACATCTACGATACTTTTGATACCAGAGGAATGTTCCTATTTTATTCCTGGCATAATTTTCTATTTTCACGGGGGCATTGTCACTGGCAGAAGCTCTTAAATAAAGCAAAAGGAGTATGTAAGGTTTGTAGTAGGTGGCATTCTACTGATTCTGCATTTTCCTGAGGAAAAAGGGTGTAAGGTTTGTTTTGTGTATGCATATTTATTTAAGTCTTTACATATGGTTTTGTTGTTGGTTGTGTATGTATGGTTTATGGTGGCAAGGTCTTTATGTATGTACACTATCATTCAAAAGTTTGGAAGCAGCCATGTCAAATGAAATCATTTTTTTTTTATATGTATTATGAAAATTGAACAGAATAGTGTTTCAATCTCGCGGCCATGACAATAATTAAAAAAAAAACTGTCAAGTTTTTGTAAAAATTTGTAAAAGTTGATTCCCAAAACCAAAAATATGTCAAAGTTTATAGTTAAGAAGTTATATGGGTTTGAATGTGGCCGCGTCATTGAAACGCGGAGAACGGCGCGGCCATGGAGATCTTTAAAACTACGCATTGCAGAGACCTGAAATTTAGGTAAATAACAGATAGAATGTAAAAAAATTGTAAAAATATAGAATAAATTTCTAGGTTTATATTTTAGGACCTGTAAAGTAAAAACCTTATGGCCGCGCCACCGAAACGGTGACAAATATATTATCACTGATATCTCACTGAAAAGACATTGAAGAGGTCTGAATTTTTGTAAAAAAGAATTGAATTTGTCGAAACTCGTCAAAATACAACAAAACATCAGGTTTATATTTCAGGAGCTGTAAGATCAAAACTCCATGGCCGCGCCATTGAAACGGTGAAATACACGTCATCGCCGAAATCTCACTGAATAAGTGTTGCAGAGGTCTTAAGTTTTTTGTAAAACATGGATTTGAATTTGTCGAAGCTTGTATCAATACAAAAAAAAATCCTGGGTTCATATTCCAGGAGCTGTCGTACGATATCGCGTAGAAATAAATCGTGATTATCGATGATATTAGGTATTAACGAGTTCTTTTTAGTAAAGAACACCTATTAAATGTAGTACTACTGATAAGAAGCAAAAATATATTTTATCTATACTTGTAATAAATCTGTAGAATTGAAAATTCTGTACATTGAAAATATCAAAAAAATAAATGGCAGGAGGTGTTCTAGATCGACACCGAACCCAAAAATGTGATTAAAAAATTTTTTGCCTGTATGTCTGTTTGTTCAGGCATCACGCAAAAACTACCGGTTCGATTACGATGAAACTTGGTATAATTATTCTTTAATATCCTGGGCACCACACTGGGTACTTTTTACCCCGAAAAAGTATATCAAAATACTTAATTTTTCGGTTCGATCCCTGGACCCGATTACTGTACCAACCGCAAATAATAAGTTTGTCGTAGGTTACGTCACCTGCAGTGGAGTTCACTAAGGGGTGCTGCACACGGCTAAGATACTATAATATTTTATCTTAAGATACAATATAGCTCGCCAAACAATTCAGTGGACTATCACACACGACGAAGATAATAAATAATATTTCATATTTTCGTATCTCAAAAAACCAAATAAAGATAGAGGCGTACCTCTATCTAAGTGTAAGTAAACAATCTAGCTAGTAATAATCTATCTATTTATAAAACTTTTAAAGAAATAAATACATGTTTTTGTAGCTTATTGTTTCATTTTAATTTAATTTAGAATCCTTGAGATATAATTTCTAATACAATAGGTAGATGGAAAGTTTTCTGTAAACAGTAAGCCATGGTCACCCTATCGATTCACTCGAAACAGTTTTTTATTATGAACTAGCTTTTGCCCGCAACTTCGTCTGCGTAGAAGTAAAAAATGATTTTATTTGGTTTTTTGAGATACGAAAATATGAAATATTATTTATTATCTTCGTCGTGTGTGATAGTCCACTGAATTGTATGGCGAGCTATATTGTATCTTAAGATAAAATATTATAGTATCTTAGCCGTGTGCAGCACCCCTTAGTGAACTCCACTGCAGGTGACGTTACCAACGACAAACTTATTATTTGCGGTTGGTACAGTAATCGGGTCCAAGGATCGAACCGAAAAATTAAGTATTTTGATATACTTTTTCGGGGTAAAAAGTACCCAGTGTGGTGCCCAGGATATTAAAGAATAATTATACCAAGTTTCATTGTAATCGAACCGGTAGTTTTTGCGTGATGCCTGAACAAACAGACAAACAGGCAAAAAAATTTTTAATCACATTTTTGGGTTCGGTGTCGGTCTAGAACACCTCCTGCCATTTATTTTTTTGATATTTTCAATGTACAGAATTTTCAATTCTACAGATTTATTACAAGTATAGATAAAATATATTTTTGCTTCTTATCAGTAGTACTACATTTAATAGGTGTTCTTTACTAAAAAGAACTCGTTAATACCTAATATCATCGATAATCACGATTTATTTCTACGCGATATCGTACGACAGCTCCTGGAATATGAACCCAGGATTTTTTTTTGTATTGATACAAGCTTCGACAAATTCAAATCCATGTTTTACAAAAAACTTAAGACCTCTGCAACACTTATTCAGTGAGATTTCGGCGATGACGTGTATTTCACCGTTTCAATGGCGCGGCCATGGAGTTTTGGTCTTACAGCTCCTGAAATATAAACCTGATGTTTTGTTGTATTTTGACGAGTTTCGACAAATTCAATTCTTTTTTACAAAAATTCAGACCTCTTCAATGCCTTTTCAGCAAGATATCAATGATAATATGTTTGTCACCGTTTCGATGGCGCGGCCATGGGGTTTCAACTTTATAGCTCCTAAAATATAAACCTAGGAATTTTTTCTATATTTTTACAAATTCAATCTGTTATTTACCTGAATTTCAGGTCTCTGCAACACTTAGTTTTAAAGTTCTCCGTGGCCGCGCCATTCTCCACGTTTCAATGGCGCGACCACATTCAAACCTTTATAACTTCTTAACCATAACTTTGACAAATTTATGGTTTTGGGAATAATCTTTTATAATTTTTTACAAAATCTTGGCAGTTTTTTTTTTAATTATTGTCATGGCCGCGCGGTTGAAACGCTCACACAAAATATTACTTCATAAAAGTCAGTCCAGTTGCCTTGTTTTAATTTTTGAAAATTCTTGTCATTTTGTTAATGAATTTCTTAAAATAACTTTAACTTGTTCCATTCAATTTTTAATAGTTGCCACACATGTCACAACTTAAATATATTGGGACAAGGCAGCCTTGGAAGCTATCTGATAATACTGCATCTGTTCTCACGAATGTAGTGCCATCTTTATACAGGCGTTTCAACATTTGCACTAGGTGTTTCGGTGTGCCCATTTGCAACAAGGTGTCCCCAAGTTTAGGCCATTTCATTAAATATTTGATTTAATGCTTACGTGAAGTCAACAAAGCAAATGAAAGCAGGCTTGGTGAACTCCTGAGGCTTTAAGAGCGTAAGGGGGAGAAGTGGCCATAAATCCTGCACCCCGTCAAAATGTCAACCTCACCTGCACGCGTCAACACACAGCCTATGGCGACAGCCTTCATTCGTGGTGCTGCCTGCTAGATAACGGAAGAGGCTCTGGCGACCGAGACAATGGCGGAATAATCATTCCCCCACCCGGGTCCCTAAAGCATGGGTGGCAGGGGTGACACTGACCTTGGAGGTTAATCCTTACTAAAAAGACTGGTGCAGAAGGCAAGGGGAAACCACTGCGACTATGACCCTAAGAAAGTTATTTAAATTACTAGTTCAAATTCATAACCATCTAGAGGATTTGATCTCGGGATCCGGCCGTATTCTAGACCCGAAATTTTCGGGATTGAATTTCACAAATCCCGGAATTATTGGGATTAATAAAAAACTGAGTGACCACTTTGGATTTTAGATTATAGAAATATTTATCGAACCGCATAAAAGATCATCTCGTCGATGGTCTTCTATGCGTGTTACACGTGTGCGTCGGTCTAATGTAGTTCTAGCTTTAACTCAAAAAGTATAAATATAAAGAAACTGTTTTTTCTAAACCATTAAACATGAAATGTATCTCTGAGGTAGACTTATACAAACCTCATGACGATTCCTTCATTTTCTATCGAGTATGTACCTACTAGCTTCTAATCTGACGTTTTACCAGTGCCCTTACAGGCCTATATAAAATAAAAACATTTTGAATTTGAATTTAGATTTAAAACATGCTTTTCAGCTCAGCCTCGTAAACAAATGTGCATTTTATGTGTTGATAAGTGTTGCCAAAAGACAATTAAAAACTGATTTTGACATGTTTTATTTACTTTTTATTACAACTTTTCATTACAAAATCCCGGGATTAGAAAAATGGATCTGGATCGAATCCTCTATTACCTATCTAGCTCTAGATAGCCTAAAATTATGTAATGGCACATGCTGCACTGTGGCTCGATTTCCTTCCCATACACTGAGTTTATGCTAATGTTGCTCAACACCCTCTTAAAAGTCCAACATTGGATTGTATTTGATTGCCAATGTTTTTTATTTAAATGGAAGATGATATTATTAGCAACAACAATAATTAACTTGCTTTTGGTGTTAATGGGCAATTTGCTGTACAATTTTTATAATACAAAATATATGAATGATATTTGGTCTTAGGTAATGGTGGGCGCGTACAGTGCGAGCGGCGCAGGCGGCGGGCGCGGCGCGCTGCTGCCCGCACCGCCGCCCGGCAAGGCCGTGATTGCGCGCGGACCCACACGCAACGCCAACGGTGCTAAGGAGCCTGAAGGGCCTCCCGTCACAGTCTTCATAGGTAACACTCATATCGCACTAGTATTTTATATTTGCGGGTTGGTGTCCACAACTGCATGTCTAAAGTGCTAAAGGCCCGGCATGACTTGGGCTATCAGCTGTTGAATGTCTGAGGCAGACAGAATCTTATAAAAAATAAAGGCTTAAATGAAATCAGTCAATAAGTCCTGACTATGTGTTACTTATTTTTTTTTTATATAATTCACACATATTTATGTACACATATTATAATAAAAGAAAAGAAGAAGGAAACAGAAAAAATAGGTACTATGATGCTTATTTCTACAGAAATCTATTCCAGCATCGGCAGGAGAGTCGAAAAAAAAAGAGATGTAGATACCATGTGTAAGAGTAATAGGAAAAAAAAATAGAAAAGTACAAACAAACCAGTTATTATTGAAATATACAATATAAAAATTACACTATCATAAATACAGTGAAACTTGGTTAAGTGTGGGACCTGGTTAAGTGAGAAACTTCCGTAGCTGGAACTCATGCTGAGGTCCGGACACTTTAGCACTGAATTACCTCTGTTAGTGAAACAAAGCAAACCTTAAACATATCTGGGATTCGTTATTTCGATTTTATTGTCATAGTTACCTTTAAAATTGAGATAGCGAGTGTATCCTCTGTAGTGTCCTTTTTACTGAGACTTTATTTTAAAGAATACTTTTTCTAAATTGTTTTCTTCGAATTTTAAAGGCACCTCCTGCACCACTGTAACTGAGATAACATAAATTTTTCACCTCTTTAACTCTTACTATATATGTGTTTACAACTCATGTATAATGTTTATATAAATACATTATATTATTTAATAATCGCATTTCTGTAACTGAAATAACCTCTATTCTCACCTCTATTAATGGGAGCCTCTGTAAATGAGACAGATATTTATTTATACCTGGATATCTGAGACACTGAGTAAGTGGAAAACCTCTTTAAGTGAGACAAATTTGCAGGTCCCTTGAATTCACAGTTATCCAGGTTTCACTGTATAAACATGTATATAGTAGGATAAAATAAATGATTGTGGCATAGAATGTGTCTCAGTTCATAGTGCCTCTGGGCACAGAGCTCTAACATTTGTCATTGCTTTCTGTTTCTAGCAATCCTCCAGCTGGGACCGGCTGTTGATCATATCTTACAATAAACACTGTACATAATATAAAAAGAGTAAAACTATTCAATCACATAATGTCAAACCTTACTTAGCTAGCAGTAATGCTAGCTAAGGAGGCGGCCGATCGCGTGAGGCAACGGTCCTTACGCTCCAACCGCCGCCGGGATTCCGATCCCGATTTCCGGCCACCGTAGGCGCGGGCTTGCAGGCGGCGAGCAATGGGTGGCTCGCCGTCTGACCGTCCGGTAACCGTCCGGACCGAGTCCAAGTCGTCGACGGCGCGTATTGTTCCACGCGCGCCTCAAGGAGATGTCAGCAAATTGTAGGGGCCCAGCAGGGCCGAGCCTACTGGGGCCACGGGTAGTGTGAAAGCGGAACCCGGGGCCCTGGGATGAAGGCAACGAAGGAACAGGAGTGGGTTTTTAGTCAGTAAGAGTCTGACACTATCTCCCGCTCCGCCCAAGAGCGGGGATGTCATTAGGATGATTTTCCCACCCAATAAAAAAAAAAAAAAAAAAAAAAAAAAAAAAAAAAAAAAAAAAAAAAAAAACCTTACTTAGGTTATCTCTAAGTCGCACTTCTGATATAATATTTTAGCAAGATCTGTGTCAACAACTAATTAGTGCATGTTGGTGTCGGTTTCCATTTTAGCTAGATACAGTTGAAAACCAATATTTTACATGGCCTCGAGAACTGCTGCCACGTGTCTGTGTTGAATAAAGGCTGTAATACACATGGCTGTAAGTTGTAACAGCAAGTTGTTATTGGTGTATGTCACTAGGCCATGCAAGCTACGTTTTGTTTTCTTAAAGAGCTTTGTATATTTTGATTGTAGGTAACATATCGTCGCGCGCCCCGGACGCGATGATCCGCTCTCTGCTTGGCGCGTGCGGGCCGGTGCTGTCGTGGAAGCGCGTGTCCACGTTCGGCTTCAGCGAGTTCGCGTCGCCCGAAGCGGCGCTGCGCTGCGTGCGCTTGCTCAACAGCCGCGCCGTGGCCGACAAGCAGCTGCTGGCCAAGACCGACGGCAAGATGCAGGCGCTAGTTGATACATATAAGAGTTAGTAACCTCCTACTCTCACCTGTCAGTCCATGTTAGTCAGTACACCGATCACGCACACCGGTGGTATAAGTGCGGAAAACGAAGTCTATAATACTACTGGTAGGCTAACTCCCTTTTTTCATACCACTCCTCACCGCTCATCCCTCTTCACAAGGCCAAGACAACCGATTTCCTTTCAACTTTTCAGTCACTGGCGCCACTTTCAAAACTTCCTCTAATATACTAATTTCTCACTTAATCGATTCTCGTCACAACACACATCCATCTCAACATTCTCATCAACGCTACATGCAAACAGTACAATAGATGCCAGAGGGTTTACGTTTGTGAGAAGTTTACAATCAACCCGGCCAAGTCTCAATATTCAAATAAAAATACTCAAAATAATAATAAATGAACAGCAAAATAAAAACAATGTCAAGGCGCCTAATGTTAATTCACAATACTAATATCTTATAAAAAAATTAAGAAAAAATGTCAATACAGAATACAAAATGTCAATATACAATAATAAAAAATGTCAATATACAATTTAAAATGTCAAAATACAATTCACAATGTCGATACACAATACAAAATGTTTTTGAATTGTCAAAATGTCAAATCAAAATATGTCAATTTACAAACCTAATGTCCATTTACAATGCTAATAAGAATAAACAATACATTTTGTTTGTATGTAAACATTCAATTACTAGGTTTTTGTCTGTTAAATATTCCGAAATACTGTAATATGCTTTGGTCACCAGTAAAGATTTTAGCCGTTTCTTAAATAGGCTCAAATTCAATTCTTTGATTGACCGTGGTAAGTGATTAAATATGACTGGCGCCATGCAAAATACACTTTTATACATTAATTTCGCATGGGACCTTCTAACGCACAGGCTAACAGATAAAAGTCCCTTATGTTAATTCTTACTTCTGGTATCGATAATTCAAACGACCTGTATTGTTCCTACCTCTTTAGCTAGATTTATTTCAAATTAAATCACGAATAACATCCTACAATTCTAATTTTATTAACTTTATTAATTTAATAATTTTATCTGTATTATATTACTTTCATACATATTTAAATACTTTTTTTTTAAATGGTTATGTAACATGTCGATTGATTTTATCGATAAAGTCACGCACTATTAGGATAGCGTCAAAATGTTATATAAAAACAAGATTAAAAAAAGAATACATATAGTTAAAATACACATACATATATATTTAATATAATATACAGTGGTAGTCATATAATTAAGAACGATTTGTAGTACCAGACATTTTTTTAAAAAACAATGTCATAAGTACTTTTGTGTTCCTTCACAAAAGTAATTAATTATGTTATGAACTAGTTACATGGATAGTGTAAACGAGATCAAGAGTAAATATTAAAATCTCTTACTATTTACTTTACAAATTTAATTTATTATCGACAGTTACAATTTCAAATAGTAATAAAGCTGGACAAATAATTAAGAATGATTATTAAACTGCTTGAGAGTTGTTTCAGTAGATACTTACTTAGATTTAAAATATCTCATTACTATCAAAAATTGTAATTTAATATATTTTATTCTAAGTTAATAGTTTGTAGCGTGACCACGGCTTTTGATGACTGCCTTACACCGGCGAGGCATTGACTCTATCAATTTTTAACATTTTCAAGACAAATAGAGCGCCATTCTTCTAAAAAAACGTTGTACAACTCAATTAGTTTACCACACCGTCGATTTGAAACCTTTTTCTTAACTCCTTAAAACAACTGCAAAGTTCAATTTCTTTACATTTACTAAAGAAAATGTCAAATAAGTCTTTTGCTCTGTAAAAAAAAATATTCTTTTGATCATCAGACCTTGTTTTCAATGATTGTAAGTAAGGTTTTGGCACTTCAAATGATAAGCTTTGGTTACTGAATGACTATTGGATGTGAAACAGTAAGAAGAGATGATTTTCTCTAAACATCTTAAATTGAGACACCAGCTCGGCATTGTCCAAAATTGATGGTTCTTAGTATTTCTGCTAAATTTTAGCTGCAATCTACTCTAACCATAACATTTCATGACGTCTTCCTAGGTCGGCAGCACATTGTGTTTAAAACCTTTTCACTCCCGAATACAGAACAATGATAGCAGTATCTTCTAGTTCCCGTGGTAAATTATTATCAGTTTAAAAGAAATTAATGTATAATTAAACGCAGTGCAGAATCATAGGATTGTAACAATATTAAATCACTAAAACCTAAGAAAACAACTGCGCTATACGATACGGCCGCCACGATCTAAAGTACCCGCTTTAAGTTTATAAAAACATAAAATTTAATTAAACAATGCCAATCATTATTTAAACATAATGTTACTAATTCGCATTTCCGGTGCAATAATATTGATTTAGCTTATAAATAATTTTATTTTCGTAGTTTATTGAAGCCATGTCTATAGTCATTGTTGTATTAATTCATGTAAAACTTACAGTTCGATGCGCGGGCTAGTACACTGAAAATAAATTAATAATATTTTACAGATTTCTTATTGAACTAGTAAGACCACGTTATTTCACTATTAAGAAAGGATTAGAGGAAAAAAAAATCGACCCACCATAATACACATGTCGATGACTACCTCAGAAAGATCGGTAAATCTCCCTTCATTATCGTTTTCATAGACCAGTAGGTATCCCACGAGTTTCCGATACGATTTTTTTATGTGTCACTATTTTTCGGTCCATTGTTGATATTTAAGTAATTACACGCATGATAAATCACAAAATTGGTTTATTTAAAATACATTTCAAGTTCACACTAAAAAAATATTTTTCTACTCTAATTGAAATGTTTTCAAGGAAAAGTTAATTTTTTTCGAAAAATTTCAATGGTTGAAACATTTTATCAACAATTTATCAACCCATTACCTACGAGCTACGTCCAAATGCTCTGCCATGGTCCGAAGCGAGCAGGAATAGCAGGCGGTCGTCTCCTTCTGCGAAACAGTAAAGCTAGCGAAGGTGGCGGCCGCACGCGTGAGGGAACGGACTTCCTCATGCCCCAATCGACCCCGATATCCAGCAACCGTAAGCGAGAGCAATAAGTAGCTCGCCGTCAGCAAAACCGTAGGGGCCCAGCAGGACCGAAGTCTACTGGGACCATGGGTTTTATATTTGTGGGTGGTATATCTGAAAAGAAAACCCGGGGTTCTGAAATCCAAGGCGAAGAAGGAACATAGGAGCGCGTTTTAGTCAGTAAAAGTCTGACATGCCCTCGCGCTCCGTCCTAGAGCGCTAGAAGTTATTGGATGACTTTACAATAAAAAAAAAAAAACAAAAAACGTCCAAAAACCTAACGAGAAGAATCAATAAACCGGTGCTTTTACTAGTTTGGCGAACTTATTTCTCGGATAAGAGATCCTAGAGATGTTGTAGATGATGATCCTAGAGGTGATGCTATTGATCGTGTATAGTTCCGTTGCTCTCGCACTGGAATCTGATGTTTAAATGATGATGTCATTTAAACATCATAATATAGTAATGCGTACAGAATTAGTGGCGCTGACCACCTAGCTTGTATCAATGTGGCCAGTTATGAATATTTCAGAAGTTTTGTGTAACTTTGTTACTCGCAAGGTGACTCGCTAGCTGGCTGGTGTTAACGGAGCAGCCTGTCTCTGCCCTTAAACGTAACCTTCCTCATTAAGACAGGGTACAGGTCGTACTCCACCACACGGGCCCGGTGAGGCGGCCGGGATATCGCAATCGGTAGCAATCACTTTTAATAGTCTGACAGTTCTAGAATGTTAATGAAAGTAATGGTCGGGTACAGCGGAGCAGCGGTCACGCCTGGGCTTCGAGGAGCGCGCGCCGGGCACGGAGGGCGAGGCGTCGTACCTGGACGCGCGCCAGCGGGCGCTGGACGACGCGGCCGAGCGGCGCCTGGCGCAGATCATGCAGGACTACCAGGACGACATCAACAACTACGAGCTGCTGCAGAAAGGTATGAACTTACCCCCGACTGCTTCTGCCCAAATTTCCTATAATGACAATGCTAAGTGGCTCTAGATCTAAAAGGTATGACGGACTTCCAAAGATAGCAGACCAATCTGTATTTTTTGCTTCTCCATTACGTACAACCTCCGTTTAAAGACTTTGCTGAAAGCAATACGAGACGTACAATGACGCAAAGGTGTACTGGTTTAAACAAACGTTTTAATTTTAAAGGCAATCACTTATTACATGCGAAGTGTTTCGATATGTACAGAGGAAGCCATCTCGAAGACGGCGCGCGTGCTGGAGGAGGCCGACATCTCGGAGGAGAAGCGCGACGTCATCCACCGCGAGATCGGCAAGTTCCGTGAGAGCATGAAGGTAAGCCGCCGCGCTGTCTCGCCTCTCCCTCTCCCTCTCCCTCCCGACACCCGCCCGACCGAGTACGACTGTCTACTACTAATCTATACCCAACGGTTTCGTATAGCACCGCTTTATTACACGACTAGCTGTTTGCCGGGCCTCTCCTGTCCACGGGAAACTGAGATACTCGGCGATAAGTGTTTTCGTTGTCGAAACACTACTTCCGGAGACTACCTATTACGAGCATAAACATATAGACTACCTAACAATTTTACACTGGCAAAAAGGATATTCGTTTAAACGGAAATCAACAGCGAACAGACCGAACCATACGACCCCATCAGGCTGGGTTTATATTCTTATGAAAGTGATGATATAATTAGATCATCTTTTGGTTTGCCAAGTGCTATGAACTTAGAACGGCATTGTTGAGCAACTACATTCGTTCAGAATGTCAAACTTCAGAGAATGTATCCTAAAATATTATAGTAGTCATTTGTAGCACGATTATATAACGATTAGTTTTAAAGTCTAATTTTACTAGTGAAATTGTCGATTTCTGCTTTATAATTTTCACCATCAATGATTGCATCATTACCATCAGGTGGGATCGCAGTCAAGCACTAGTTTGTATCCTTAAAAAACATAGGTAGGTAGGGTGATTGCGCTGGTTTTCGTCCAATTATCGGAGTTGCCAGCTTTGTGATGTGAAATAAATATCTTGAAGTAGCTTTACATAAATGTATTATATTTGATTCTATTGCTTATATAGTCTTCTTAAGGTCTTGGACAATATCTCACTTTCACAATTTTTTTATAAAAAATATTTTCGGAAAAGGTAGGGATTTCGCTAGTTTTCGACCACAAAAATTGGATCTCGTCCAAGTGTGAGCTAGTTTTCGACCACAGTGGAGAAAAAGGAATGTAGACTAGTTATTAATTTAAAAAAGAAATATATATATATACTTTTACTTAATCAGCAACATATTTACTATTTAATAGTAGCTCCTGTGTATTCTCTCTTTATCTCTTAGGTATTATTTTTTATTAGCTATAACTAAATGTCCTCCGTGGTTTCACGCGTCTTTGGTTACTGCCCCGCTTCCGTGAGTCGTAGCGTGATGTTATTTAGCTTAAAATAAAATAAAATCGTCCAACTATAATATAGGTGTCTTCAAGGCTAGAGTGAATAGGCTCTTAATAAACTAGTGCGCCTGACCATCAATGATTGCATCTCCACTTACCATCAGGTGGGATCGCAGTCAAGCACTGGTTTATATCAATTAAAAAAAAAAAAAAAAATTAGCTTATAGATATATATATAGATAGTATTCGTCATAAACCTGGCTACTGCATACAGAGAGATGTTTGCAATTCGGCTTGTAGTTCTAAAGATTAGCACGTTTAAACAAACAAAAGAATCTCGCTTTATTTATTATATTACTGTATAGAATAAACAAATTAACAACAAAAAAACTTTAACTGCCAGAAATACGTGTCGCAATGACATTGCGCTGTTATCTTTAATTATTTCCGTAAAGGTTTCAAAAGAATTACTACAGTATTCGTTTATGGACGAAAACTAAAATAACTTTTTAAGCTATTTTTAGTTTTCGCCTACGTCCTATAAATATTGTTTTATTTGCGCAACACTGACAAAGGAGTGGACGGAAACTAAAATAACTAATCTAATATCAATAAAGATCATATTGAGAGAAGACATACAGTATTATATAGGTCTGTTGAAGTAAAATGACCATTACAAATATTCACCTAGCTGATTCTATTTCCGTCCTTGTGGACGAATACCAAATAGTTTGCAAACTTGGTATGCTAGTATTATCCACTATGTTTATCTAAGATCTCTAAAAAAAAAACTATAAAAAACACTTTAAATTGTATTTTTTATGCTTTTAAGTAGACATACGTGCCAAAAATATTCCGTAAACTAGCTTTATCAGTAATTAAACTTGCCATAAACTTTTCTCGTCGGCATTTTTTTTTCTAGCTCGATGGCTTCTTCAAGGCACGGATGGGAAGTGGCTACTGACGCTAATTTTTTAAAATTTGCTAATTGTCTAATTACTTTTTCATTTTAGTAGAACTGTTGCTTAGACATTACGGATCGCAAAAAGACCAAACTTGCGCGGGAAGGAGGTTCTTATTCAAGTTTTACGCATGTGTTTGTAGCAGCTTAGTCAAATGGACGAATAGTGGAACTGGACGGTAAACCAGCGCAATCACTTCTTATAACGTAATTATGTATTGATCACGGATTTATGAAGGCGCATTAACACAAGATTTATTACCACAATTTAGTTCTCTAGCATTACTTAGACTTGACCCGAGTTAGGATCTTGCCCGCCAATGACCAATAGCTAGAATGTTACCACTGCCGGTACAAGTACAGAGGCATCCGATCTGTGACAGAGTGTGGGCTATGTCCAACATGCGGGCACAGTGCGTATAGTCTAGGACTTGCGGGTTTTTCTCACGAGATTTTCTTTCATCCACTTGAGACCTTTTTGGTAATTTATTACGTGTATTGCGCCATTAACTCGTGAAATTACAATGGTAGGTATGAAATCGGGGCCGTTTTATGACGTATTAAAGTCATCATTGTTACAGAGAGAGAGAGAGTGAGACGGAATTATACAGTTCGAAAAACAGTAACCTTTTCCCACAAAGGACTCATGATGGCATTGATACGCCGTGAAAAGCCATAGATTTCTAAACATTGAGTTGATTGTCTGAAGTCTTGACGTAGTAGCGACCGCGTGTAGGTAGCGCGGCTTTAGTGTGTAGGTGTAATAAAGCGGTGCAGTGTGTGTTGTCGCGGTAGGTGCCGCGCAGCCGCCGCGCCGCCACGGACCGAGGTGAGTCGTCACACTTGTCTCCGACAAACGTCTGCTACATGCCATTACCGGCTTTTCTGTGGACAACACGTCCCCGGATAAATACCTATACAACTTCGAACAAAACCTATACCCTCAGACAAAAAACTACACACACAAACACCTAGACACCTCCTGGCAAATACCTACCTACCTCCCGACAAACACCTACACTCCTCCCAACAAACACCTACACACCTCCCGACAAATAACTAAACACCTACCGATAAATACCTATACGCCACCCGGCAAGTACCTGCCAACTTCCTGGCAAATACCTACAAACCTCTCGACAAATACCTACACACCTCCCGACAAATACCTGTACATCTTCCGACTAATATCTGAATTCCTCCCGACAAATACCTGCACGGCTCCTGACAAATAACTGCAAGGCTCCTGACAAATACCAACAAACCTCCCGACAAATATCTGCAATCCTTGCGAAAAATATCTGCTATCCTCTCGAACGCATAGCTACCTACTTACCTCCCTACAAGTATTTATCTGCATAGACCCCGACAAATACCTGCAAACCTCCCGACAAATACCTTCACATCTTCTAACAAATACCTGCATACGTCCCGACAGAAACAAATATGTACCTACCCAAAATGTCAGTTAAATACGTATTCGTACACCACCAACACATAAACACTATAACCTATTCCCCTTCCCTCGCACAGTACACACCCACAGAGAACACACACCTAGGTGTTTGATATATTGGGCCAGTGTGCGTCCTTTTTGTGTTATCGCGTCTCCTTCGCCCCTCGGCGGGCTCTCGTCTCTATTGCGTCGCTATAAGGTCGATATTTGCATGCATATCGGATTCGTACCATCAGATGGACGGCACAACGGCCCCTAAGTTTATTGTTATGGTTTAATATTATGTAGCGTGTAAGCGGCGGTCGGTCCGCTCGGAGTGGCAATCGTGAAGTCAATTATCAAGGGACACGTACACGTTGCGATTTTTGCTCTGCGCTTCGGAAGACAAAAACAAAACCCACTTGCACCTGCCGTGCCTAAACAGGGACACTGTTGTCACCAGGCGCCAATAGGTTTTGATTTTGAAGCAAGGGTATTTGTTGATGTAGAACTTGAGAGGCGCGTAGCAAAGAGACGCTGTAAGCTAAAGCTAGCGTGGTGTCGCTCCGAAACGACGCGCCGCCGGCCGCGCGGCCGCATTCGTGAGTTGCGGCCGCGCGGCCCGCCCCGCCGGACACACACTCGCGGCCGCTCTACTTCACATCCTAGCTATCTGTAAAGGGAATCTTGATCTCCGATGATTTATGTATTAATAATATGTATAGTTTTGAATTTCATGCGAGAATGTAACTTGCGATTTTGATTTGATTTTTTCGTTATCTCCCTTGATCAAACTCTAAAGGATTAGTGGTCAGTGTCATGTTTTGCGCTAAAAAGATTAATAATTTTAAAATAAAACCTACCATTTTCGCAGTAGAATAAAGTATCAAGTAAAATTTCATTGTTTATTAGTTGACTTTGACACTGACATGAGTGTGTCGTGTCACGATATATGAATCATCCGAGTTGAGGTGTCGGAGATGTAATATCGTTGGAGTGGGCGTCGCGCAGTGTGTGGCCGGCGCGCGCGGAGCCGCAGCGGTGCGACGCGGGAGCGCGCGGGCGCCGGGGGCCGCCGCGGGACGCGCCGGAGGAGTCGGTAAGTATGCGTGGGCGAGTGGCCGGCCACACGCCACTGCACGTGCCACAACTACTGCCTTATTAATAAAGACAAATGTTATGCAGACTTTTTGTAATGTTTAGTTCTTCACTGCGCGGTGTAGTGATTCATTTTTCAGAAGTGCATTTTGATTAAATTATTTTTTGTTTTCAATTTTAATGTTGGTTGTGGCAACGGGTCTATAAGATCTTAATTTCAGCATTAAAAGATCAACGAAAAATGAAACATGTGCAAATATAAATCTATAATCATAATTAAACAACCCAAAAGCCAATTCAGAAAATAAGATTATTCACACGCAGTCGTTTCTTCGTAAAGTCGATGACAGGACAATTAAATAATGCCCAAGAGTCACCAAACCGCGCAATGAAAAGATAATATTGTCAATTAGAAACATTCGTCCATCGACTATTCAACTTCTAGACATCTAATGTTATAATAGTTTCTCTTCAAATGGCCGCGATATGAGGAAACGGGGCACCAATTTTGAATGACAGGACTAGAGACAGACTCTTAATTTGACTATATTGACATCATATTTTACAGTTAGACGAGTTGACACAAAAACTATTTTCTGTTATGCTTTTTCTACAGTTGAATAGTCGGTGCGTTAGTTGTTCTCGTACATAGCGAGAACTCCTGCTAGGGGCTAGGAACACAGCGGGAGGTAGGGCTTCTTGCATTCTTGTAGAGTCGCGCACTTGGGCGACGCGGAGCGTGCAGTGGCGTGGAATGCGAGGGGTGTGCGTGCGAGTGTGTGACGTAGGGCGAGTCAGTGCGAGTGGTCAGTAGGTGGCGATTTTCAGATGCTGCGGAGCGGCCTCGGCGGGGAGCGGCCGGTCGCGTTCTTACGTGCTAGCGACGACCACCCTCAATCGTATGAAACTGAACTTGATCGACTTTTCTTTCGCTTTGGGGACGCTCACACGACTGTACCGCACACGCTTTAGTATCTTGGTACGTTGGAACTGTATGTGTGTCGCGTGAGGGTCCCCTCGCATTGTGTTTATATTGGTTCGTGTGCGAACTGTGGCTCGTGTGTCTCGGGGCTCGCGCGCACTCAGTGAGCTCGTTTGGGCACAGGAGGAGGCCGAGGTGGTGGTGCGGCGCAAGCGCGACGCCAAGGAAGAGACAGAGCGGCCCCGCGAGCGCGAGCGCGATGAGCGCCGCGAGCGCACCGAGCGCACCGAGCGACCAGAGCGCGCCGAGCGCAACGAGCGCCCACAAGAGCGTGAGCGCGACAAGGACAGGGAGCGCGACCGAGACAGAGAGCGCGACCGTGAGCGAGAGAGGGAGCGAGATAAAGAGAGGGAACGAGAGGGGAGGGAAAAGGATCGACGCCGCCGGAGTACTTCAAGGTAGTTGTTCAATTATTGATTTGTTATGGTTATAGACAATTTTAAATGAGTAAATATGACGAAATAACGTCATAATCACAACTGTTCTAATAATGTGGTACGTTTCAGGAGTAAGGATCGACGTGAAGAGCGCGACAAGGAGCGAGAACGTGAACGTGAGGAGAGGGAACGAGACAGAGAACGCGAGCGAGAGCGAGAACGGGAGAGGGAAAGGTAAGTAACTAATCATTTGCTCTACATGGCATCTGACTGAATGCCTGAAGAAAAGCACCCTGCTGGATTTTCAACGCTTGACTCAGCGCCGAAAGTTGAAATCCAACAGTGAACTAGTTTTTTTTTCGTCATTATTATTTTATTTGAGACCTATCACGAATATTGTTGTTTTCTTTGATAAACCTCAAATCTTATCTTAATAAATAAGTAGAAACGTTGGTGGCTCGTTTCAGGTGTAGGTGTAGGTTTAGGTAGAACGTGGGAATAATGCCTGCAAAGAATCTTTACAATTTTGACGAATCTAAACTGTGAGTAACTCGTTGTTGCAGAGAGCAACGGGAGCGCGAGCGAGAGAGGGAGATCCGCGAGCGAGAGAGGGAGCGAGAAAGAGAACGGTAAGTAGTACTACTCGTTTATTTTACAAGTTTTTTTTTCAAATAGTGACTATTATTTAGGTGCCTGACTGCGTCACCGTTGCAGCCCTAGTCAGACAATTTTAGGTCGTATTACATCCTAGTTTAATACAACGCGACTTGCGGGCGTTGTCCGTGACTCCGTGGTCAGTTTGCTGCAAACTATTCTGTTAGGAATCAAATAACAACGACCGATAATATTTTCTGTAAAGATCATTTATTTACAAAATAGGTTCTATTAACTGTTATTTAGTATTGGCTCATCAATACCGTGATTAAGAAAGGACTTATAGGATATATATCCGTGATCACGGTATTACGGGATTCCGGAATACCGGTATTGAAAGCCGTAGTAAGTATTTTATGGCGGACTTTTATAGAACTTATCAGGCCTGGGTACGTACTTCCATTCTGGAAGTTTCGATCAGCAATGAGTTTTAATTATTTGATGCTACTCTTGATTTCAGCAGGGATATGACGTGATAGTTTCACGGCGTAACAGTATGTTGCGTATAGTAATAGAGTAAATAAAAAACATGCGAGTTGGTGCAGCAGTCATAACAATATTTAGGTCATAACAGCGCGCGTCGCCTAGCAACAATCACTGAGCTACTGTTTGTTGGATTGCGCGACTGTACAATAAACTTTGACCAGCGGCCTCCAACGTTTTCGTGACCAGCCACCACATCTATCGCTTGGAAGTTTGGCAACTTTGGAAATATTAGTTAAACTTTAAATTATTACGTACGAACAATCAGTTTGTAATTAATAGAATTTAAAACAATTGTTGTAATAATGGGTTATTTAATGTTTATGGTTTGATACTGGTTTGATGGTAAATGATAAGAAACTAAATATATTACATATTCAGAAGGCGACAAGGTTAAATTGATTTAATCTAAAAGATGATTTGCTTGGTTTTGGTCTGGTTTGAGTAACGCGATTACGTGCGGTCGAACGTGCACTGACTGTACCTTATAGTTACATTAGATGATTTTATGGAAGCCTAGTGCACGAAGTCGAAAGAGTGCAGAACTCTTCGGTTGTATTGCTCCGAACACAATATGGGAAAATAATTTTGTTGGAGAAACTCGGCAGAATTCATTTGTATCGATATCTCGTCTGTGAGATTCGCTAGTAAATTAATTTAATACTATGAAATAGTAAAAACCGTCGTCGTCATACCAAGATAATTTTGGAAGTTAAGTTCCCAACAATTTTTAGCTTTGAAGAAAAACCATAACGTCCATATTTATTTATTTAATTTAAAAAGAACGGTCGAAGCCAATTACACCATTTAAACACAGACAGAATACAAAAAGACAAAACAATAAAAGGGGATGATTACGACAACTTGGTACGTTGTACTCGTAAATCTTTCGCTGAGCATACTTGCTCTTGGTGTACGAATATACACAAGTTGAGAACCGATGGCTCGCATCACTTGGAGCTATATGTAACGTTTTACGAGTTCGCGCGATAAGACGCATTCGCTCGCGAGTTGTGTGCGCGACATGCTGGCGCTGCACCCGTACATCCGCACGCGCTACGAGATCAGACGCGAGTACGTACCAACATCCGGCCCGATACCGGCTTTATATCTTGTCGGATACTAATCCGACCCAGGCGAAGATGGCGGCAGAAGCTTAACGTCTGTCGACAAGGACTGGTCCACTATTTGCCTAAAACCGAGAGGAATAGAAATACGAAAGGGAGGCGTTTGCCTTGCAGCGAGACAGAACAGGCTGCAGGAATACCTAATAATAATAACCGATAATTAATGTCAGTCGTTAGAGAGTTAAAAATAGCTTGTATTACTTGACATAAATTGCGTGGTTTAATATTAAAACTGTATTTATTTATTACTGATTGTAAATAAACCTATACATGATTAGTGTTAACAGTTCAAATATAACCCTATTCGTCACTAGTTGATCTGTATGTGAAATAGTTTTCTATAGTGTTGCTCAAAACCGGCTGCTGTTATAGCACATACCATTTTTTTTAAAGTTCTTATTGGTAGAGAAACGTTTGATCGTTTTTGTCATTCATACATCTTTTTCTGCCACAGCCTTTAGAGGTATACCGTGGATAGTATGTGAGGGCGTTAATTTCCGTATCATCATTTCAGCCGAAACACGTCCACTGTTGGACATAGGCCTCCCCCAAGCGTCGCAGAAACGACCGGTCCTGTGCGTCTTGCATCCATCGGATTTCCGTATAGATTCATCGAAACGGGAGAATTTTGTGACTAGATGCGTATTGTGTATGGTCGCTCGATAGTTGTAGTCGGACTGTTGTATATGTTCTAATAGCGTGGAAAACTGTGATCCAACCATGTAGGAACTAAAAGACAAAATTGCTGCTACAAGTTTGACAATGAGCAAGAACGTACTAAGCCTAACAGTGTTTAGAAACATCGATATTAATCTGCATTCTATTTCACAGCGAACGTGAGCGCGAGCGTGAACGCGAACGCGAACGATCCCGCGAGCGCGAACGCGAACGCGAGCGGTCGCGCGGCCGCTCGCGCAGCGAGGCAGACGCGCGGCGCGACAAGGAGGTGGAGGACGAGGCGCGCGAGAAGAAACGACTTGAGAAGAAGGCGAGGGAGAAGGAAGCTGCCTACCAGGAGAGGTGAGCATCGCGCCACTCACTTATTTCGTTTCTAACTTTCACTCAACGGATCAGTACACGTTCAAGCAATCTTGGCCGAACAGTATTACCAACCAAACACAGTCACAACAAAAAATACTAATTTAACTTTTTCAGATTGGGTCTAAGTTCAGGCTCTCGGATCCTACTCCCGAGCTTATGATAAAGAGGCTTGAGATAATTCTGCTGCCTTCTGACGATGCATACATATCCTCCCAAATCCTCGAAACGCAATGTTCGCTGCTTTTATACCGAAACGATGATTGTATATTATATTTAAAATTAAAAAATCTTCCGTTTTTATTTTAATTTGCATCAAAACGTTATTCTAATCAAACTCAATTTCATTTTTAATATCCTGTAGGTTACGGAATTGGGAGAGTCGCGAACGGCGCAAGCAGAAAGAGTATGAGAAGGAACGAGAAAGAGAGCGATGCCGCGAAGAGGAGAGAGAGCGAGAGGCGAAGAGACTCAAGGAGTTCCTAGAAGACTACGATGATGAGAGGGACGACCACAAGTTCTACAAGTGAGTGCACCCTCCTCCCCCGCCGCCTCCACGATCCGTTCGTCGGGTGTCGTCGCGTCACGAATTCCGCATGGCCGCAACTAATCGTTTTGCACATTTGTTTTGTTAAAAAAGTTTTGACGCGACGCGCTGCGAGAGGTTTCAATTCGCGACGGCTCTTTTTCCTTGGGAAAAATAGTAATGTTTCTTGAGCACCCTTACCCTAAGCCTAAGCAAATAAATAGATCAAAATAAAAAAATCATGTATCGTCAAAAGTTGTACTAGCCTCCCAAAATGCTCGTCCTAAAGCACTTAGTGACGTTTTTTGAATAACATTGAAACATTATCTGGACTCTTTCCAGAAAAAGAGATAATCTGCAAATTGCCGGCCGTATTCGTGTGAAGTAATATTTATTTATGTCGTATACCAGAGGCAAGGAGCTGCAGCGCCGCCTCGGGCAGCGCGTGCGCGAGGCGTCGGGCGACGCGCGCGAGCGGGCGCGGGAGCAGAGCGAGCTCGCTACGCTGCGCCGACAGGTGACTTGTGAACCAAATATATTTATGTCGTATACCAGAGGCAAGGAGCTGCAGCGCCGCCTCGGGCAGCGCGTGCGCGAGGCGTCGGGCGACGCGCGCGAGCGGGCGCGGGAGCAGAGCGAGCTCGCTACGCTGCGCCGACAGGTGACTTGTGAACCAAATATATTTATGTCGTATACCAGAGGCAAGGAGCTGCAGCGCCGCCTCGGGCAGCGCGTGCGCGAGGCGTCGGGCGACGCGCGCGAGCGGGCGCGGGAGCAGAGCGAGCTCGCTACGCTGCGCCGACAGGTGACTTGTGAACCAAATATATTTATGTCGTATACCAGAGGCAAGGAGCTGCAGCGCCGCCTCGGGCAGCGCGTGCGCGAGGCGTCGGGCGACGCGCGCGAGCGGGCGCGGGAGCAGAGCGAGCTCGCTACGCTGCGCCGACAGGTGACTTGTGAACCAAATATATTTATGTCGTATACCAGAGGCAAGGAGCTGCAGCGCCGCCTCGGGCAGCGCGTGCGCGAGGCGTCGGGCGACGCGCGCGAGCGGGCGCGGGAGCAGAGCGAGCTCGCTACGCTGCGCCGACAGGTGACTTGTGAACCAAATATATTTATGTCGTATACCAGAGGCAAGGAGCTGCAGCGCCGCCTCGGGCAGCGCGTGCGCGAGGCGTCGGGCGACGCGCGCGAGCGGGCGCGGGAGCAGAGCGAGCTCGCTACGCTGCGCCGACAGGTGACTTGTGAACCAAATATATTTATGTCGTATACCAGAGGCAAGGAGCTGCAGCGCCGCCTCGGGCAGCGCGTGCGCGAGGCGTCGGGCGACGCGCGCGAGCGGGCGCGGGAGCAGAGCGAGCTCGCTACGCTGCGCCGACAGGTGACTTGTGAACCAAATATATTTATGTCGTATACCAGAGGCAAGGAGCTGCAGCGCCGCCTCGGGCAGCGCGTGCGCGAGGCGTCGGGCGACGCGCGCGAGCGGGCGCGGGAGCAGAGCGAGCTCGCTACGCTGCGCCGACAGGTGACTTGTGAACCAAATATATTTATGTCGTATACCAGAGGCAAGGAGCTGCAGCGCCGCCTCGGGCAGCGCGTGCGCGAGGCGTCGGGCGACGCGCGCGAGCGGGCGCGGGAGCAGAGCGAGCTCGCTACGCTGCGCCGACAGGTGACTTGTGAACCAAATATATTTATGTCGAGCTAATCAGCAACTTTCATGTAATATTATATATTTGTATTATTAAACCTGTCCCATGTCGCCAGGTGTGGGGAGCGCGGCCGGCGGACGACCCCGCGGCGCTGGCGGCCTACGAGCGAGCGCGCGCCGAGCATGACGCGCAGTACGCGCCGCGCCTGCTCATCGACGTCAGTCTGCAGCTCGAGCAGCAGCGCGAGCGCGAGCTGCAGCGCGCCGAGCAGCGCGAGGAGGCGCGCCGCGAGGTACGCGCGGCTCTAGCTGAACACGTTACTTCATTCTTACCGGCTTCCCTTCCGAACGTACTGGATACGGGTAAAGGGTGTTTAGCAGGAGTCGGTCTACAGGTCTAGAAATTTGTATTTTGTGTTTGGTGCACTTAAACGAAATGTAATGTATGTGTGTTTCAGGCTCGCGAGCGAGCGGCGCGCGAGCGAGAGCGCTACCTGCGGCTGGCGGCGGTGCGGCAGCTGCCCACCGAGGCCGAGCCCATCGACTCGGACAGCTCGGCCGCGTCCCCGCCCTCCCCCGCGCCGCCCGCCACGCCGCCGCGCCGCCACCACCGCCGCGCCTCGTCGTCCGAGCCCGCCACGCCGCCGCGCCCGCCCTCGCCGCAGCACCCGCCCGACCCCCGACAGGTAGGCACACTCCCACTCCACACACTCGAGCGGTGCGGCAGCTGCCCACCGAGGCCGAGCCCATCGACTCGGACAGCTCGGCCGCGTCCCCGCCCTCCCCCGCGCCGCCCGCCACGCCGCCGCGCCGCCACCACCGCCGCGCCTCGTCGTCCGAGCCCGCCACGCCGCCGCGCCCGCCCTCGCCGCAGCACCCGCCCGACCCCCGACAGGTAGGCACACTCCCACTCCACACACTCGAGCGGTGCGGCAGCTGCCCACCGAGGCCGAGCCCATCGACTCGGACAGCTCGGCCGCGTCCCCGCCCTCCCCCGCGCCGCCCGCCACGCCGCCGCGCCGCCACCACCGCCGCGCCTCGTCGTCCGAGCCCGCCACGCCGCCGCGCCCGCCCTCGCCGCAGCACCCGCCCGACCCCCGACAGGTAGGCACACTCCCACTCCACACACTCGAGCGGTGCGGCAGCTGCCCACCGAGGCCGAGCCCATCGACTCGGACAGCTCGGCCGCGTCCCCGCCCTCCCCCGCGCCGCCCGCCACGCCGCCGCGCCGCCACCACCGCCGCGCCTCGTCGTCCGAGCCCGCCACGCCGCCGCGCCCGCCCTCGCCGCAGCACCCGCCCGACCCCCGACAGGTAGGCACACTCCCACTCCACACACTCGAGCGGTGCGGCAGCTGCCCACCGAGGCCGAGCCCATCGACTCGGACAGCTCGGCCGCGTCCCCGCCCTCCCCCGCGCCGCCCGCCACGCCGCCGCGCCGCCACCACCGCCGCGCCTCGTCGTCCGAGCCCGCCACGCCGCCGCGCCCGCCCTCGCCGCAGCACCCGCCCGACCCCCGACAGGTAGGCACACTCCCACTCCACACACTCGAGCGGTGCGGCAGCTGCCCACCGAGGCCGAGCCCATCGACTCGGACAGCTCGGCCGCGTCCCCGCCCTCCCCCGCGCCGCCCGCCACGCCGCCGCGCCGCCACCACCGCCGCGCCTCGTCGTCCGAGCCCGCCACGCCGCCGCGCCCGCCCTCGCCGCAGCACCCGCCCGACCCCCGACAGGTAGGCACACTCCCACTCCACACACTCGAGCGGTGCGGCAGCTGCCCACCGAGGCCGAGCCCATCGACTCGGACAGCTCGGCCGCGTCCCCGCCCTCCCCCGCGCCGCCCGCCACGCCGCCGCGCCGCCACCACCGCCGCGCCTCGTCGTCCGAGCCCGCCACGCCGCCGCGCCCGCCCTCGCCGCAGCACCCGCCCGACCCCCGACAGGTAGGCACACTCCCACTCCACACACTCGAGCGGTGCGGCAGCTGCCCACCGAGGCCGAGCCCATCGACTCGGACAGCTCGGCCGCGTCCCCGCCCTCCCCCGCGCCGCCCGCCACGCCGCCGCGCCGCCACCACCGCCGCGCCTCGTCGTCCGAGCCCGCCACGCCGCCGCGCCCGCCCTCGCCGCAGCACCCGCCCGACCCCCGACAGGTAGGCACACTCCCACTCCACACACTCGAGCGGTGCGGCAGCTGCCCACCGAGGCCGAGCCCATCGACTCGGACAGCTCGGCCGCGTCCCCGCCCTCCCCCGCGCCGCCCGCCACGCCGCCGCGCCGCCACCACCGCCGCGCCTCGTCGTCCGAGCCCGCCACGCCGCCGCGCCCGCCCTCGCCGCAGCACCCGCCCGACCCCCGACAGGTAGGCACACTCCCACTCCACACACTCGAGCGGTGCGGCAGCTGCCCACCGAGGCCGAGCCCATCGACTCGGACAGCTCGGCCGCGTCCCCGCCCTCCCCCGCGCCGCCCGCCACGCCGCCGCGCCGCCACCACCGCCGCGCCTCGTCGTCCGAGCCCGCCACGCCGCCGCGCCCGCCCTCGCCGCAGCACCCGCCCGACCCCCGACAGGTAGGCACACTCCCACTCCACACACTCGAGCGGTGCGGCAGCTGCCCACCGAGGCCGAGCCCATCGACTCGGACAGCTCGGCCGCGTCCCCGCCCTCCCCCGCGCCGCCCGCCACGCCGCCGCGCCGCCACCACCGCCGCGCCTCGTCGTCCGAGCCCGCCACGCCGCCGCGCCCGCCCTCGCCGCAGCACCCGCCCGACCCCCGACAGGTAGGCACACTCCCACTCCACACACTCGAGCGGTGCGGCAGCTGCCCACCGAGGCCGAGCCCATCGACTCGGACAGCTCGGCCGCGTCCCCGCCCTCCCCCGCGCCGCCCGCCACGCCGCCGCGCCGCCACCACCGCCGCGCCTCGTCGTCCGAGCCCGCCACGCCGCCGCGCCCGCCCTCGCCGCAGCACCCGCCCGACCCCCGACAGGTAGGCACACTCCCACTCCACACACTCGAGCGGTGCGGCAGCTGCCCACCGAGGCCGAGCCCATCGACTCGGACAGCTCGGCCGCGTCCCCGCCCTCCCCCGCGCCGCCCGCCACGCCGCCGCGCCGCCACCACCGCCGCGCCTCGTCGTCCGAGCCCGCCACGCCGCCGCGCCCGCCCTCGCCGCAGCACCCGCCCGACCCCCGACAGGTAGGCACACTCCCACTCCACACACTCGAGCGGTGCGGCAGCTGCCCACCGAGGCCGAGCCCATCGACTCGGACAGCTCGGCCGCGTCCCCGCCCTCCCCCGCGCCGCCCGCCACGCCGCCGCGCCGCCACCACCGCCGCGCCTCGTCGTCCGAGCCCGCCACGCCGCCGCGCCCGCCCTCGCCGCAGCACCCGCCCGACCCCCGACAGGTAGGCACACTCCCACTCCACACACTCGAGCGGTGCGGCAGCTGCCCACCGAGGCCGAGCCCATCGACTCGGACAGCTCGGCCGCGTCCCCGCCCTCCCCCGCGCCGCCCGCCACGCCGCCGCGCCGCCACCACCGCCGCGCCTCGTCGTCCGAGCCCGCCACGCCGCCGCGCCCGCCCTCGCCGCAGCACCCGCCCGACCCCCGACAGGTAGGCACACTCCCACTCCACACACTCGAGCGGTGCGGCAGCTGCCCACCGAGGCCGAGCCCATCGACTCGGACAGCTCGGCCGCGTCCCCGCCCTCCCCCGCGCCGCCCGCCACGCCGCCGCGCCGCCACCACCGCCGCGCCTCGTCGTCCGAGCCCGCCACGCCGCCGCGCCCGCCCTCGCCGCAGCACCCGCCCGACCCCCGACAGGTAGGCACACTCCCACTCCACACACTCGAGCGGTGCGGCAGCTGCCCACCGAGGCCGAGCCCATCGACTCGGACAGCTCGGCCGCGTCCCCGCCCTCCCCCGCGCCGCCCGCCACGCCGCCGCGCCGCCACCACCGCCGCGCCTCGTCGTCCGAGCCCGCCACGCCGCCGCGCCCGCCCTCGCCGCAGCACCCGCCCGACCCCCGACAGGTAGGCACACTCCCACTCCACACACTCGAGCGGTGCGGCAGCTGCCCACCGAGGCCGAGCCCATCGACTCGGACAGCTCGGCCGCGTCCCCGCCCTCCCCCGCGCCGCCCGCCACGCCGCCGCGCCGCCACCACCGCCGCGCCTCGTCGTCCGAGCCCGCCACGCCGCCGCGCCCGCCCTCGCCGCAGCACCCGCCCGACCCCCGACAGGTAGGCACACTCCCACTCCACACACTCGAGCGGTGCGGCAGCTGCCCACCGAGGCCGAGCCCATCGACTCGGACAGCTCGGCCGCGTCCCCGCCCTCCCCCGCGCCGCCCGCCACGCCGCCGCGCCGCCACCACCGCCGCGCCTCGTCGTCCGAGCCCGCCACGCCGCCGCGCCCGCCCTCGCCGCAGCACCCGCCCGACCCCCGACAGGTAGGCACACTCCCACTCCACACACTCGAGCGGTGCGGCAGCTGCCCACCGAGGCCGAGCCCATCGACTCGGACAGCTCGGCCGCGTCCCCGCCCTCCCCCGCGCCGCCCGCCACGCCGCCGCGCCGCCACCACCGCCGCGCCTCGTCGTCCGAGCCCGCCACGCCGCCGCGCCCGCCCTCGCCGCAGCACCCGCCCGACCCCCGACAGGTAGGCACACTCCCACTCCACACACTCGAGCGGTGCGGCAGCTGCCCACCGAGGCCGAGCCCATCGACTCGGACAGCTCGGCCGCGTCCCCGCCCTCCCCCGCGCCGCCCGCCACGCCGCCGCGCCGCCACCACCGCCGCGCCTCGTCGTCCGAGCCCGCCACGCCGCCGCGCCCGCCCTCGCCGCAGCACCCGCCCGACCCCCGACAGGTAGGCACACTCCCACTCCACACACTCGAGCGGTGCGGCAGCTGCCCACCGAGGCCGAGCCCATCGACTCGGACAGCTCGGCCGCGTCCCCGCCCTCCCCCGCGCCGCCCGCCACGCCGCCGCGCCGCCACCACCGCCGCGCCTCGTCGTCCGAGCCCGCCACGCCGCCGCGCCCGCCCTCGCCGCAGCACCCGCCCGACCCCCGACAGGTAGGCACACTCCCACTCCACACACTCGAGCGGTGCGGCAGCTGCCCACCGAGGCCGAGCCCATCGACTCGGACAGCTCGGCCGCGTCCCCGCCCTCCCCCGCGCCGCCCGCCACGCCGCCGCGCCGCCACCACCGCCGCGCCTCGTCGTCCGAGCCCGCCACGCCGCCGCGCCCGCCCTCGCCGCAGCACCCGCCCGACCCCCGACAGGTAGGCACACTCCCACTCCACACACTCGAGCGGTGCGGCAGCTGCCCACCGAGGCCGAGCCCATCGACTCGGACAGCTCGGCCGCGTCCCCGCCCTCCCCCGCGCCGCCCGCCACGCCGCCGCGCCGCCACCACCGCCGCGCCTCGTCGTCCGAGCCCGCCACGCCGCCGCGCCCGCCCTCGCCGCAGCACCCGCCCGACCCCCGACAGGTAGGCACACTCCCACTCCACACACTCGAGCGGTGCGGCAGCTGCCCACCGAGGCCGAGCCCATCGACTCGGACAGCTCGGCCGCGTCCCCGCCCTCCCCCGCGCCGCCCGCCACGCCGCCGCGCCGCCACCACCGCCGCGCCTCGTCGTCCGAGCCCGCCACGCCGCCGCGCCCGCCCTCGCCGCAGCACCCGCCCGACCCCCGACAGGTAGGCACACTCCCACTCCACACACTCGAGCGGTGCGGCAGCTGCCCACCGAGGCCGAGCCCATCGACTCGGACAGCTCGGCCGCGTCCCCGCCCTCCCCCGCGCCGCCCGCCACGCCGCCGCGCCGCCACCACCGCCGCGCCTCGTCGTCCGAGCCCGCCACGCCGCCGCGCCCGCCCTCGCCGCAGCACCCGCCCGACCCCCGACAGGTAGGCACACTCCCACTCCACACACTCGAGCGGTGCGGCAGCTGCCCACCGAGGCCGAGCCCATCGACTCGGACAGCTCGGCCGCGTCCCCGCCCTCCCCCGCGCCGCCCGCCACGCCGCCGCGCCGCCACCACCGCCGCGCCTCGTCGTCCGAGCCCGCCACGCCGCCGCGCCCGCCCTCGCCGCAGCACCCGCCCGACCCCCGACAGGTAGGCACACTCCCACTCCACACACTCGAGCGGTGCGGCAGCTGCCCACCGAGGCCGAGCCCATCGACTCGGACAGCTCGGCCGCGTCCCCGCCCTCCCCCGCGCCGCCCGCCACGCCGCCGCGCCGCCACCACCGCCGCGCCTCGTCGTCCGAGCCCGCCACGCCGCCGCGCCCGCCCTCGCCGCAGCACCCGCCCGACCCCCGACAGGTAGGCACACTCCCACTCCACACACTCGAGCGGTGCGGCAGCTGCCCACCGAGGCCGAGCCCATCGACTCGGACAGCTCGGCCGCGTCCCCGCCCTCCCCCGCGCCGCCCGCGACCCCCGACAGGTAGGCACACTCCCACTCCACACACTCGAGCGGTGCGGCAGCTGCCCACCGAGGCCGAGCCCATCGACTCGGACAGCTCGGCCGCGTCCCCGCCCTCCCCCGCGCCGCCCGCCACGCCGCCGCGCCGCCACCACCGCCGCGCCTCGTCGTCCGAGCCCGCCACGCCGCCGCGCCCGCCCTCGCCGCAGCACCCGCCCGACCCCCGACAGGTAGGCACACTCCCACTCCACACACTCGAGCGGTGCGGCAGCTGCCCACCGAGGCCGAGCCCATCGACTCGGACAGCTCGGCCGCGTCCCCGCCCTCCCCCGCGCCGCCCGCCACGCCGCCGCGCCGCCACCACCGCCGCGCCTCGTCGTCCGAGCCCGCCACGCCGCCGCGCCCGCCCTCGCCGCAGCACCCGCCCGACCCCCGACAGGTAGGCACACTCCCACTCCACACACTCGAGCGGTGCGGCAGCTGCCCACCGAGGCCGAGCCCATCGACTCGGACAGCTCGGCCGCGTCCCCGCCCTCCCCCGCGACGTAAATTAAATTTTGCGCGTCTAACGTCTCTTGCTAAGTTAGGCGCCAGCGACTGTACGAAGTAGCATCACGCTAAAACGAAGCTACGTATTCACTCAAGGTGGCAGCTACGGACTTGAGCATGACGTGCGTTTTATTTTTCCTCTTTACTCATTTGTGAACAATATGTTGTATGTGTTTTTAAATTTTGATATAATGTGTATAAAAATGCGAAATAATCGGAACCGGTCCATACTTCTGGTTTTAAGTATTCATCGACTAGTATTGAGCTCGTCAGATGTACATGTACGCTCACGCACGTACTTACTGTTGCAGAGCGTGGCGTCGACGGGCAGCTCGCCCATCACCATCAGCTTCAAGAACCACCACAAGCTCAGCCCCAACAGCACCGATACTCCTAATGGTGAGTGACGCCACCATTAACCAATACCATGACCAACCACCATCAACTAACCACCAACATTCATTACATTCAATAGCTCTAATTGCGCGTGAGATAACTTCCACTGGCGAAAGCCGATCTTTCGTAGTTTAATTACTTTTGTGGTTTCGTTTCCGACACAGTCGTGTTCACGTCATGACCCATCTATTACCACTGTACTCCGCAGCTCTCTCAACATGAAACAAAAGCTTTACTAATATTGTTGTGTTGTTGTTTACTTGCCGATGTGTAACGCCATCTCTCGGGAAACTCGTAAGTCAGACGGATTGTACTCTAGCACCGTATTTTAATCTGCAAGGAGCCATGACAAACTCACTAACAGTCAGTTATTGTACTTCATTTGGACTGTCCAATTGTACTCCAATTGGCGGATAGTTGCTAATGCAAAAACTGACTGTGGAACCTATATTGTTAATTTTTATAATAAGAACTCTAAAACTCTCAGAATAAAGTTGGAATTACACTAACTTTAAGTTACGTTCAAGTTAGTGTAATTTCAACTTTTATTCTTAGACTACTTAGACTAAAGCGTCGTTTTATTTTGTGTTATAATGGAAAGTTTACTGAATAATATATAATACTAGTAACGAGTACTAACCTTGTCCTTGTGCCTTAATGTTTGTGCTGCACTCGGCTAGCGTGGAGGGCGGCGCCGACCTACATGGCGAGAGGTAATGACCATCTATACAATGTACTGCTATAGGGCCGTTTCTTAGCTGACAATTTGCTTGATATACAGGGTGTTTGGTGCATCGTGTGCCAAATTGAAATGGTCGGCGGGAGGGGTCACTCGCTGTCCTTTCAGACCCCTAAACATTTCTCATGCCCTGTGGATTTTTTTTGACTTTTTATCTATATATATAAAATGCTTTGTCCTGAATGACCGATGGATCAACGCACAGCCTAAACCGCTGATCGTAAAAATCTGAAACTTGGAGCGTATACTCTTTGTATGACGTAGGCATCCGATAAGAAAGGATTTTTCGAAATTCTACCCCCTAAGGGGGTGAAAAAGGGGTGCAAAATTTGTATGGGACAACGTAATTCCTTGGTCTAATCTACTTTAAATTTTGCGTGAACATTCTTTAACGGAATTACTGTAAGACGAGAGTTAAGTATTTTATTGAAATTCATCCTATAACGGGGTTAGAAAGGGGTAAAAAGTAATTTTGGGGGTGATCTGCTTCGAAGTTGATATCAATACTCTTTAGTGATTCTGATTTAAATTACATTTTATTACACGTTTGAAAACTCACATGTCACACAGGTGATTTTACTAAAACCCTTCTTTCTATATGCGGAATTGCTTTCATATATTGTACGGCAAAAAAATAAACTTACTCTGTCTGTTTTTAAAAATGGGAGCAGAGTAGGTTAGATCAGTGGGAAATTAATAAACCTTACTATTGTGCGTAGTATATGTTATATGTCTTTGTATTGTACCAATAATTAGGGATAGCGCATGCCTTTTTGTACGCTTTCTTATTTGGTGTACGGCACACATGAACGCTCAATGGATATTCGTAAAGAAATTGTGTGGCATGTGACGCACAATTGATGAATTTGCTGTAATGTCTCATGACCGTTATGGCAACAATCATCATCACAAAAGAAGAGTATATATTAGATATGTTACAACACCCTACATATGGTGGTGCAACTGCAGCTGATCAAATGTACCCATTTGTATTTGAAGTGTATCGAAATGGCAACCTATATGTCAAATTTAGTACCGAAGACCAACCCATCAAAAGGTTACGTTTTTCTTAAGATCTTTCTAATTGATGCCTACGCTGACACCGTCAGTGATAATAACGCTGATGCATCTTCGTTTTCTTCTACGCGAGGTCAGGGTCCATCATCCTTCGATGACTTGAAAACTGTTGTCCTCCAACTTTTCAATTAGCTTGCATGAACCTTAGCTTGCTAGAGGACGACAAACATTGGGATTCTGCACTAGAAGAAGCAGCCTTATGCGAGTCGCTATTTAAAATGCATGATTGTTCTCGAGTATTTATTCCTAGGATTCCCTTAACACCATCAAATTACCCCTTCGAATTCAAGAGAGCGCAGTTTCCCATCAATGTCTGCTTCGCAATAACCATAACAAAGCTCAAGGTCAAACTCTCAAGGCAGCGGGAGTAGACTTGAGGAGAAAGCTGCTTCTCCCACGGCCAGTTGTATGTGGCATGCTCCAGAGTGTCGAAAGGTGAAATCCGTAAATGTCAGATTGACGATTTGTCTAATTGACGTTTGACGTTGAAATGAACACAAAGATACACTATACGTCATTGAGATATACAGACACACAGAGATACAAAGTTATATTGCCACGTCAATTATCACAAGTTCTCTAACCCTATAAAATAATGTATAGTATTGTACTACTACTAGCTTATATCCTCTGCACTTTATTTAAAAAAGAAACAGGACCGTAAAATGTTAATTCATACAAAAAAAAAAATCAAGATAATTACGCTCTTTCAGCCTGCATAAGTCAAATTGCTGTTCAAGTTTTTTTTAGCCTAAGCACATTTATTTAACGTTTCCGTTTTTATTTTACTTTATCATATGTTGTGTCGTGTCGCAGCGGACGCGTGTCGGGTGAGGCGCGTGCACGCGGCCTTCGCGGGCGACGACGACGACCTGCCGCCCGCGCACCCGCCGCACACGCACCCGCCGCACGCACACCCCACCGACCACTCCAGACGTAAGTCATCATCATACTCCCCCCGACACAATATGTTGTGTCGTGTCGCAGCGGACGCGTGTCGGGTGAGGCGCGTGCACGCGGCCTTCGCGGGCGACGACGACGACCTGCCGCCCGCGCACCCGCCGCACACGCACCCGCCGCACGCACACCCCACCGACCACTCCAGACGTAAGTCATCATCATACTCCCCCCGACACAATATGTTGTGTCGTGTCGCAGCGGACGCGTGTCGGGTGAGGCGCGTGCACGCGGCCTTCGCGGGCGACGACGACGACCTGCCGCCCGCGCACCCGCCGCACACGCACCCGCCGCACGCACACCCCACCGACCACTCCAGACGTAAGTCATCATCATACTCCCCCCGACACAATATGTTGTGTCGTGTCGCAGCGGACGCGTGTCGGGTGAGGCGCGTGCACGCGGCCTTCGCGGGCGACGACGACGACCTGCCGCCCGCGCACCCGCCGCACACGCACCCGCCGCACGCACACCCCACCGACCACTCCAGACGTAAGTCATCATCATACTCCCCCCGACACAATATGTTGTGTCGTGTCGCAGCGGACGCGTGTCGGGTGAGGCGCGTGCACGCGGCCTTCGCGGGCGACGACGACGACCTGCCGCCCGCGCACCCGCCGCACACGCACCCGCCGCACGCACACCCCACCGACCACTCCAGACGTAAGTCATCATCATACTCCCCCCGACACAATATGTTGTGTCGTGTCGCAGCGGACGCGTGTCGGGTGAGGCGCGTGCACGCGGCCTTCGCGGGCGACGACGACGACCTGCCGCCCGCGCACCCGCCGCACACGCACCCGCCGCACGCACACCCCACCGACCACTCCAGACGTAAGTCATCATCATACTCCCCCCGACACAATATGTTGTGTCGTGTCGCAGCGGACGCGTGTCGGGTGAGGCGCGTGCACGCGGCCTTCGCGGGCGACGACGACGACCTGCCGCCCGCGCACCCGCCGCACACGCACCCGCCGCACGCACACCCCACCGACCACTCCAGACGTAAGTCATCATCATACTCCCCCCGACACAATATGTTGTGTCGTGTCGCAGCGGACGCGTGTCGGGTGAGGCGCGTGCACGCGGCCTTCGCGGGCGACGACGACGACCTGCCGCCCGCGCACCCGCCGCACACGCACCCGCCGCACGCACACCCCACCGACCACTCCAGACGTAAGTCATCATCATACTCCCCCCGACACAATATGTTGTGTCGTGTCGCAGCGGACGCGTGTCGGGTGAGGCGCGTGTATTAGATACGAATATTTTCTCCGCTAATACAGCATCTACACTTTCGACACGTCTGTTCGCTGCTACGATCACCGCTAGAGTCCGACGAGCAGAGCGTTACCGTGCGCAGCGTGTGCGCCGAGACGACAGTACTGTAACGATACGGCCTTTCTCCAATATACTACAATATTCAACAGTTTCGTTAAGCCTGCAGTAGAGTGATGGCACAGCTCGCGGTGTTGCTGCCGCGTCATGTCGGAGAGTCGCGCTACAGCACGCATTTGTATCAGCGGTATTTGTTGAACAACACACCTGAGTTGAAGAAATTATTACATAGTTTGGTTTAATGTAATGTTGAAGCAAGTTTGAGCCGTTATTTGTCTTATTACAGCTAAAGAGAAGAAAGATAAAAGCAAGAAGGGTGGCGGTGGCGGCGGGGGCGGAGGAGGCGGCGGCGGGGGCGGCGGCGGGGGCGGCGCGGGCGCGGACGGCGACAAGGAGAGCCGCAGCGCGGAGGAGAAGCGCAAGCACATCAAGAGCCTCATCGACAAGATCCCCACGCAGAAGGACCAGCTGTTCCAGTACAAGCTCGACACGCAACAGGTCTCCGCGCGTACATGTTCTAACTTAGGGCTTGCTTCCGTACAGAGTTAGGAACACTTCTAAGTTTAAGAAGAATTAAATTGCAATTGGATTTACAATCTTAGACAGAATACTAGAATTATTTGTTGCGTCATTGTGTGGCGTGCACTTGCATGATGAATATTTTTACGAATAAGAAGGGAATGAACAGTTAAATAGGAGTATTCTTTTAATTAATTTATTACAATTTTAAAAGTACAAAGGTGGAGATGAGAATGTTGAGATGGATGTGTGGTGTGACCAGTATGGATAAAGTGAGAAATGAATATATTAGAGGAAGTTTGAAAGTTGCGCCAGTGACTGAAAAGTTGAAGGGGAATCGTTTGTCTTGGTATGGTCATGTAAAGAGGAGAGATGAGACGCATGTTATTAAAAGAGTTATGAGTATACATGTGGATGGGTGCAGAGGGCCAAAGAAAAGATGGATGAATTGAAAGAAAAGGAAGTTAGTGATAGTTGACAGGATAGAATGGAAGAAAAAAACGTGTTGCGCCGACCCCAAATAAGTTGGGACAAGGGCAAGAAGATGATGAAAGTTAATGTTTTAAGTATTTTATTAGGCTCTTTAGAGATATAATATGCTAGATGTATGAAGAAAGAAAGCGTTAGTAAGAGAATTGTGCGCATTAAAGTATGCGGTGTGATGATTGAAGTAAATATTTGCGTAAGTATATTTAATGTGTGTAAAATTTGTCACTGCAGTTGAGGTAGAATATGATTTGAGTTTGAAGATGAGGGTGTTTTGAAGTCGAAAAATTGTAATGACAGTTGTTTACATGTATCTGTAGTATATTTTGATACAAATGCAGAAAGTTTGTTATTGCGACCGAGGTGGAATTCGTACGACCTGTAGGTAAGTGTGTTACGGAACTGACGGTTGCAGAGATGAATTTGCACGTGTATGTAACGACTTTTTTTGATACATTTACACAAGTAATAAACGGGGGGTGTGCGGCGCCGGAGGGGGCGCCGCGCGCTGCCGCGATGTGTAGTCACGTGGGGCGGGGAGAGCGCGCGCGTGGGGGGCAGCCTGGGCAGGCGGGGCGGGCGGGGGCGGCGCGCGCGCTGTGCGGGTGGGCCGGGCTCGCCGCAGCACGCACCTCGACAATTATGACGACAAGTCCCCTCTTAGGAATAACTGGAGCGGCGACACCACGCCTCAGTTTTCTTTTACCAGACATGCCAAGTTGGGGAGATTCTTGCATCGGATTCGGACGGAAGAAGCGCTCGAATGTCATCATCGTGTGGACCGTTCGGAGGCACGATTAAACATACGTGCCCCGCGTAGGCGGAGCACCGTCTTGTCCTCGTGTAGACAATCGGCAGCAACGACCTCTCGCACCGGGCCCTGGTTCGAAGCCATGATCCGAAGCGAAAAGGAATAGCAGGTGGGGTGACATCCTTCTGGGAAACAGTAATACTCTAACGACGAAGGAAATCAGTCGCACGCATGAGGGAACGAATGTCCTCACGCCCCGGCAGCCAAGATTCTGACCCCGACTACCAGCCACGGTAGTCGTCGAACCATCCGGTAGTTGACCACACCAAGCCTAATCGTCAACAGCGCGTAATAATTGACGCGCTCCTCAAAGACATGTCAGCCAGCAAAGTCGATGACCGCGGACAATCGAATTTTTAATTTTTCATACTCTTGCGTCCACAGATTGACAACGTTCTGATGGAGAAAAAGATCCGACCGTGGATCAACAAGAAGATCATCGAATACATCGGCGAGCCCGAGCCCACGCTCGTGGACTTCATCTGCAGCAAGGTGGTGGCGGGCTCGGCGCCGCAGGGCATCCTCGACGACGTGCAGATGGTGAGTGGCACGCGGCTGGCGTCTGACAGGCCTGTGGCACTTGTGACGCACGAGTTTGTTGTTGAATACATCGGCGAGCCCGAGCCCACGCTCGTGGACTTCATCTGCAGCAAGGTGGTGGCGGGCTCGGCGCCGCAGGGCATCCTCGACGACGTGCAGATGGTGAGTGGCACGCGGCTGGCGTCTGACAGGCCTGTGGCACTTGTGACGCACGAGTTTGTTGTTGAATACATCGGCGAGCCCGAGCCCACGCTCGTGGACTTCATCTGCAGCAAGGTGGTGGCGGGCTCGGCGCCGCAGGGCATCCTCGACGACGTGCAGATGGTGAGTGGCACGCGGCTGGCGTCTGACAGGCCTGTGGCACTTGTGACGCACGAGTTTGTTGTTGAATACATCGGCGAGCCCGAGCCCACGCTCGTGGACTTCATCTGCAGCAAGGTGGTGGCGGGCTCGGCGCCGCAGGGCATCCTCGACGACGTGCAGATGGTGAGTGGCACGCGGCTGGCGTCTGACAGGCCTGTGGCACTTGTGACGCACGAGTTTGTTGTTGAATACATCGGCGAGCCCGAGCCCACGCTCGTGGACTTCATCTGCAGCAAGGTGGTGGCGGGCTCGGCGCCGCAGGGCATCCTCGACGACGTGCAGATGGTGAGTGGCACGCGGCTGGCGTCTGACAGGCCTGTGGCACTTGTGACGCACGAGTTTGTTGTTGAATACATCGGCGAGCCCGAGCCCACGCTCGTGGACTTCATCTGCAGCAAGGTGGTGGCGGGCTCGGCGCCGCAGGGCATCCTCGACGACGTGCAGATGGTGAGTGGCACGCGGCTGGCGTCTGACAGGCCTGTGGCACTTGTGACGCACGAGTTTGTTGTTGAATACATCGGCGTTGATGAAATTATGAAGTGTCAACATTTATGTCACCATGATATATACTGGTGAAGTAATTTACTAAGTTTTATCAAGTGATAGAATTTAAAGAACAACGGCGAGGAAATTGTTGGTGAAATTATTGTGTCTACGTTTATGTCACCGTGATATATACCGGCGAAATAATTTACTAAGTTTTATCAAATCAAGCTAAAGGTCAGTCTAAGATTCGCAAAAAAATCGTCATATTTGGAAACTGAATTCACTAAACTTTTTACGATAATAAATAACCATGACATTTTATTTTACTGGCTTGACTTCATGACTTTTGGCTAAACTGAACTTTTATTGTTGCTACTAGTATAAAAAATATTGAATTAGTATAATTTGCATTGCTTTATGTATTTCATTAATATACTACATTTCAGCATAAGATAATAAACATTAAAAAAAAAAAACTGTGCTTAGAATATAAATTAATCATCGTATTGCAATTCGAGTAAAGCAACATCATCAGAAAAAAAAGCATGGTATTAAGATATTTCAACTGTACTCCAGCCTTATAAAAAAAACACAACATTATTACGTGACAAATTGTCGTTTGTTCAAAAATGCGTTTCTTGATATTTAAAATGAGGTACGTAGGTATTATTGACATAATCACCAACTTAAAATTGGAATATTTTTTAAAATCGGTCCACGTGACTGAGAAATCTGTGAATATACATAAAAAATATACATTCAGCCGAACATTATAACCTCCTCGTTTGTGAAGAAAATATGGTGAACCTATAAGATCCAGCATTTAAATGGAATGTGCTTGCTTCCCCAGGTGTTGGATGAGGAGGCGGAGGTGTTCGTGGTGAAGATGTGGCGTCTACTGATCTACGAGCTCGAGGCCAAGCGCGCCGGCCTGCACAAGTGAACCCGCGAGTACCTCCTAGTCTAGACATTAATATTAAATAATAAATATAAAATTATATCAATTGTAAGGAGTTTTCATTTGTTTTTGTAGAAATATCTACACGCCACCTACGAACTCTGAATAGACCTGACGTCGCACAAATCCCACATCAAGTGCTCCGCCCGTGTTGCACTCTCTCCGCACGTCGGCGAGCATCGAACAGTTGCCGACTAAGGATCCTCCCATTTCAAAGCGAGCATACCACATTTCTAATGTTGAGTGACTCCCCTCCGCGTTGGTCACGGCCAGTGCCGATGTTGAAGCACATTTAATAGCTTTGAATTGTACGAACAAACTTACACTGCGATTCAAGTAAGAATAGGCATCGTTCACACCAAACGTTAGTATGTTCACTGTCAGCTCCTGTGTGAACGTGGACTCAGTCTGCAGTATGCGTTCTCACCAAGCCGACAATACGCTATAACGTAGAATGCGTTACTTGTTGTGTTCTTTTGTGTGAACAAAAGAGTAGGCTTGCTTCTTCCTGCCCTCATCCCATATTACTTGGGGTCGGCGCAACACGTTTTTTTCTTCCATTCTGTCCTGTCACCCGTCAAACTATCACTAACTCCCTTTTCTTTCATATCACTTCTCACACAATCCATCAATCTTTTCTTTGGCCTCCTTCCTCTCCATCCATCTACATGTATACTCGGAACTCTTTCAGTAATATGCGCTTCATCCCTCCTCTTCACATGATCAAGACAACCGATTTCAATTTAACTTTTCAGTCACTGGCGCCACTTTCAAACTTCCTCTAACATACTCATTTCTCACTTTATCTATTCTCGTCATACAACACATCCATCTCAATTTTCTCACCTCCGCTAAGTGCAATCTTTTTTCATCCGTCTTTTTCACAGTCCGACATAGTAGTACGCGTAGTAGGCGTAGAGTATAATAATCAGCCACCGAGAGTCGGCGACAACGCACTTCGTAATAACTAATGGTCGGTTCGTTGTGAACGAGAAGTTAATACATGTTTATGGAAAAGCGATAAACATTTGGTCTGAGTTATGGACTCAGCAACCGTTCTCCTAAGACCGATTCCTCATTGGACTGTTCGTCGATAGGACGATTCATTTATTTCCGTTTCCCCAGCAGAATCTTTCGCCTATAGACATTTCGCCGACACGAACATTCATCTGTGACACTTGCGACGATCGGCCTTTTCAGCTACTGAATGTTTGACCGACACGACGATAAGCCTATAACTCTTATAACTGCTAACCTTTTCATCTACAGAGAATTCGCCGTTAATCTTAAGACGCAATATAAAAAAAATACACATTTCTACAGATTACTAGGGTGGGGTGCGAGGGCGTGTTAGATTTTTACTGACTAAAACCATACTTATGTTCCCTCAGTTGCCCGTTCCATACTAGGTCCCATGGGTTTTCCTTTTAGAAGTCGACCATGGCCCTAGTAGGCTTCGGCCCTGCTGGGCGGCCGGACAACGCGGCGGAGCACACAGCGGATATGTGCCCCGCGTGGTCCTTGTGGGCCGATCAGAGCCGCACGGTGGCCTGAAATATCGTTTTGTGGAATTAGGGAGAAAAAACTGCAAAGGGGTTGCTTTTGTGTCTACAATCATTTTATATTATGGGGTTAGACTACTATAGATAGATTACGAAAACTGAATATTTTAAAAGTTACACAGTAATAAAGTTACGATGTGAGATAGTGAATTAATTCTTGTATTGTGCTAAATAAGTAAAAATTCAGAACTTACTATATAATACTATACATAATGTGTAAGTTCTTTATTCCACACTACCCCAGAGATTAAGAAACAATTGCGTTTTTTTTAGTGGTTTTCAAAACAGTACTCATCAATTGGCAAAAGCAATATACTTTTCAACACACTTGCTCAGAAAGTGAATCTTATTGCACTGCACTTAGGTATATAATGGCACTCGTTACCAAACTGTGACATTTTGATTACCATTACGCACTAGTGCTATAATGTAGTTAAAACCTTTTTGTTCAACCTCTTTGTTCGTAAAACAAATTATGAATTCAAATAAAATTCCCATTAAGTTATATTACTTATTTCATCCAATTTACAAGTTAAAATGGTCAAATTTAACTTGCACAAACGATTTACGGTTGACTGGTAGAAAATGCCTAAGGCATCAAGTCCGCCTCTGTACCTTTATGTGCATGAAGTATAAATAAATAAATAATAATAAATTTATTGCATAAAAAACATTTAGTTAATAAATCGTACATTCAAATAAAATTTGTTTTTTTTTTTTGTGGTCTGTGGCTGCCATTTTAAGATGCGCGCGGCGTTTGGCGTGATTTTTTTCTATTCCAGTAAAGTTCAGTGGCTGTATTAATTAAATAAAATTTAATACTACAAACAACTACAAAATCAATAGAAAATGTTACATCCGTATTCTATTGTCACTACCATAGAAATATAAAAAACAGGAGAAGTGGCAAGGGGGCGTGTGCATGTCTGCGCGACTTGCGCAAAATGCGCACGATCGGGCAAACGGCTGTCAATTATAAATAAACTTGTGAGATATGCGATACGTGATCGTAAAGAAATTTAAAATGCCGTGTTGTTCAGTGGTTTCATGCAAGAACCGAAGCGATAAGAGAAGCCTGGGTCATCATGGAATCTCTTACCATATGGAAGTACAAGTTTTATACTATATTTATCTTTAAAATCAGCAAAAACAACAAATCTATAATATTCCTTGCTGCTACTACGTTATTTTTGTTTTCAAATATCAAGGCGACTGTATTACTTTTACAGTAAATACATTGCTCTTTAACCACTACTAAATTTTAACGCTCAGTAACTGAACAAGCAATGTAAAAATAACATAACGATACTTTATCAGTGCGGTGTATTTCATAATACGGCCGCTGTTAGTTGCGGCGAGTTAATGATGTGCCTGTATGATCTACTAATGTAGACCATAATATCTATTAGTTGGATATCCGAAGTAAAATAATGTAAATATTTTTATTTATTTTGATTATTTTACAGAGTTGTAATGAAATAGCATGATTCAGACTTTAATAACGACTTTGGCTTAAAATAAGGCAACATGTTTTTTTTTTTTTTTTTTTTTTTTTTTTTTTTTTTTTTTTTTTT
This sequence comes from Mythimna vitellina, assembly GCA_949316375.1. Lineage (NCBI taxonomy): Eukaryota > Metazoa > Arthropoda > Insecta > Lepidoptera > Noctuidae > Mythimna > Mythimna vitellina. The sequence continues at coordinate 16,931,747 of OX438710.1, read as the reverse complement.
TTTTGGTGGGAAAATCATCCTAATGACATCCCCGCTCTTGGGCGGAGCGGGAGATAGTGTCAGACTCTTACTGACTAAAACATGTTCTAGTTCTTTATTTGTTCTCTTTATTTGACAAGGACTGTACTATTTTTTTGACACGCCAGGGTTTTAGCAGCTTCGAACTTGACCAGATTGGAATCGCCCTAATCGGATACTTCCTTCAAGGACAAGTTCAAGTGTTCAACCATAGCGTCTCGAAAAGACTGGATCTGTAACCCACTAGCATGTGCATCGGACACGTATCTATCAGCAACAATGCTATCGTCTATACCGTGTACCCAAAGGTACCGGGTTTAAGAAGGTCATTTATGTGCAGCAAGAACAGAGTTGCCGAGAGTACCGACCCCTGTGGGACCTCGGCATTAATATCCATTTGACCGGACGAGCAGCCATCAATAAATTATGTCCTAAAAAAAATTTGTTCCTACTGGCAGTGTAAGGAAAGGTAAATATTTCTGTCTGTATACCATTTAGCTCGTATGACTGTACAAAGATAGCCTGTAATGTAAGTAGGTAGGTAAGAACAACATACTCATCTATCTACAAGACAGCGTCTCCAATGCGTTACAGCGTGACTATTGCAGGAGCGTGGCCAACTCGCTAACGAGACGATTCTCTTCGCACGCTGGTATATAACGCGTGAGCTGGTTACACGCGCACGCTACAGCACTCGCAGCCGCCACGCAACCATGAGGACCGGCGCGCCACTGCTGCTCATCGCGGTGAGCACTTCACGCTTCTTTAACTCATAGCTAGTCCTTATTGTTGCCAGCGGTTTCACCCGTGTCAATGTGAAAATGTTACCACGAGATATATTTCCTAAACCAGGCGACGATCTACCTTTGTGTTTTTCCCCCAAATCCATTCAGTAGTTTGTGTAAGATTTCCAAACATTAAGAATTTCGTTTTTCTTGTGAGCCAAGCCGCTGCTCTAAACAAATGAACTCGCATATTTTGTACTCAATATTGAGCAAGTTCAAGATAGGCGAGACGAAGATATACTCGTAAGCTTAAATTCAGTGACAAACGTACAGTCCCACCCTCCAGCTTTTGATCTAGACGCATAAGGCACTAAGCAATCATTTTGAGATGTAGATTTGTTTGGAAGTTAGTTGCTATATGATAAGCAAGTGACTATCCGTGTGCTCCACAGTTGCAACTGATGCTGACCGAGACCATCCGAGCGGCGCACCGCTATAGCGATAACGTGAGTAACAGATCTTTTAAACCTTTCGAATACCTACCGTAATTAGAGACACAATAGAAAGACAATGAGAGAGCGAATGCTGGCGTTCTCTTGGGGTTTAATGAATTAAATACTAAAAACTTGATCCGAGTTAACTACCAGAGGTCCTCATTTATGTTCTGATACAGCTTATCGTTCATAGTTTGTGTTGTCTCATGGAGATCGTCTCGTTCGCAGCCACATTCTCTCTCCAACATAGAGCTGCTTGTTCCCCTGATGGTGAGTGATGACGTGGCGAGCGACGAAAGCGACGCCAGTGTAGCGGGCGAGCGCTACGAGCGCGCGCGTTTCGACAAAGACATGCCTTTTAGCAACATTCCGGCGAGCGCATTCGTTCTCGACGACAGTGCTGTCCCCGTCGCGCAAAAAAAGAAACGCGGGAACAAGCACAGTCGTAAGCAGGATCTTGCATACCGGCCGCGGTCCGTCTACCTTGAGAGTGCGGGAAGTGAAGCGAGCGACGAGCGTAGTGAGCAGAGCGAGCTCGGCGGCGAAGTGTGGCGCGCGTGCCAGCGGCTGACGCGCTTGCAAGCGGGGCACCAGCACGAGCTGCTGCTGCTGCTGTGCGCCGAGCTGCTGGACGCTCCCTCTGCGCCTACCGCGCCCCCCGCGCCCCCCGCGCCCTCACACGCACCCGGCTGCCCGTGCTGTCAACAGAACCCCGCTGCTCTCTGGCCGGGGCTGACGATGCCCGCCCGACGCGACCTCGTGGCGATTGGAGACGACCCCTACATGTGAGTGCACTCAGTACGTATCGTTATTATTTTGGTATTTGTTTGATGTTTTTTGACAATTCATTGGGACACAAATAAAAAAACTTGTGTGTTTGTTGCAGGGTGAAGAGTTACTTGAGGTCGCGGCAACGCAAGTGAGTGCTCAATCGCCTAGTAACCATATAGAGCTTATTCATTCGATCGTCGCTGCCGAAGGTCGCTACAAACCTGTCTCCCAGGATTACATTAATTATTAATTTATTGCGTATGTACCTAACAAAAGAAACTTATTAAAAACCCTGATTGAAGTGTATTTCTGTTTCAGGCGCCGGCATCGCATGCCAGACCCAAGTCAGGAATAGTTTCCGACTCGCGAGCTTTATAAATTAACGCTAAGATTAATTACAGACATAAGAACCGACTTTTCCAATACCAGATAAGTTTTATCTGAAGTGTAAATGTGGTCCAAACGCACTATTCATGTTGTAAGTAACCATCTGAAGATGGGAAATAGTTTTCTTAATATTACAATGAGGATTTGACAAATAAAGTTAAACACAAACATTTAATTTGTTTTAATTAAGGTATCCTTATCGAGTAACTACGACTATGTATGTCTTGCACGTGCGTGCGGCGCTGACTGATAAACGATTATGACGACCCATGACCAGTGGTAGGAGTAGGTCGATTTCGAAATTATTATGACCTCAACATTAGTTTAGTCGAAAGAAGAAAGCTTTTTGAAAAAAGAAATTACCGTGGTATGGGTTAGCGTCATGTCATATATATGCCATGCGCCAGCATACTTAGACCACTGTTCATGACGTATGTTAAGGTGTTATAATGCGGGTGTATGGGGTCACTGGCACCCCAGCACCGACTTCTTGCAGCAGTTGCAGCACTTGGGCAACACGAGGTCGGGCGCGCGCGTCTGGTGGAACAGGCGGCCGCGAGCGAGGCGCGGGTCGTGCTCCGGCAACACCTGCTTACCGTCGCGGTCGTACGTGGGGCCCTCGACGTTCATCAGGGTGCGCTGGCACAGGCGCCCCTGCACACACCACAGATACATCAACGTATTGGAATAACTATGTAGCATATAGCTATGGAGTGGAATTCCCTGCGTCTGTGTTCCTTGATGGCTATAACCTGGAAGTCTTTAAGTCAAGAGTGAATAAGTTAGGTACCTACTTCTAGGCAAGTGTGACTCGTTGTCAGGTGAGATAGTAGTAAAATGCTCTCTCTTTTTTCCGAACACTTGAGCGCGGCCCGATGTGTGCAGTACCAGGTCAATGGTTGGTTCAATTAAATAAAAAAAAACTCTTCATAGTAGGTATTTACCACATCAGTTTTTTTTTTAAATGGACAAATTCAACTCTTGGGTTTCTGGAGTCTCGATTTAAATCCATGGCAATTATTTTTTATTGTGCCCAAAACTTTAGAAACAAATTATTCAGGACGGCAGGTTTACACAGGCGAAACCCACAATTGACTTTTCTTCCATTATTAAAACTTAATGCGATAGAAATTTCGCTCACGAATACAACCATAAGCTTATGTTAGTATCTCTTCCACCATCCAAACCGAACTATACAAATAAGATGTTGGTACTCCAGCAACCAGAAGGTTCAATTCCTAAAAGTGTTCTAATTCAAGTCGCAATATATAATATAGTCAGCACACGCTAGAGATCCGATCCTTAAAAATACGGGAAGTGATTCACCAGCAGCCTGTGTACCTTCCTTAATAATGTCACACTGTATGAGGAGCCGTCGAGAGGAACAATGTGCATAATTAATCTGCCAATTAGTATCTCTCCTGCTGAAATATGTAAACAGAAGTTTGCGGCAACTGCATGGTGTCATCGCAGAGAACGCGGTAGTTCGTACGACTTCTGCTATACTGTGTTTTGCTTTGATGGGTAAATATAGGTAGGTGTCAATGCAGGCAAAACATTATATAATAGATGTCAACAAAACCGAAGGGGGCCAGCAGGGCCAATGCCAGTTTGGGTTGTGGGAACATTTGAAAGAGTTACCGTGGCCCTAAAAGCAAAGTGGAACAGAAAGAGCATAGGTGGGATTTCATATCTCGCTCCCCCCTAGAATGGAAGAAGCCATTAGATGATGTCCCACCTCATAAAAATGTGCCTGTAGATACTATTCCTATACAAATTGAACTGTGAGAAAAGGGGGGTGAGTGCTAAGATGTCGACTAATAGAGACAAATCAATATTGAGACAAGGGTGGGAGAATGATAATGACGATGACGAACATAAGATTGTACCTTCAATCGAATGCGAGTGATGAGCGGGTTGCGCGCGTGCGCCATGTCGATCTGGTCCGGCAGGGGCGGGGGGTTGCGCTGCGGCCGGCGCGGGGGACTCTGCCTCTCCATAGCCTCGTGGGGAGGGCTCTGAATCTCCATAACTTCTTGGAGGAGGCTCTGCCTTTCCGTATCTTCGTGGAGGGGGCTCTGCTTCTCCGTATCCTCGCGGATGGGGCCCTGCCTCTCCTTATTCTCGTGGAGGGGATTCTGCCTCTCCAAATTCTGGCGAAAGAGACTATGCTTTTCCTCACGGAGGCGGCCGTCGCGCCAATTAGCAGACGGACGAGGGGTACGCGTGCGGCGCGGGGGAGAGGGTGGCGGCGGCCGCGCGGGTGTAGCCAGTCTGGGAAATATTATTCGATATTTAGTGTTGAAATGTCTGGCCTAAAGCTGCTATCAATATTTCGATATCGATATTTTTACCATAAGCACCGGGTACTTATTTGAAAATGATCCCATAATATGTATGTAGAATAGAATTTTAAAATAAGACACATTCACTACCTAATACAAATATGTAACTATAAACGACAAACAATTGTGTATATATAGTGTGGAAAAATAAGTCGGGCCCTGGAGGGAAACTACCTTAAATCCTTAAGTTGGCTCATTTTAATTAAAGGAGATATTCCTTTGAAATGAGCCCCCTCGTTTCGGCTACACAAATTTAGTCTCAGTTGAAATTCATCTCTTGTTGCCTTCAGCAAAGTGTTGTGGTGTATGCCCCTAATGACATTTTCTAACGTAACCCTTAGCTATTGCATGTTTTCATAACAGGTTTCATTAATAACATTTTTTACATGACCCCATAAAAGAAGTCCATGGGCGTCAGGTCTGGACTTCTTGCAGGCCATCTTATCGTCCCGTTTGTACCTATCCAGACATTGAAATTTTCATTGAGGTAAGCCCTGGAAATTCTGCTGTTGTGGGCAGGTGCACCATTTGGTTGAAAAATGATATATTATTATTTCGTTCCTCTTCCGGTAAAATTAATGTGTGTACTTTTTTTTTTTTTTTTTAAGTAATATTGTATTATATATGTATAATTTATTTAAATAATATTTGTATGCTTTTTTGTGGCAGAACACAGAGACACTAATACATTTGTAACAGCTATATTGTAAAACAAACTTTTTGTATTTGTAAAAGGTTTAATTGATTTTGTAAAAGCTCCAATATTTCAATGTAATTTGCTGTATTCAGATGTCTTTCGTAAATGTGCACCAAAACAACCATATTACTTTTGATTCCAAACATTAAACGAAAACCTGACCTGGTTGTTTGTTTCACGAACACGGAATGGGTTTTGACGGGACCATTAATGATTGTTATGTCTGTATCTGTACAATATGGAAATATAGCGAAAATTTTTTTTTTAAAAGAGTAACCATGGAGTTTCTTGCCGGTTCAAAGTCAAAGTCAAAAGTCAAAAGTTTTTATTTCACATAGGCCTACATGGGCACTTATAAAACGTCAGAAGCTAGTGCACGGCTCCAAATTGGTCGTTTCCTATGGAAAAGAACCGGCAAGAAACTCCATGGATACTCTTTAAAAAAAAAAATATGTTACAATATTTCTATATTACAGAATAAGTAGATATTATGTAAGGACAGTGTAGACTGGTCAATATTGAACTTTTTAATTTTATGTACCTTTTAAGTACAATAAAAATAATCATAATAAAAAGTAACCTAAGAATTCGCGGAGTCTACAGTGTTCTCACATTTACATTATAATAAAGAGGCTATATAAATAAAATAAGTAAAATAAAAAATTACAATCATTAATAAATTATACGTTAACAAAATAAATAATAATAAAAATAAAATATTGCAAGAGCAATGTGTTAGAAAGAAATGAAGTACATATATATTACAACAAATGCGGAGCAGTTAATAGATACATTTACACAATATTAAGAGCTACCAGGGGGCCACATGTGCAGAAGCAGTCATTGCCAAACAAGCGTGTCTTCGACATAGTCTTTAACCTTATAATACGCTTTTTTAGTTAGGACACGCTTAATATGGGTTTTGAACTTTCCCTCGCTAAGTTCAGTCACCATCTTTGGCAGATTGTTATAAAAGCGTATGCTTTTTACTTAAACTTACTTGCTGGTCTTAGCTAATCTCCATTTGGGTAACACAATTTCGTGTTTACTACGCGTATTTATGTTATGAAAATCGCTTCTAATTTTGAAGAGTCCTAGATTTTTACGAACATACATAATACTTTCTAAGATATAAAGAGAAGGCAGAGTCAGTATATCGATTTCTTCGAATTTATTTCTGAGGGACTCGCGAGGACCCATTTTATAAATAGCTGGGATTGCTCTCTTTTGCAATATGAAAATTGAGTGTACATCAGCTGCAGATCCCCACAGTAAAATGCCATAAGACATAATACTGTGGAAATAAGCATAGTAAACTAACCTAGCTGTGGCTACTTCGGTCAGTTGCCTTATTTTTCTTACTGCATATGCGGCCGAGTTTAGTCTACCTGAAAGAGCTCTAATATGAGCGCCCCACTGCAGTTTAAAATGGATGGTTAAACCTAAGAATACGGTTTCCGTAATAACATCAAGTTTGTTGTTAGATTGACGCCAACTTGAGGGACATTCGGTAATGAGAACTTTATACATTTAGTTTTATTCGCATTTAATAAGAGATTATTAGCAGCGAACCATTTCGAAAGAACAGCCAGACTTTCGTTGACATGCAAGACATCCGCATCTTTCCTATCTACTTTAAAAATAAGGGAAGTGTCATCAGCAAATATAATTATAAATTAGCCATCATGTAAGGAAGGTCATTAATATAAACCAGGAAAAGGAAAGGACCAAGAATTGAACCCTGAGGCACGCCCATCTTTACTAAAGACCTCGAGGACGTCGCCCCATTAATAGTTACTTTTTGCTGCCTGTAAGATAAATAATAAAAAACAAGATCAGCAGCTCGTCCACGAATTCCGTAATGATGTAATTTACAGATTAGAGTATTATGGTCAACGCAGTCAAATGCTTTAGAGAGGTCACAGAATATGCCAATAGCATCCTGGGACTTCTCTCAGGATTCCAAAATGTGACTGATGAGTTTCACTCCTGCATCCGTCGTTGACCTTCCGTTCGTGAGACAACATCTGGTCGAGCATGATTTTTTCATATATAGTATTTTACTCATTGCTGGAAGCACAGATATAGGTCTGTAATTAGAGGGGTCACTCTTACTACCTTATTTGAAATTTGGTACTACTTTACTATGTTTCATCAAATCAGGGAATGTGCCACTGTCTAGGCATTGATTAAATATGCCTGTTAGGACAGGAGCAATTGAATCGATAATATCTTCAAGAACCTTAATGGATATACCCCATAAGTCCTCGGTATTTTTCATGTTAAGACTATTGAATGTTTTTTTAATTGAATCAACAGAGATGCGCTTAAATTCAAAGGTTGGTACATCTTTAGTGAAATTTTCTTTCAAAAAAGATTCAGCTGACAAAGATGAAGAAGGGAGAGATTTCGTAACTTCTATTGGGATGTTGGCGAAGAAGTTTTCTAACGTCTCAGCCACTTCAGTCCTATCTGAGATGATTTTATTATCAATTCTAAGAGACATTTCATTCCGATCTTGTTGGTTTGTCTTTCCAGTTTTCTTGTTTATTACCTTCCAGACAGCTTTAATTTTATTATTAGAATTTCTAATTTTCTTACTTACTGACTTAGATTTAGCTTGGGCGCGTCTTTTGAATATCTTTGAATAGAGTCTGACATGGTTATGCAAGTTAAGATCCGACGATAATGATTTTTCATGATATAGCTGATATAAAGTATCTCTGCTTTTATTAATTCCAGCAGTAGTCCATTCATTAAATTTGCATTTATTATTGATCTGAACTTTTTTAATTGGACACGCCTTATTAAATTCTTGACATACTGTAGAAAATAATATACCATAATTTACATTGGGATCTTGTTAATCAAAAGGTTCTTCTCCATAGGAAAGACCAACTTGGAACCGTGCACTAGCTTTTGACGTTTTATAAGTGCCCTTGTAGGCCTATGTGATATACATTACATTTGAATTTTGAATTTTCTGAATATTTTTTAAGCCTTCCATTATTACTAAAATTTTATCTTGAATAATAATCCCATCGATTAGTAATAAATAATAAAATAGCGAATGTTTTTTTAAAAAAAATTTAGTTGGTTCTAGGCCCGGGCGAGGCAAGCGAGTTTTAGAAAAAATTTGAATGCAGTTTTGTTTCTTTTTAAAAATAAACGAATTTACTTTTAAGTAAAATGTGCCAACTTAAGGATTTAAGGTAGTTTCCCTCCAGGGCCCGACGTAGAATAATACTACACTATATATAATTTGCCCCGGTGCGGAGTCGGGACAGGTGGCTACTATATTTTTTTTTTTTAACACATTCATATTTTACATATTTTTTGTCGCGTTCAGAAAATTAGGTAGAATCTGAATCTGAATGTTGTTAGTTGCTGTCATTGGTTTTGCCCGAGTGATAGGAGAAAATTATCCCAAGGGAACATTATTCTCGGGACATAAAGTATCTTATGTGTTATTCCAGAATGATGATGATGAGTGTCCCAAGTTTCGTCGAAATCCGTTTAGCCGTTTGAGCGTAAAGATGCAACAAACATATACAGCCACACAAGCTTTCACCTTTATAATATTAGATTGTGATATCGATTTTTAATATATTGTTACGCCGTGAAACTTGAGCACACCATATCTTCGATGAAATCAAGCGTAGCATCAAATAATAAAAACGGATTGCTGTACGAAACTTCTCGAATGGAAGTACTTACCCAGGCCTGGCAAATTCTAGAAAAGTCCGACATAAAGTACCAAGAAGTAAGTAAGACCACTAATATTATTAAATAAGGTTTAGGTAAATAAGGGAATTCGTACCTTCCGTAATTATCAATAGCGTCGAAATTCGCGTGAAAGGACATGTTTGTAATAAAAATAATTTACTACCTCGCGATTCAACGATAATGTTGAAAACGAATGGCCTTGAAACGTCGGCATCAAGAAAGTTCCTGGCTGCGCATATAAATACGAGCTCCCGACCGGAAGTGAGTTAAGTAAGCCCTGGCTGGAGGCTTTGATTCTCTAATCGAGGCCGCCACAGGCAAGTCCGGTTAAGCAGCCGACAACCTCCTAGGTTGACCTGCGAGAGGCCACTCATAAAAAAAAAAGGAAAAGAGTTAGTTTGTTTGCGACTGCGAATCAAGAGCGATACTTAAGTGTGTGAAGTGATAATTACTAACGACCTGAGCTATACTAAAACGAAACTAGTGTACATTGTGTTTTGGATTATTATTAATTAGACAAATTTGTTATTGTTTGTTGTGAATAAAGTTCTATGCTAGTAAACAGGCATTTAATTACTCACGTTCGTAACGATATCAATGAATGTTACCTGGTCGGTATGGTGGTCGGTAGCGTGAAGCTCTTCATATCGACCGACTCGTTCAGCTTCGTGTCTCGCACCTTGTCCTTGTCTCTCTGTAACAATTTCTTGAGCTTGCTGACGCGCAAACTCTTCACATGCCTGGCGTGCGTGAAGCTTCTTAACTCTATGGCTGATTGATTTGATTGGGTCACATCGCCTTGCGATTTAGCTTCTTGGTTCACATCGCCTTGGAATTTGGCTCCTTGGTTCACATCGCCTTGGTCCACGGCGCCTAAGTTCACGTGGCCCTGGATGACGACGTCTTGGTTCACGTCACCTTTGCCCCTTCTTGCGTCATAGTTGTGATGAGGCAAGCCTGCCCGCTCTGTCGGTAGTAAACGGTAAGCTGGAGGCAGTGGCTTGCGGTTAGGTAGCTTGGGTGCGGGCTGCGCAGGAAGAGGGGGCTGCTCTAGCTGGTTCTGTCCCTCCAGTAGCGCGTAGTCGTCGTTATTCCGGCGTAAGTCTTCTCTCATTTTGTTCACGAAGTCCAGGCTTTTGCTGGCGGCTTTCAAGTTCTCTTTGGCAGAAAACAACATAGTTATACAGTGATCATGGTTCATGGACTACCAATTAATTATCCTAATATTTACGATTTGTGAAAAAAAAACGTTAGGTTAGATGAAGATCTTGCAGACTACTTACAGGACTAAAACATATTTTTTTACATGTCGTAGAATACATAAAAAAAGTCAAAAGAATGTACCTACTCAGTCTTTTGACGTCAACATCTGTCGCCGTCATGTCACTGACCTGCGTGGACCTGCTGCTTGGTGACCGCCTCGTACGGCTGAGCCAGCAGCTCCCCCCACTGGGCCAGAGCCATCATCGTTAGAAGAACACACTTCATACTCTCTCTACATGCGGTAAATATACGCTCTTTATCATACCACGCGACAAATAAAATAAATCCGATATGAAACTTTATTGTGCTCTATAAATTTTACTATAAAACATACTTGCGCAACTATAAATAATGTAACTGTATGTTTGAGAACAATGCAACCAAGCAGCCTATTTATGTCGCATGATCCAAAACCTTTGAATGAATTCGATATGAATACCTTCACGGGATATCGGTTTTAGTAGCAGCACTGTCGAAACCACGTCCTGTAAATGGTACGAGGAAATGGGGTCCATGTTCGAAAAAAGGAACTACATAACATATTTAATTATTAAAACTATTATATAATAGGTACTATTGAGTCCTAAAAGTATTTTGTAGGGTAGTAGATTGTGGCTTCTAGGAAGTGTTTTGGCGGATGTGTGCCGTCAATGGTCTTATAACATGAAAAAGCATATATGGGCGTGACCTTAGTGGGGCAGGAGGAGGATAGAGCAGGTGCACCTCTTACTTGGAAGAAGAACCTATAATAAGTACCTATTACATCTAGCAAGTACTGTGCTTCAGTTAGGCAAAGCCCCCCTTCATTTATTCCATTGTGTCTGACTTCTACTTATATCTATTCATTTTTGTCGTCCTCTGTCGCCCCCGACTCGCTATTCCAGGGTACTAATTTTGTAACAATATTAATTATTAACTATAAGCCGATGTAAAATGTAAGCAAATATTGGACGCGGCTATAGAGCAGAGCAAAGAGCGGCTGATCATGTTCAGCTGTAAGCCTGACGCGGGAGGAATTCGCTAAGCGTGTGATGATTGTAAGCAATAAGGTGTGCTAGGTGGCATTTGTATTGTGTCGTGTACTTTGTAGGATGTGTTATATCGAGTGCTTTGTGTCGGTACTATGTGAGTGTGCTGATCTAAGCGGGTTTTTTATGGCCGTGGCGATGGTTATTCATGTATTGTCGGCGCGAGCGCGGTAGCCGGAAGGCGGGTAGCGGAGCGTGGTCCAGGCTGATGATGGCCACCCCCTCCGGCCCGCGCTCCTCCAGGATGCGTCGCTCGCCGCGCCGACGCCCTCCTTCGCGCGTCTTCAGCTGGAAAACATCAACACACAGTTAGTAACGCATTTACTGTTAGGCAAAATGAGCCACGACCCAGGGCGGTAGACAGCGACATGCGTCGCAAACAGCCCTTAAGCACTGCTACTACACTTAAACTTCTCTGTCAAAAAACTTTACAATTGTTGAGCTCCCCTCGCTCGCTTGGCGCATCTATCACTATACATTAGTCAAGTTGCTCAACAATTTGCCGCGAAACTACCTCATAGGTCCTCTCTGGGCTAGTATCATGGCAGTTATTTAATTTAAATATTATTCAAAATTATAATAAATCATTATTAGACTATGGAGCACACGTTCTTGTGTCAGCAGTCGGTTGTAAGGATCGGCATATTGAACACTACTTCATGCTTACGGTCAGTAGCTTATATGTGACGTTGCCAGGTGACACGGTGACCACGAAGCTTTTATGCGCGCGCTCTGTGTTAGGGAGGTTCTGGGGTTTGGTGATAACAAAGCGGGCCCGAGGGTTAGAGGGTATGACTCGGGAACTATTGCTAGGTGTGAGAGAGTGAAGCTCCTCCTCATCAGGCACGTCGGGTGACATCTCATCGTTACGGCGTCGCAGCTGAGTGTCATCCATATAATAGAGCAGATCCTTCTTGGAGATGTTGTGGTCCAGCAGTGGTTTGCGATCGCTCTGAGGTGATTTATACTGATTGCGACCCGAGGATGCGTGATGATTGCGGCCCGGGCGAGCATACTGGTTGCGGCTTAGCGGTCCATAGTGATTGCCGCCTCGGGGTGTGTTGCTGTTGCGGTCCGATGATGCATAGTGATTGCGACCCGGGAGTGCGGGGTGATTGCGTCCCGGTTGTTCGTAAGGGTCTTGATAGTTAGGAGAGATGCGTCCGCGATACGTTGGTATCCTTGCAGCTGGGGTCCTTGTGTAGTACTGCAAGCGCTTGGCGCGAGTGGTTTGCCCAAACTCGTTGTACAGCTCACGCGATTGTTTCTTGCTTTGCGAATAGTCTGATCCACCATCGTCCTGAGAGTCAGAGATGTTCTGCTGATCGATGGCTTCCTGCTCCTCAGGGTTGTAGTCCTCGTTCTCAGCCTGTTAAAAAGAATAAAAACAAGTCAAGTTACCTGCTTTTTCCCGACTATATGAGCGTTGGCTTACAGTTTAACCGGATGAGCACTATATCCCAATTACTTCCCACACTGACTACTCGTAACTACTGGTAATCATCTAATTGACAATTAAAGCTTGGGTTTTAGTGACATATTTAGGGTTTTCCGTTTTCATTCCAACAGCTTCACATGTTGTCTGAGGCACGGCTGAGACTCAATATTTAATGGATTGGATGCCCACGCACAGACCGAGATCGAGTGGCTTTTATTATTTAGCCGACTCCTCCAAAAATAAAGGAAAATATAAACACGTACTTGGCCTACTTGGTCTACTTGGTCTGGTTGCCTTATCGCGTCATTTTGTTCATATTGTTCTTTGAAGTCACCACGCAGGTCTCCAAAAGGCCTGGGCTGCTGTTCTTCCCCACGGTAGGAGTAAGTGTCGCGTTGCTTGTGGTAAGAGGGGTTGTATGCCAGAGCTCGGGCCTGTTGTGGTTCTATGTGGCGCCGGGCCAGGTCGATGTCGTGCTGGTCACGTACAGTGAGCTCATCAGGATCTGCGTACGAAGGCATGACGCGGTCCGTTTGTTCTTCGTACTGCGCTTGGTCTTGCCCGTTAAACTGCCCCTGCTGCTTTTGTTCGCTCCATGCTTGTCTAGGTTTATCGGTTCTTGTGTATTGATTACTTTGCTTTTCTGGTCCATGCTGCACACGTTGGCCATGATGTTCGTATTGGCTAGGTAGCTCATATTGGCTAAGCTGCTTATGTTTGACAGGTGGTTCGTGTTGGTCATCTTGTTCATGTTGGCCACTCTGCTCGTTCTGATCATGTTCTGCGCTGTTCGTCTCGCTATTTGACTTAGCGACTTCTGAAGCTGGCAAATAGTGTGTTCCTTTCTGATAGTAAACGTTCTGCAAATAATAAGAAGGAACCAGGTTTTAAACGTTTTTACTTTTGCTTCCCATACAGTTTAGTTAAATAATTAGTAGTAAGATAGATAATTATATTATTATTATAAGGAGGACAAAAATGCTATGCAAAAAGATATTTACAATATACTAGCGACACCTCTTTCTTCTATTCCGTGCTAGTCTAGTCCTACCCGGGTGTTTCACACGGATGTTAGAGATATTTAAAATTCTCGGCTTATCTCTACTATATTATGCATATATTTTGCAGATACACTTAAACCTGCCCTATGAATTCCTCTATATTGTTTAGAGTTTATTGTGAGTAAACAGACAGATGCGGTGGGTACTTTGTTTTATAAAATGTAAGGATAATTACTTTCTTCGTAATTAGAAGATTCGTCTATTCTTCGTTAAAACACAAGCTGAAGAAATTTGTTGTAGTAAAACCATTTACAGACACTCTTGTACGAGAAGCTACGTGCCCACTCCTTCGTAGAGAAGAGGTAGAGGTGGAGGGACCAGGCGTGCACAGACGTACCTATTAGTAATGTTATCACAGACAGAGAATGAACTGAGTGTTTCTTATCCAGGTATGAAGTGAACACGTGCAGAAACAAAACCGACCAGTAATTATCTTTTTTACAATTTAATAAAAAAAAAAGAATGCATTATTGTCGGCACAGTAGTTTTGTCTTTTTCTTCAGATTGGTTAATTTTGTGAGGCTTCTGCACAGTTCATTGCTCTTAGTCCATATTCTATAGATTGAAATTTTTATTGCATTCTTTTTTTTATAATTTAATTTAGTTTAATTCAATTAGAGATTCATGTATCTCTATAATGTAATAATGTAATTATTAATTCCCATATTTATTACTTGTCCTGTATTTTTATGATAATTCTAAATATTATTTTTCTCCTTGACATCTTATGCAATGCTAATTCACTAATCTTGTGTGTTTTAAAATCAAATATTTTGTGTTAATGTTGTGATTGTCTCTAAGTGTTGCAGACTTGAATAGAGTTTTATAATTGATCCTGTAAATTCCCAGTGCATGTAATATTGACGATCCTAATAATAAATAAATAAATAGTAAAGGATCCACACACGACTGGTCTCGAATATAGCCAACAGCGTGGAGGGTTGGCTTCAGTCTTGTCTGACCAAGTCGTGACGTTAGAAAAATGCACGGCGCACTCTGTCCTCACTACACTAACTTAACGTACACAACATACCGCTGTGTTTTCGCGCTTCGCTGAGACGTTCGGTTGTTTCCGCTCGTCTTCGGAATGTGAGTAGTCGTAGTTGTCGCGCATCAGCTGGCGCCGCAGCGAGGCCGCCTGGTCATCCGCCATGCGGCGTGTGTTTGATGGCGTCATCGGTGACAAAGAGGCTGTAGGTTACAGAACTTGGAAAATAAACTATTTTGTTTTAGCTTACATTGTGTCGCGCTGCTGAGCAAATGCCCTCTCTTTTTCCTTCTAAACCGTCTCCTTCGTCTTGAGTGATTTTTGTAGTTTGCCCAACAAGAATGATAAGATCGTCACAACACCTACGCGGTGGACTTCGACCGCGACAGTCGTCCAGTGAGGCCTATCTGCCCGGGCGCATTATTGCGACGTGATCGGCCCAATTCTACTTAAGTCTGGCTGTTTTCTTATTTGAAATTTGAGTAATGTAACAACAGCCGCACACTGTCGCTCAATTAGGTGACAGTGTGTGGCTGTGCAGGTTAGACTGGCAGTCAATCAATCTGTCTAGATTTTTCTTAACTATGTTGTGATCGACTCCCAGTGTATCCGAATGTAACTGAATATCAATATTTTACGTGGAGCTACACGACTACCTGTCCTCCATAGGTTAGTAAATGATAAACCTGATAACCCTTGACAAGAATTCTGTCAGAATTTTGGGGGTGTTACTTGTGACTGCCAGATATGTACAAATTACAGCCGGAATCACCAGTGTGAGTGCTGTAAGCCCTCAAGATCGATTCGTATGACTATTGTAGTGAAGTGTGCGTATGTGGTTGTACGGTCCTTTTAAAATACCGATACTGGTTGCACCTGGTCCGACTGGAAGTCGATCACGATATAGCAGGAAAACAACAGGCGGTACTGTTGATGATCAACATGGTAAAACCGTGCATTGTCATCATGAATTGAGTACTATGTACGTCACAAATAAAAAGATCGACTCACAGTTATCACTATTCCCCTGACATGTTCCGGTGCTAGTGTACACGAGCGCCACAACACACAGCTTCACAAAAGACATAATAATAATATGACTGATAACGATGGCAGGCTATCTGTCAAACTATACATAATATTATTATACGCAAGCAAACACTTTCAACTGTCACCGGCTTATTGAGAATACCGTAGGTTTGCAATAAATGTTGCGAGATTAGGAACTATCGACAAATTGTGAACAGAGTGCTTCGTGCGAGTTTGTTTTACTTTTTTTTTATTTTTGATAGGCTTGCGTTTGACCACTATCTCACCTGACGTTAACGCTATCGACATGTTCATGACGTTCTGCGCTCCGATTGACCCGCTCCAAGCTCCAAGCCAATTAGAGAGCCAAACGCAGTAATGGCAACTCACACTAGGCACCACAATTACAATAAATTGCATCCGGATTCGAATAGTTTAACCATATCTCAACGAACAAAAAGGGTTTAAAATCTCACACGATTTTATTATAAGCTTACAGTATTCACAATGTTCTGATGACATAACTACAGAAAACACATTTGTAGACAGGAGTCGCCGGCCGACGCGATCAGTCGCTCGTATGAAGCTAACTCGCGACGTCATGCAACATAAACAGTAAGTAGGAAATGATTTACTACATAAAATAGAGACGTGCCTTTGTTTATAACTTCCGTGAATGTATAAAATTTAATTGTGTGGGTTACACGAGGGTATGACGACAGTCATGTGGCCCATCTCATTTCATCAAATCGGGATTAGTAAGGAGCGCTTTGCCCGGTGGAAGGACAGGGTGTAACACTGCTTGCTATTATTGAACACTGCGCCGCTCGCCACTGTCTGCTGTCGTGGGTTCGATTGGACACTGAGCTACGTGTCGTGGGATCGATTGGACGCTGCGCTACGGGTCGTGGGTTCGATTGGACGCTGCGCTACGTGTCGTGGGTTCGATTGGACGCTGCGCTACGTGTCGTGGGGTCGATTGGACGCTAAGCTACGTGTCGTGGGTTCGATTGGACGCTGCGCAACGTGTCGTGGGTTCGACTGGACGCTGCGCTACGTGTCGTGGGTTCGATTGGACACTGAGCTACGTGTCGTGGGGTTGATTGGACGCTGCGGTACGTGTCGTGAGTTCGATTGAACACTGAGCTACGTGTCGTGGGTTCGATTGGACGCTGCGCTACGTGTCGTGGGTTCGATTGGACGCTGCGCTACGTGTCATGGGTTCGATTGGACGCTGCGCTACGTTTCGTGAGTTTGATTGGACACTGAACTACGTGTCGTGGGTTCGATTGGACACTGAGCTACGTGTCGTGGGTTCGATTGGACGCTGCGCTACGTGTCGTGAGTTCGATTGGGCGTTGCGCTACGTGTCGTGAGTTTGATTGGACGCTGCGCTACGTGTCGTGAGTTCGATTGTACACTGAGCTACGTGTCGTTGGTTCGATTGGACGCTGCGGTACGTGTCGTGAGTTCGATTGAACACTGAGCTACGTGTCGTGGGTTCGATTGGACGCTGCGCTACGTGTCGTGGGTTCGATTGGACGCTGCGCTACGTGTCATGGGTTCGATTGGACGCTGCGCTACGTTTCGTGAGTTTGATTGGACACTGAACTACGTGTCGTGGGTTCGATTGGACACTGAGCTACGTGTCGTGGGTTCGATTGGACGCTGCGCTACGTGTCGTGAGTTCGATTGGGCGTTGCGCTACGTGTCGTGAGTTTGATTGGACGCTGCGCTACGTGTCGTGAGTTCGATTGTACACTGAGCTACGTGTCGTTGGTTCGATTGGACGCTGCGGTACGTGTCGTGAGTTCGATTGGACACTGAGCTACGTGTCTTGGGTTCGATTGGACGTTGCGCTACGTGTCATGGGTTCGATTGGACGCTGCGCTACGTTTCGTGAGTTTGATTGGACACTGAACTACGTGTCGTGGGTTCGATTGGGCGTTGCGCTACGTGTCGTGGGTTCGATTTCTACACGGTTCAAATATTTGAATGGCCTGGGTGTGTTGAGTTTGTGAGTTTACATATTAATGAACGCGCCCACGGTACAGGAGTCATTCCTAGAGCAAGAAATATGTAGTCTTTATTCAGTCAACTTTAACGCTTAATGCAAAGTTATATTAAGCATTTTTCAAAAAATAAATAGCAAAGTAATAGCAAACAGCAGGAGACAATCAAAGGATAGCCATTTGTGGTGCGCCACAGAATAGCGAGAGATGGTGCTGTGTATATAGAAGCGCTGCAAAGCGCGTACTGTGGTGATGCTGGCTATGTAGTGTGGCCACAGCCTTACAGAAGATACAACTGTGTACATTGAGGTAGCACAGTACCGCAAGCGAGCAGGGTGTTCTATAGTACACTGTGCCCGCCTCGGGTTTCCCCAGATGAAACCACTTCCTACAAATTAAGCAAATGGTTTCTCAGTGAAGCGACGGATATCATAAGACGTACAAACTAAGTTGGGAGGAAATTAACAGAGAGGGTTTATTAATTGAATGTAACATCACGTTTCTGTTCATCGAAGGGAGCCAGAGGAGTATAGTATGATAAATGTTATTTATTTTCCAACTAGGTTTAAAAAAAAACACTTTTAGATGTAAATTTTTTCCTCAGTTTAAACTAGATGAGGCCGATGTGTCTGTGACAATTTCCTCGTTAACACATTCAGTGCGGAACGAGGTTTAATATGCCTTCCCACCCGCGCCTTCCCGGCTTATGTTCCTTCGTTGCTTTGCGTTCTAGGGTCACGGGTTTTCCTTTCAGAAGCGAACCCATGGCCCCAGTAGGCTTCGACCCTGCTGAGCTCCTACGGTTTTGCTGACATCTCCTTGAGGCGCGCGTGGAACTATACGCTATTGATGACTTGCGCTCGGTCCGGCGGACGGCGAGTTACCCATTGCTCGGGGTCTGCAAGCCAACGCCTACGGTGGCTGGAAATCGGGGTCGGGATCCCGGCGGCTGAGGTGTAAGGTCTGTTCCCTCCCGCGTGCGGCCGCCTTCTTCGCTTGTATTACTGCTACGCAGATGAAGGCAATCGCCCGGGCATTCCTCCTCGCTCCGGACCATGGCCTGTATCAGGGTCTGGTGGTCGTTGCTGCCGATTGCCCTCACGAGGATACGGCGGTGTCCTCCGGGCGGTCCACATAATAGTGATGACCTTACCATGTCCGGTGAGGACCTGCATCATGTGGAAGGTGAGGACGCTGTGACGTCTTTCCAGCCAGTCCTCAAAGAGGGGACTTACCGTCATAATTATGGCGTTCCCAGTTTCGTTGCATAATGTGGAAGCCGTAACGTCAATTTGATTTGGTTTAGAAAAAGATGAATATTATATATCTAAGATGACTTATTAAAACAAAGTGCAGTGGTGTATCTATTTTAATACGGGGTCAATTTGTTCTCGTACCACAGTTAGCCAGAAAAAAAATTAGTTTCTTAAACGTTTTGGGGTTTAATATGCCGCTTACCACCATAATAATAGTTTTCAAATGACAGTTACCGCAGGAATGTAAAAAATACAAAAATGAGTGTCGCTATCAACGTGTTGAAGCTGGCAATCCGCTGTGAACCGAAAGATGGAGCTCGTGCTCAGCAGCCGAGCTCGCGACCGCTACACCAATGAGGCCGTCAGTAACCAGTGATCATCGTTCTTATCAATTAACTTTTTTAGTAATATTTCTTTTTCCTTCGACTTTATTCCCGTAGCCATGGAAACCAAGCATTTTTCTCACAAAAAAGTCTCGTAGACAAACAAATACCAGCCACACGGGTCGGTCTTCGAGCTCAGTCCGGGGATGACCTTCCATTACATACCGAGGTCCGTTCGTATTTCGAAAAGCAAGTTAAACAAAGACACCTGGAACTAAAAGCTTTGGTGCTGGATGTCTTTGGTGAATGTAAACTTGTTAGAGTTGTTACGATAAATCTGGAGGAAAATAATTCGGCATCAGTTTTGCCAAGTAATACCGTGTTTCCTGCCCAGTTTCTGGAAAGTAGATATCAAAGACGCAGTCGCTCCAGGTACTATCATGCCTTCTATAATTAGCTGCACCCGGTTACACTGGAAGCTGTCCCTGACAAACTTGGGAAAAGGCGAGCAGATTAATTGATTGATACCACACTACATTATTAAAGCAAACGTTTGTATTGTCACGCTCAAACGGCTGAACAGATTTGTATAAAATTTGGCACAAGTGTAGATCATATCATTTGACAGCACACAGAATAGTTTTACTACCAGAAATATGTCTCTTTGGTATTATTTTATTTGTTGCTCTCACGCGGGCGAAGCTGCTGGCAGAAACTAGTGTCTATATCATTTGAATAAATAAAATACAGGTAAATTTTTGTAAAACTTTTAAATAGATATTAGTTACTTAACAATAAAAATAAACTACTTTTTCACATCAAATCAAAAAAATTACACAGAAATTCTACATGCTCTTCATACCACTTCATAAATAATATTTGTGGGTAGTTCGTAGCCGCGTAGCATTCGTAGCGCACGGCTACGTAGCACCGTTGCACCGGTACGTAGCACAGCTACGCCGTAGCGCAGATTTGATTTGATTAAAACACAGCATCTCGTCCGCGTCTCTTTAATGAATTCTAAATTATAATGCTATAAAATTACGCTATGTTTTTGTTCGCACAGCGGGGTGTTGTAATAGTGCTATGTGTAAACACAGAAGGCTAACAACGTGTGATAGGTAAAATAACTAGCAGGTGTACATTAATACTATCCATACTAAATTATAAATGCGAAAGTTACCTAGATTAATTTTTACCTCAAAGTCAGATAAGTCAAAGTTGGAGAGAGAGAGAGAGGGAGACTCAGAGTCTTGCCAGGTTAAAGCTATCAGGACATAGGGATCGGCAGGTAAGACCACTCCATAAGTCTCCTCTAGACCGAATGTCGGCTACGGAGATCTATATCAACCGACATTAGCCAAGTACGTAGGAGATCTTAAGATACAGGTGCAGTCTCTACGTAGTCGTTTACTTCAGTCGGATGGGACCGTAATATGACAAGATCGGAAAAAGAGATCAATCAGAATACACTTTGGCATCGAATTCCGCTCGTTAGCTGTACTTTGTATGTTTATTCCAAACTATACTTCTGAGGGCCGCACCTTGCGGGCCGCGTGTCCGCGGCGGCGTGTGTGGGAATGCACGGGGGGCTACTAATGAGCGGAGCTTCGGTTCGGGTTCGCGCCACATATTATTGTATTGTACATTAAAATAAAATTTGCTACAACTTTATGTTTGTTCCCTAAAGAGCTGCTACTAATTACTGCGAAGGACACTGTTTACTTGAGTAGTAGGTACATACATTGAGGACAGGCCACGTACTGAACATGTTTGTACACAACTCGTATATGTGCTATGTAGTTATGTAGTTATGTTTTACATATATTGCCGTCAGGCAGGTTGTTATGAAGCCTGCTAAGACTAGAAGTTGTCCAGTATGAAGTATGGAAGATGATGATGATTTCACGTAGCAGGCCAGAGTTCAATGAGGAACCGGAAATGAAGATATCCAGGTAAAAACGGAATCATTATAAATAAAAAGTATTGTTTTTCATAATCTCTAATTGTTTTATAAACATTTTCATCATAATCATAAGTTTAATGAAATAACATTTGGTTCTAAATCTAACTCAACTGGCCAATTGGCGTGATAGGATAGTCATAGTCATAGTAATTAAAGGGTAAGGGAATCTTCCAAGTCATATACAGAATTTTCAAATTACATTAGATTAATTGTTTATCGATATGCTGTGAATCACTAATGTATTGATGTTGTGTCAGAAAATATATTTTTTTTTATGTATGTGGAATTACTTTTATTTATGTACAGTATATATTACCTGGTTATTTCAAAAACACTTAACTAATTAATACTATATATACACTAAAAACTACTCCTAACTAAAATATGGCGTCATAAAACTCTTCCGCATCGCTGTCGACTGCAAGTGTTCCCAAAAGTCAGGCGGCATTGCCACGTTGTATGACAATGCTGAGGTTGAGGTTCTCACCAGCACAGCACGATAAGCTAGGAAAATGGGATGTAGCAAGCATTATAGTTAACAAATGATCATATTACAATGTCAGATAGTAAAGAATGTCAAACCAATAAAAGAAAATACAAGAAAACAAATAAATATAAGTCAAATCACAAATTAAAATTAAATTATTTGGTTATCACCTGATACGTGTATGACATACACTTTGTCTGGATGGTTGAGTGGTTTTCATTTGATGACGTGCCGAGCCGAGACGTGCTGAGTCGAGACGTGCCAAGCCGAGAAGTGCCGAGTCGAGAAGTGCCAAGCCGAGACGAGCCGAACCGAGACGAATGGGCAGTGCTTAGGGAACTCCAAAAGTTGGAGTAGAATGGGGAGAGCTTAGGGAACTCTAAAAATTGGAGAACTCCAAAAAGTTGGAGACGAATGGGGAGTGCTTAGGGAACTCCAAAACTTGGAGGACTCCAAAAAGTTGGAGACGAATAGGGAGTGCTTAGGGAACTCCAAAACTTGGAGGACTCCAAAAAGTTGGAGACGAATGGGGAGAGCTTAGGGAACTCCATAAGTTGGAGGACTTCAAAAAGTTGGAGACGAATGGGGAGTGCTTAGGGAACTTCAAAAGTTGAAGGACTCCAAAAAGTTGGATTCGAATGGGGAGAGCTTAGGGAACTCCATAAGTTGGAGGACTTCAAAAAGTTCGAGACGAATGGGGAGTGCTTAGGGAACTCCAAAACTTGGAGGACTCCAAAAAGTTGGAGACGAATGGGGAGTGCTTAGGGAACTTCAAAAGTTGAAGGACTCCAAAAAGTTGGATTCGAATGGGGAGAGCTTAGGGAACTCCATAAGTTGGAGGACTTCAAAAAGTTGGAGACGAATGGGGAGTGCTTAGGGAAATCCAAAACTTGGAGGACTCCAAAAAGTTGGAGACGAATGGGGAGTGCTTAGGGAACTTCAAAAGTTGAAGGACTCCAAAAAGTTGGATTCCAATGGGGAGAGCTTAGGGAACTCCATAAGTTGGAGGACTTAAAAAATTAGATTCGAATGGGGAGAGCTTAGGGAACTCCATAAGTTGGAGGACTTCAAAAAGTTGGAGACGAATGGGGAGTGCTTAGGGAACTCCAAAACTTGGAGGACTCCAAAAAGTTGGAGACGAATGGGGAGAGCTTAGGGAACTCCATAAGTTGGAGGACTTCAAAAAGTTGGAGACGAATGGGGAGTGCTTAGGGAACTTCAATAGTTTTGGTCTCCAAAAAGTTGGATTCGAATGGGGAGAGCTTAGGGAACTTCATAAGTTGGAGGACTTCAAAAAGTTGGAGACGAATGGGGAGTGCTTAGGGAACTCCAAAACTTGGAAGACTCCAAAAAGTTGGAGACGAATGGGGAGTGCTTAGGGAACTTCAAAAGTTGAAGGACTCCAAAAAGTTGGATTCGAATGGGGAGAGCTTAGGGAACTCCATAAGTTGGAGGATTTCAAAAAGTTGGAGACGAATGGGGAGTGCTTAGGGAACTCCAAAACTTGGAGGATTCCAAAAAGTTGGAGACGAATGGGGAGTGCTTAGGGAACTTCAAAAGTTGAAGGACTCCAAAAAGTTGGAGTCCAATGGGGAGAGCTTAGGGAACTCCATAAGTTGGAGGACTTCAAAAAGTTGGATTCGAATGGGGAGAGCTTAGGGAACTCCATAAGTTGGAGGACTTCAAAAAGTTGGAGACGAATGGGGAGTGCTTAGGGAACTCCAAAACTTGGAGGACTCCAAAAAGTTGGAGACGAATGGGGAGTGCTTAGGGAACTTCAAAAGTTGAAGGACTCCAAAAAGTTGGATTCGAATGGGGAGAGCTTAGGGAACTTCAAAAGTTGAAGGACTCCAAAAAGTTGGATTCGAATGGGGAAAGCTTAGGAAACTCCATAAGTTGGAGGACTTCAAAAAGTTGGAGACGAATGGGGAGAGCTTAGGGAACTCAAAAGTTGGAGACGAATGGGGAGAAGTTGGTGACGTATGGGGGTATACTTTTGTTCAGAAGATGTGTATTTAGCGAGAGTAATCGATTGATTTGTTTGGCTCATTTGTTTTAAGTGTAGACGGTGCGCAAAAAGTGAACCACAATGGATGTAAGCCGCTGTGCTGACAGGATTGATGTTCGGCGTATTTTAGATAGTATTTAGAATCTTTTTAAAGTTAAGTGACCACGATTAAAACTTGCTACTGCGTATATAGCTCTGAGGCTGGGAACTGTTTTGGACGCTTGCGAGATGTTTGATTGCTTCCAATTTCCTCTCGCTTCATATCATGGCCTGGACCAGGACCGGAAGAGAGACTGACATTCAAGTTAAGTCGAGAAATCCTGTTACGTAACCGAGACTATCGAGTAGCTGATCGTCAGTAACTGAACATCACTCATCATGATCATCAGTCTAAGTGACACGCACACACAACCTGCATAGAATGTTACCCAAAACGACATTTCTTTGAAGTACCTACCGTGAACATGAGTAGTAATAGGAAAAATAAGTAGTGAAATATTTGTTTACCTATTATTATTACTTTCATTACATACCTCACCAACTTCATACCAGAATACAGTTGCAAAACCTGTGAGTCACTAGTAGCAAACAGCTGATTGTGCTGTGCCCACTACACCGAGTCTGTCAACACTTGCCACTGTGTATGTGAGGGAGTGCCATCTGTATGCAGCCATCGCTTTATATGAGCACGACGTTCATAGTAAGAGCTTGATTTTGACAACGCTCTTAGGTCGTAGCAGTAAGGTCGATTTTTGTAGCTTTCAGTTAACGTTACAAGAATTTCCAACGACTTGATAAAACCTTCACCCTTTATTTACACTCAGTAGGCGATGAACCTTACTGCCATTTATTGAAACTATCGACCGCTTACGTTACAAAATGTTTTCATTTGTTTGCTTTTGATTACCACGGAAAATTGTGAAAAAAAAAATTAAAAATTTCTAACTAATTCTATTCTATTTCTTTTCTAATTTCTATTTTCTTTCTATTTTCTTTTTCTTTTTTTTTCTTTTTTTTTCAGTGGTTAATAACCACTGTTGAAATGCAAAGAGTATTATTGCATAAAAATTTTACTTTAGACATGAAAGAAAAAATAAAATCTCTGTACTAGACGATACTACTTTCCGCCTATCTGTTGCCTTACGCCTTTGCGCTCCTTGCTGTTCTCCTCATCGCTGCCACTGTGGCGAAATTTTCAACAGCCTCGGTCGCCACGTGTCATGCGGTCGAAGCGCGGGTCGCATAGCGCGGCACGTGAATATTAACGACATTATCCGACGAACCCTTGTCACCGTCGGCGTTCCAGCTGGTTTGGAACCCCATGGCCTGGCACGCGACGATGGTGTGAGATCGGACGGTATGTCTTTATTTCAGTGGAAGATAGGTTGACCTTTAGTGTGGGACGCTACCTATGTCGACACTCTTGCGCCATCCCATCTTCCTAGCTCCTCGTGCTATGTTGGTGCTGCCGCTGAGGCTGCGGAGAACCTCAAGCGGCGGAAATATAAAAACTTCGTCGTGTTCCGATTGCTAATTCTCTTCGATTAAGCATTGCCATAAAACATGGCATGGCAGTGCCGCCAGCCTTTTGGGCAAACTTCCAGTTGACAGCGATGCGGAGGAGTTATTCGACGCCTTATTTTAGTTACGAGCAAAGAGCTTTAAAGAGATACAATAGAGCGGCTATCAAAAGAAAATGGCTTAGAAAAACTGTCATCCCATGCCTCGGTGACGCCATCTGGCTTTGAATAGCAAACACGCGAATTAAATTTGTCAAAATTTATATAAATTCAGGTATCGCTCGGTAGGTGGCAAGGAGCCTTACCATGATACATTCAGTCAAAAAAGTATCGGGAATGGATGATTTGTTTATGGTTCCAAATTCAAATTTTTGTTTTTTGTAGTTGTTAGATTGGCACAACTGTTTTCCATTTTGGCGCGGAGTTTGAGTTGCATCTGTTATTTATATTAAATACAGTGCTGGTTTTAGTAATATCATATATAGTGTGTATTGCGAATTTCATAATGGACAAAAATATCGAACAAAGAGTTTGTCTTAAATTTGGCATCGCCAATGGAATTTCGTGTTCGGAGTCACTGAAAATGTTACAGAAGGCTTACGGTGAATCGACTTTATCAAAAACTCGTGCTTATGAGTGGTTCAAAGCCTTCAAAAGCGGTCGAGATGTGATGGAAGATTTGCCTCGCTCTGGTAGGCTGTCAACGTCTTGCAACTGAAGTTAACATCGCAAAAGTGAAGAAAATAGTGACTGAAAATCCCCATTCAACTCTGAAAGAGATAGCCGCCGAACTTTCTGTATCTCACGAGTCGATCCGTACCATTTTAACTAATCATTTGGGTATGAAACATGTTGCTGCTCGGCTAGTTCCAAAAGATCTGAATTTTCTCCAAAAACTCAATCGCATGAAAGTCGCTGAGGACATGCTAGAACGAGTCAGTTCGGACCCAACATTCATGAAACGCATTGTTACTGGTGACGAGACGTGGGTTTACGAGTTTGAAAAAAAAAGCTTCGGAGTGGCGCCTTCCAACTGAACCGAAACCGAAAAAACCACGCCAAAGTCGATTAAAAGTCAAAGTCATGTTGACTGTTTTCTTTGACTATGGTCTAACGGTAAATAAAGAATATTATTTGAGCGTTATGCGGCGTTTAAGAGAGCGAATTCGACGAAAAAGGCCAGATTTGTGGAAAGAAAATTCTTGGATTTTGCACCACGACAATGCGCCTTCGCACAAGGCTATCATTGTGAACGAATTTTTGACCAAACACTCAACAAATACCATCCAGCAACCACCATATTCACCAGATATGGCTCCTGCAGACTTTTTTCTTTTTCCTAAACTCAAATTACCACTTCGTGGCACCCGTTTTCAATCGATAGAAGACATAAAGGAGAATTCGCGGCGAGAACTGAACTCAATTCCGGAAGCAGCGTTTAAAAAATGTTTTGATGAATGGATTATTCGTTGGCGCAAGTTTATCGTTTCTAAAGGAGCATACTTTGAAGGTGATAAAATAAATTTGGATGAATAACAGACATTTTGTGTATTATTGATCTTTTCCCGGTACTTTCTTGACAGAGTAATATGTTAAAATGTCAGCTATATGAGCGAAAAAGAGTGAGCTAATAAAAGCTATACACCCTATATAGCTCCATCCCTTAAAAGTTCGGTTTAGGTCGTAAAATGGATCACGTTATGAGCGCGTGGTAGAGCCTCAGTGTATAATAAAGGAAGATTAAGCTTTTCAGCAATAGATGGCGTTATCACAAAACCAGCAAATCTTTTGGAACTATTTATAATAATTATTGAATTCTAATTAATTACCGCGTAAATACCATAAATATTTACGAAAATAAATCGAATTTAGGTCCACTCATTTTACCAATATATTGTCAATATATTTATGCAAACATAATGTATGTTAGAAAAAATCTTAATCTTTTTAGCAAAAGAGGCGATAGACATAATTATGTTACAAGAAATAGGGACCAATTAGTTCAACCAAGTTTCAGACTAGCAAAAGTGGCCTCTTCTTTTATGGGGTACTGTTTGAAATGTTATAATAAAATACCTTCACAAATATTAGAACTCAATGAAACGAAATTTAAATCTTGTATTAAACGCACACTATGCAGGCAAGCATATTATAAGTTGGAGGATTATATTCAGGATAAAAATGCTTGGCTCAATGCTGGTCCAGCTCCACTACAACCGGGGTGTACAAATTGATTAATTAGTATGGAAATTATTTTTTAATGTTTTTTTTTTCCTGAAATTGTAAAATATAAGTATTGTATTATATGTATAGAAGCATTTTTTCCACAGTTTATAAATGTGAGTACCATGGAGCTTTTTATAGTTTTTATGTTGCTACTGGACTTATTTGACATAAATGAGCATGGCAGTTGAGAGTTTGTCATGCTCACTCAAATGTCTCACTGATGGTGGCGCGGGTGTTGGATCATTCGGTTCCCTTCAAAATGGTTGAGCTGAGTGGTGCTAATATTAGCGTCATGTCCGTGAACGGGCGCTGTCAGTTGAGGCTGGTCATCTCTTAGCTGCCAGTTGCTTTTTTAATATCTATATTTAGTTTTTATTTTTATTTACATTGTTCTCACATGATAGCGACAAGAAACATGTAACAGAGATATTTGTAACTACAAAATATGATTGAAAAGAGTGTCCATGGAGTTTCTTGCACATTCTTCTCCATAGAGATCTACGCTTTGGAATGTGCAATTAGCATCATTTATTTTTATTTTTCTGACTAACTGACTTCTTGACATTTCAAAAGTGCCTGTAAATGGTTTATTTGGAATAATAATAAAAAAAAAAAAAAAAAAAAAAAAAACCACAACGAGATTTGCAATAGAGTAATGCGCAGCTCGGCATATTTTCTCAAAAAATGATTTGCTTTTAGTGCATAGAGCGGACACATCTTGACGTGTAGGAGTATCATACTAGACTGAGCGACTTATGAACACTAGGTAATAAGTATCGGATTACGATTTTGTTCGCTATGTCCTGTCTATTGGTTATACGAGTATATATTTAATGTTATTGGGTAAGAGTAACCTTTAGTGTATATATAGTTTGAATTAGTTAAGTGTTTTTGAAATAATTGTGTAAATATATTTTTAATTAGGTATGTAATAAAATAATCAACAAATAAAATGAAAAAGGAAAAAAAAACTCTGCCGATCATAATTATACCAAACATACAAGTTTTCCTGAAGGACGCTGAACAAACAGCACAGAATTATTTCAACCGTTATACTTATTTAAAAAGCTCTATTTTCATTTCTTTTCATTTGCGCACACAGTCGGGCACAGCTTGCTCGCGTTCAGCATAATGTCGAGCATGTGTGGAGTGTGCTGCCAACACTTCACTCGAACTTCAACTTAACTTATTCTTACAAAGTATAACGAGTAGACTTTTAGTGTTGCCTCACGTTACTGCAAGTAGTTGGGACGAAGGCCAGTGTTGCCACAAGTTATGTTTGCATCGAATACTATTAAAGCAATTAAGTTGAGAAACTAATACTCAGTTTGTGGTGAATGTCTGTGAGTGTTTATATCTCTCAGATCTAATGTCAACAGAAGTCAATAAATTATTCTTAGATTTTTACCTGACTTTTAATCATACATACACTGTCAACTCAAGCCTCACGACTTCTCCCGACCGATGGGATCAACTGCCACGTTCACATTAGTGGGACACGTCGTCACAGCGGCCGCTCTTCACTATTTCTTTGAACAACCCTTCAACCAAGAACTTTGCTGAGCGCGTTCACGTTATATTGGTTGCCGTTACGTTATGCCTGGGTTTGCAGTCGGGAAGCACTCTTTATGGCATTTAAATTGTAGTAACTTTCTTTTATTGTTATTTATATTATATAAATAAGCGTATGTCATAATCTGTTGCTAAATATATATTTTTTATTTTTTTATCTCTTTAATTAAGATTTTACGGAATTCATTGAATATGTTATAATTATTGAAGTAATGCTTAGTTTTGTCGACCGGTTCTGTAGAGACTTTCATCATGACATCTTTAGATGGTTTAAAAATAATGTCATATTATTATTAAAAGAAATAAATTCGAGTTTTAAAATAGTTATTAGTATCAGAAGGCTGACAGGTCAAAAGGTGTGATTCTTTATGATAATGTAAAAGAGTAATTTCATAGGAACAAATCCTACATCGAAATGTGTGTTACTCTTTTATTTTCTCTAATCCTTACAATAAATATTTGACTGTCCCACTGCGGACTGAGAGCCTCCTCCGATAATTAAAACAATATGACATAGCCGCTTGTAATCCCCGAAGGATTTTAGCATAGGCAGTTGATGAGAGACCACACAATAGAGGACCTTAGTCTATTGACGCCAAATTGCGTAGATCTTGGGCTGCTAGGCAATTACTGAGAAATAATTCATAATTTCTCCATTATGAACTATTTCTCAGTAGTAGCCTAACCAGTAATACTTAGTCAGGCTTGTGTTTCTAACTCAGCTCAGACCCGTGCTCAGCAGTGGCGCGTATTAACTTTAGAAACACCAGAAAATTCAATCATGATGAAATTTTATACAAAAGATTACGCTTTTCAGCTTGAATGCAATCGGCGTTGAACCAAAGGTGAGCTGAGCCTCCGATGGGTACGTCACTATAAAGGATAAAAAACACCATAGCTTGACGTATCGCATCGGATATAGCATCCGCACAGCTCGACGGACTTTCAGAAGAGAAGCAAACCTGCTGCCAAGGATAAGTCGCAAAGAAGCGCCGCATCTCATCCCAATCTGTGGACCTGTAACGCTATATTCGCCGTTCATCGCGTGAGTCGCAGTCAGGTGGAGAGAACGACGAAACAAATTTCACCAGATAGTGATCTGAACTGTTACAATTCATCTGTCCGGATCGGTGGGAAAAGCCAGTTTTGGTGGCAGGCGTTAAAGTCCCCCAGAGCGACGACCCGCGCATCAGGGTGCCGATGCAAAGCCTTATCAGCGGCCTCACTAAGGTGGTCAAACAGTTGAGTCGTCTCCTGATCACCGCTGTGCGATCGGTAGATACAGGTATAAACAATTTTGTCCTTACCAGTGTCCACCAACAGCTATAGCGTAGAGAAATTAAGGTCTTCAAGGTGATGGAGACGCTGGCAGCAGATGTCATTACGGACGTACACACAGACCCCGGCATGCTGCAGGAAATTATGCTCCAGTGTGTATCTGAGGTAATTTAGGAACGCCGTATCTAACGGATGTCTAGTTTGGGTCTCCGTCAAGAAAAGCAAGTGTGGCTTGTCAGTCTCCAGATGGTGGTGGGACGCATCGATATTGGAGTGCAGCCCTTTAATATTTGAGAGGTGCACTTGAAATGAGAGGACGTGCATCCGCTGTTGACCTTTGCCTTTCTTTTTATCTTTTATTGTTTTTGTGGTGTGTATGTGTGAATAGGAGAGATTGAAGATGGCAGTTGAGCGAGGTGATGCGATGTTAAACCTATAACACGACTAGAGTTTCATAATATTTCATTTCACATAAGACTACATGCCAGACCCCATGGCCCGTTCACGACTTTGGTCTTAGCGACGAGCAGCGCGGCGGGCGCGGCGGCATCGGTAGGCAAGCGCGCGCCGGGAGGCGCGGCGTGTCGTGGCGTGCTTCAAATATTTTGATTCTTTTGTTCTTACCGTTCGCCGCAACCGCGCTTAGCTTCCGCTCACAGCGGCAAGGTCGTGAACGGGCCGTTATGGAGAAAAACCGACAAGACCTTTCGTTACTCTTTAAAAACATGGTTAATCGATTTTAACAATATTTCCTTATTACAATACCTTATAGTATTCTCGTGTGTCGTCCGACAGTGGAACCGGGTCGCGGCGCTCGTTCACGCTCGGTGGGCTGTTTTAACGACTGCCCGTACAAACCGCTTTGCCTCGACTCCACTTATTTTCCATAAAAGAAACATTTGGTTGTAATTACACCTACACATTGCACCTCTAACTCACTATTTCCATACCTCCACGTTTTATTATAAAATAATTTTTGCTCAGGTTTCAGGAAAATTTAATATTAAATTGTGATACGCTGTTATACCATGTGTTAGTGAAATACTGAAGTTTTGTTCACAATTAATGGTGACGATAACATAGAATTAATACTCCTATTGAATTAATATTAATGTCTATACAAAATTAATCAGCCGACCCTCGCCGCGACAATGTTGGGTTCGGTTTTCAGTCCACCCGGATCTGACCTCCACAACTCAGTAATTGGGTAACACCACGGTAACACGACACGATGCCTTGGCAAGTCTGGTGACACATTTCCTGACTTCTGTGTATCTGTAACGACTGTTAAAGGTCTGCAAATGGCAGCCCGAACCAACGGCTTAACATGCTTTCTGCGGCACGGAGGAATCTCGGTATGTTGAGAGGATCACCCATCCGCAGGCCGACCTCAGCACGTGTTGCGTTGCAAAAAGTGTCTATTAAGTAAGTATCATTGTAGCTTGCTGCGTAATCTATAATAATCGCTTTCTACGAAAGCATCACTTCTCAGTCGTCACCATAGGATAGTATGCTCCACATCACTATGGTACACTCATCACTGGCATTGATGTTGATGCATCAAGAGCCGTCGTGTGACGTCATATCACGTCATTGGCATCGATTGTGGCGTTGATAGCTCGATGCGGTATCGCGATCTACTAGTAATCGTGTTTTAATTTAATGCTGACCGCAACCTGCGGTACCACGGCCAAGCTGAACAGGAGAACAGAGAGGTTTCTTTCCTATGTATTATATTGGCGAAATATTGCAACAAATAATGACAGTTTGTATATATGCAATTCAGTAGTCTTCTTTATTCTACAGGGTGGGAGGCACTTGTGGTCGCGTCGTGTTGTTGGGGTTTATCATGAGTTGGTAATTGATCAGTAGTATTTTGAAATTCCTGGTTTGCACTCAGTTGATGGCAATACGCTTCTCTTCCGGCAGATAATGTAGCTGTAATATGCGTTCACCTCCACCCGCCTCTTCATGTCTTACAAGCATGATGTTTGTTTTGTAACATTTATAAACTAAAGTTTCCTTCACTTCATACATAAAAAAAAAATAGATTCGCTTGTGTTCTTATAAACACAGCATTAACGCGCACATAACGTTTGCAATATACATGATTGACATCCGAGTAAAAAATAAAGAAAAAGTTTGGAACATTCTCAAGTATTTATTTAGTAAAATAATTCTGTAAATAATCCTTCTCTCTTACAATTTATACCATACAACGCGTCGCTAATTCCTAGAACAACAGTCACGAGTAATTACTGTAGATGTTTTACTGTCGCCAACATTCAATACAGATCTATATACCTTGGTATCTATAGCTGATTTGATTTTAATTTAATAGTATGTAAGTGTAGAATTCATACCCCGTTCGCAGAAACACGGAAATTCCCACGATTTTGATTTTCATATGTATTGTCATCATTAGTAGGTGTATTTCGTTTCAATTTTGTTTTATTTCATGTTGTGTTATTACTTTTTCAGCGAAGTTATTTAATAACGGAACACAATTTATATTTTCTGTTTAAATACCTTTTTATTTGTACGTTATAATACAATTCTCTTTTTATCAGGTGCACGTAGTGTTATAATGTAGTCTCCTATATCAATCTGCCTCTTGTTTGCTAGTGTGTGCCGGTCCGTTCGGTGGGGGTCGAGCTTCTCGCCATCTTTGCCTGGATTCACTGCAACATTGTCTGCCGTTTATTGCGATCCATTCGGTGTTTGTTTTTAGAAATATCTCATCTGACATGCTGCATGATGGTCCAAGCTCACATAAAATAACGGCCTTCTGGGTAATGTCTAATATTCATACGACTTGACAGATGGATCCCTAGGATACTGCACTCCACTTCAGTTGAATTGTCAAAAACGAGGTTACTAGCAACTTGGACCTGGGTGTATTTAGATCACAAGTGAATATGTCTGACGCCCAGCAATTGCTGAGTTGGCGACCCTTTCGGTTCGGGCACGCTCAGCGCAACTATATTGTAAATCTGTACTTTTTTTTGTTTATTTTTTTTTGTTTTTGTGTTGTTGTCTATTATATTGCCTGCATCGAATAAATACTATTCTATTTTATTCTCTATTCTAATAAGAGACTTCTAAGCCAGCGTGATCAAAATAATCTTCTACAAATAATAGAACAGTAAAATTGTGGGCCGATGGTATTAACTGGCGCAAAAATTACTGAACCAATCCTACTCAAATTTTGCGTACTAGTGATGCAACGGAAGTGTCTTAGTGGTTGCGGAAACGGAAATAGATGTCAAAAGTAAATCTTTGCGGATGCGGAAACGGAGTCGGAAGTGTGAAGAAAAAGCAAAATTTTATTTTTTAAAACAACAGAAGGTTTACGTCGTAATCACGTCACGAGGCGCGGTGATGCGTTGAATGAACCAAAAAAATATCATAATAAAGAAATTCGTTGCGACATGTTTGTGTACCGACCTCGCCCCTCCCCGCGCTTCTCGCTGTATTCTTCCGTTTAGAGTTCTGTTGTGAAGTGGAAAAGCTTGTCGAAATTCTGCAGAAGCGGAAGCGGCAGCAGAGTTCTGTTGCAACACTATTGCATACGTAATCCTTATAGGACAGGTCAACTTATAAGCTATAAATTATCACGCTATTTGCCATGTGGGGTGAGGAATATTCCAAAATGTCGGTATTGAACGACATTTGCCTTAAGTTCGATCCCCAGTTATAAAAATAATTTTTGTGAGTATTTTGTCGCTTCTTTTGCGTATAATATACGATGGTACATCGATTACAACAATAAAACGTCTTTTAGCATATTTTTAATATATTCTATATATTAAAAATATGCCCATATATATTTTATTTTATGCCCATATATATATATATATATTTTTTATATATTTTATTCATTTTTACTCCATATTTTTGTAAAAAGCAACCAAAACATGTACATAACACAATAACATCGAAACTAATATTTTTTCATTTAGCTATTAATTTAATATCTTAAATAATTATCACACTACATCGACAAAATAATAAGAACACCTATTTTCGACAGGATTCAACGAGCACAGTCTCGTGCCTTGTCATGCGCGTAGGGTGATCATGGTTCGAATCCCAGATGTTATTTTTTGGTGATGGTTTTATTTTATTTTACTGTAAATAAGAAATTATAAGATATTTTTGCGTTCTTATTTCTATTTTATTGCCAGTCTGCGCAATTTAACAATCCTATTTTTCATTATCACTTTTTTACCTATATAATTGTTATAATTTTAGTTAAGGAAGGCCTAACAACCAAACCTAAGGCAAGAAACATTTTTTTTAATTGATTTAATTATCGACTGTAAAGTAAAACGGCCAAAGGTCAATTACGATTGTTAAAGGCATGTTTTTTACACAAAATATGACGACACGGCAGTCATTCACTCTAAGCCCTGTTTTATTCTCTGATACAAGGAACAGTCTGTTCTTTATGGTACGTCTAAAATTGATCAAGAAGCAAGATTTATGTAATTCATAATATGATTTAAAAGAGTGTCCATGGAGTTTCTTGCACGTTCTTCTCCATAGAGATCTACGCTTTGGAACGTGCAATTTAGCTTCGCTTGTTTTTTTTTGACTGACCGACATTTTGACAAATTAAAAGTGCCTGTAATTGGTCTATTTGAAATAAACGTTTCTGATTTCTGACGTTCATAAGTTTATTTGATATCATTTACTGTATCTCAGGAGACAGTTCCCTTCCTTTATTTATTACAATTTATTTACGTACAATGCTGATTGATATATTTAAAAAAAAAACCTATACTTATAATAAATCTGTAGAAGTGAAAATTCTGTACATTGAAAATATCAAAAAAATAAATGGCAGGGGGTGTTACTAGACCGACACTGAACCCAAAAATGTGATCAAAAAAATGTTTGTCTCTGCCTGTCTGTTTGTTCAGGCATTACGCAAAAACTACAGGTTCGATTACGATGAAACTTGGTACAATTATTCTTTAATATCCTGGGCACCACACTGGGTACTTTTTATCCCAGAAAAGTATAAACAATAAAAAACAAACTTAATTTTGCGGTTTGATCCCTAGACCCGATTACTGTACCAACCGCAAATAATAAGTTTGTCGTAGGTTACGTCACCCACAGTGGAGTTCACTAAGGGGCGCTGCACACGGCTAAGATACTATAATATTTTACCTTAAGATACAATATCGCTCGCCATACAATTCAATGGACTATCCACACACGACGAAGATAATAAATAATAATTCATATTTTCGTATCTCAAAAAACCTAATGAAATCATTTTCGACTTCTACGCGGACGAAGTCGCGGGCATTAGCTAGTACAAAACAAGACACGTTTTAATAAAAGAAAGGTTAATGCTATGGATTCCAAAAGCAACAATAATAAAAATGGTTACTTATGTCGACGTGTGGTGTGGTGTGTTATGCATGATGTTGTCTTTTTGTGTGTGTTCGTAAGAATTATGGTGTGTGTGTGTGTGTGTGGATGTTTTCGTAGTGCAGTCTTGTTATTTGTCTGGGTGACTAGATTTTTTATTTTTTCGTACTCTAATTTACTTAGCCAATTTAGTATAGATACTGTTTTCCAAAATTGTGATTATATTTAATTTTTTTGCATTTTCAATAGTTTTAAAAAGATACAGATGAAGAATGATAAAGCTGTAGTTGAGTTCTATATTTTGGTTTGACAGAGACTTGAAAAGTGAGTTGGGGTCTACACTACGGAATGCCAGAAATAAGTTATTGTACATGTTACCAATCTGCCTCATATGTGCTCAAAATATTTACTGGATAGACTGGATGCTGCTGAATAATTATGTGCAACGACTATCTATCTGATTCTAATGACACTATTCTTCTATTGAGTGAAGTCAGTGACAATCAGTCACTGGCATTAGCCAGTGACTGATTGTCATATCTTTTGAGTTTTGGCTGCCTTAAGGATCGTCCAAGATCTACAACCCTAACGTGTGATATATTGTTGGATAGGTATTAAAAATGAATAGGGGTTTACTGAAATAATTTTTTGATAATGTTAACATTTTCGGAAATAATCGGTCCAAAATTAAAAAAGAAGTGTCCCCCCCTCTAACTTAAGTAACATAAGTTTAGAAAATACGAAAATCATCCTAAAAGTAGAACTTTATAAAGAATTATTTTGAACATGATGGGTTGAACAGTTTTTGAAAAGTTGTACAAAATAATTTCTGAACTAAGTTTGTAATTTAACCGTGTATGCAAGCATTTTTTAACTTAGTTTACATATTTTATTATCCTAAACGTATCTTATTTCCAATAAAAAAATAATTAATAAAAACGGTTCACGCAATCCAAAATGACCAACGAAAACCTAACATACATAAACCCGTCCAGTTTGTATAAATTAGTAATCCAATTTCCCGAGAGATGGCACTGTTCTTAGGGCTACTTCGCGCTGTCAAGATTTTTCCTGAGTTGATGGGGTCGGAACGGGTATGAACTATTATATTGTCGAATTTTTCGGCTGGTCTCTCGCTGGCATTGGTGGTAACTATTTGTTCTTGCTCGTTGTCTGTCGTTCATCAACTCTTAAGTGGGACACTTATTGTGACGGACGGGAAACTACGGAACCCTACACTGAGCGTGGCCCGACACGCTCTTGGCCAGTTTTTAAATTTAGTTTTAATGATAAGATCCATGAGTAATCGAGGGAACTCCTCAAATATTATAGGCAAGTATATGGTGATTTTGGTATTTTCATTGAAAACTTAAGCATTTACAATCAAAAAGTTACATTTGATGAAGTGGAATTGATGAAGAAGCCGAGAAATGGCCAACGAGACTTCATACTCACATAGATATCACAATGTAGATAGTTAAACGACTATGACAATACTAATAAATAAATGGTTCTGAATGTGACCTGATGATAATGTATCCTAGCCGTATTTGGGCTTATAACAATTGTCATGAGATGCACTTTGGCTATAAGGTACTATCGAACTGACCTGATGATGGAGCCGGAAAGTGGAAGGTAGATACGGAACTTCATAGTAAAATAATGTGTTCTAGCAGTGTTTGGGTTAATTATAATTGTCATAAGAAATAGAAACTCTGGTTATAAGTGTATCGCAACTAAAAAGTGTGAAATAATAACTTATAACAAAAAAAAAAAATAACCGACTTCACTAAAAAAAAAAACACTGAAAGGATCAAAATAACTTTAATTTCGGAAATCAGCGTTAAATAAGAAACAAAAATTACCTAGAAACACCGACTTCTTTTAGAGTTTTTTTTTTTTTTAGTGAAGCCGATTATTTTATTGTTGTAAAAAGTATTTTAATTTCATTTTGATTGTCAATTATGGCGATGCTAGGGGTGGTTATGACGTACATATTATTTAATTTTAGGGTTCCGTCGTAGATGGAGCAGTATTTCTTCCTCTATGGATTCCGTAGTTAGCAAGAAATCTTAGGCTAAGATGAATAAAGGACACTTGACATTTAGCACTATTTTGGCTGAGCTACGATCCTGTCTTTCTCTTGTACTCGTAGTTTGACAGTTATGCGATAGTGATAGGAATAATGCTTAGCGAAAGCATGTCATATAGATATTTATTCATCTTGATCTTAAAAAATAATAGAAAGCTATAATTTCGCATGTGTTAATATTACTCGAAATTTGAGCGCGTGGAAAAAGTAAAAGCGTCCTTAATACTACTAATGGGTTTATTTTATATCTAGACATGCGTTCCTTTTTTTGCGTGTAAAATGCATACGTTAAACTGCACTCACAAAAACAACAGAAAATTAAAATTGATAGTAAATTTAAAGCATTCCGTTTCTGTGACTGGCCACATCTGTCTGTGGCCAGTCAGGAAATTGAATGGTTGCAGTTACCACACGTCAATGTTATCATATCATCCAAATATAATGTGTGCATTGTACGTTTTAGAACCGCGTCAGAGACAAACTCCCTATTTAAAGCCGGGATCACACTGCACACCGAAACCGCATCTCTGTACAACTTTGCAATGTTAAACAGCTGTCTTCAATATATGGAAATCCTGTGTTCTGTTCAAAAATACTCGCGTTCAACAGAATAGTAAACTACGATCGACGAGGCATCAATATAGCGACACGGGAAACGTTTTAGCGTGACGCGATATTGACGCGCGAGTCGCGATCTAGCCGCGTGACGCCGCCGCGCGACGTTGACGAGCTCTTCGGGAGTTTGCGTGCATTAGGCATTGAATGTGAGGTGACAGTGAGGCGGAGTGCTCGAGCGCACAACATCACGCCGTACCCGGGAGGATAGGCAGAGGGACTGAGCGCAACAGCCACGACTTTGGTGCAGTTTTAGTGGTAGGTATTCGACGTTAATGAGTGTATCTAATGTATCGTTTACATCTCCTTGTAAATACCTATTTAGGGTTCCATACCTAAAAGGGAAAAATAGGACTCTATTGCTAAGACTCCGCTGTCTGTTTGTCTGTCATCTTGTCTTATTTTTGGAGCCCACAAGAATAACTCCTACTAGCGCCACATGCATAGATAATATTAATATTATACAGATGTTGTACCCAGCCACAAAGATATAATAAATTTACTGGGTTCTAAAAATGTGGGCAGTTAATTTTTTTAAATTTTTGAAAACCCAAACATCATAGTGGCTAAAAAGAATATCACTGTTAACCCTAAAACTCAATTGTAATCAGTCAATTTGAGAATATACTCGTAATAATAATAATAATTTATTAATTCAGACATCATTGATCCAATGGTTAGTAGAAAACTTATCATCTAGGTGTTAGTAAATTAAAATATCAAAAATTTCACATTATGATTAGTTTTTTTCTTTCATTCTGTCCTGTCAAACTATCACTAAAAATAAATAACTTAGATTATAGGAGTTCAAATAAAAATGCAGTATTGAGAAGTAATTAATGAAATGAGAAAAGTGTATCTGTCCCTTACGTAGACGTAGTGTACACAGAGTGGCGCAACCCTTTGTGCGGGTAACGACAGCTACTCAACGGAATTAGTCTGAGCGGCCGCCGTCACCCCGCGCGCCGTCACCCCGCGCCGCCGTCACCCCGCATCGCCGGCCCGCAGGCGACACTAGTTTCAAACTAAAGACCTGCTCACATGGAGCAAGGCACTTAACTTATTAACAGGTTAATGAAATCTGATGTTATCCTAAAGTGTTTAATCGTTAGTGTAGTGGTCGCTAGCTCGACAGCGAAGCAGCCGTGCTATTCTGAAACATCTCACCGTAAATACTTAAACACTTCGGCGCTGCTCTAATGTTTTTAAATGACTGTTTATCACAGTGCACAATATTGAATTCAGGGTTATACCCTCGGTTTCGATGAGAACTTTTGTTCAGTGCTCCGCCGAGCGGACTATCGCGATGAGCTTAACTGCCTAGACTTTTAGGGCTTATAGGATTTTTACCTTCATTAAACATCATTGTAATCATCAGCATCAGCACTTGGAAGATTTCCCAGAACTCTGTGCAACACTTGTTAGGGCTGTGGACACTATACATAGTCCACATTACTGTGGACACAAGACCTTCACCCCTTGGGATTATTCAACAGGATTACATAGAGGTGGGATTTGAGACACTAACTTTTTTAAATAGTTGTCTTACTTTAAAGCAGCTCCATGAGAGACGAGCCTCATGCGGCGAGATTGATATCGCTGACCATTGCGACTCATTACAATAAAAATGCAAGACAGTTTGAGAAAAAAAGTATTTATAATTATTTCTAAGTAAAAGATCCCACTAAGTAACTAAGTACTATGTGAGTGGACGCATTTTTATTGGTAACTAGCACTTCGGCCGCGACGAAAGAATGTTTCCATAGCAACCGTCTGTTGAGGCTAGTTTTGAAAAACTAATAATGACAATCTTTATTCATTTTGATTAGATTTTGTGCCAAGTTACAAGTTTATTAACCCAAGGGATTTTTTTTATTGGTTGGGAAAATAATCTTATGACAAATCCTGCTCTTGGGCGGAGCGAGAGATAGTGTCAGACTTTTACTGACTAAAAACCCACTCCTGTTCCTTCCCAGGGCCCTGGGACGAAGGCAACGAAGGAACAAGAGTTGCTACCGCGTCTGTTTGTCTGTCTGTATGAAAACGATAAACTTGAAAACTACTGGACCGATTTTCATAAAATTTTCATCGATACAATTACAGTTTTTGTTTTCTTTTATTGTTTCTTTTTTTGTGTCTGGTACAGGTAACTGCGCGATAGCTGATCAGGATAGTTTCTGTGTACAGAAACAGAGTAATTCATGAGAAGGGTTTAATTGTACAATATTTGCATACTATAGTAGAGAAGAGCTGAAAATTTCAAAGACTTCTAACATCCGTGTGAATCTCCCGGGCGGGTCGCTAGTATATCATGAAGTGATTACAAGAGCTATTGACTCAATAAATAATCACATCACAACGACCATACAGTACTCATTCTAACTCATTACACAAATGACTAACACTAAACAGCTCGCCATTAACAACGACTTATATTTTTTAATCTGTGAGAATCACACCGCCCCCCGCCCGCCTCCGTACTGCCCCTTACCCCCCCCCCCCTTCCCCTGGGTGCGACTAATTCAAGCGACGGGTATTTATTTCTAGTTAATTATTTGAGTGCACCCCCAGCCCCCCCCCCGCAATCACCAGGGGATGAGAAAATCATTGTTATTTACGTTACTCATCAAAGAAATATTTTGAGCCAATTTGTTGGAATGTTTTTCCAATCTTGTCATTATAAGTTTGTGAAGGAACATTAGCACTGGCGGGTACTCGAGTATTATTTTTTGTTAGTCGTTTTTATCGCTATAAATGTTGTTTGTTATTTTTTGTTTTGACGTTGCTTCACACTAGGAAATTACGCCTGTACCCTAGGTTTGTCCACATACAAATATTTGTTCCATTCGGGAATGGAACCCACATCACGCAACGCAGCATCCTATTGCTCAACCACTGCAGCACGGGTGTGCTGTATACAACATACTGAACCATAAATTATTACACGTTTTCTCCTGGACTTGTAGAATTTACCCTTTAACTTGAGGGGTATCCATGTGTCTCAAGTTGTTCCGATGATCTGTAGCTTTTTGATCCATCTTTGAAACGGTTCTTTATGTCTTGGTCCACTTCGCCATCTCCCTGGACAAGCGACCCGTTGTACCGAAAGTCGAAGCACACCGGTATGGGCTTTTCTGCGAGTGTTACGAGTGCAGGACTGGAGAGAAATTGCAGAAGAAGTATCTATTCCGTTTTCGGTTCTGTTTAATTTTTAGCCAACTCTCTCCAGTCTGTGCCACCACACCTTCAATCTGCTTTGGACCCCTAGGATACTCTCAGCGACCAGCAAAATGACATCGGTAAATATCGACATCAGAGCGT
The DNA here is from genome assembly GCA_949316375.1 of Mythimna vitellina. NCBI lineage: Eukaryota > Metazoa > Arthropoda > Insecta > Lepidoptera > Noctuidae > Mythimna > Mythimna vitellina. The sequence continues at coordinate 16,889,716 of OX438710.1, read as the reverse complement.
CCATTATAGCGGCCCTTAGCCCCTTAGCGAGGCTAAGGGCCGCCCCATGACGTGATTCCTCTACAATTGTTGCATACCAGCACATCATCTTTGTTTTTGAAGATTGGCAGTCAACTAATCGGTGTTGCTTCTTCTGGCGTGATTTAGCGCATGGTTGGCGCTGTGACTGAGCAATTGGCTGCTGCGCTGCGTGTCGCGAGTTCCAATTCCCGTATGGAGCAATCATTTGTATGGCCTATGGATATTTGTTCCGGGTCTGGGTGTTCGATATGAGTTTACATGTGTAGCGACATCTATGGCGTCACATAAGAGCTAATCCTGCACCGGGACATCATCACTCTGACTCACTGGGGCATTATGACGACTCACTGGGACATTATCACTCCGACTCACTAAGGCATCATCCCGACTCACTGGGACAGCACCACCCCGACTCATTGGGGCATCACCGCAGACAGTTTCGACTTACCGAGAAGTATGTGGCATTCGGTTCCGACCCACTGGAACCAACCTATCACTGGCCTGGCACGCATCAAGAACTATCGATTTCCGATCTCCGGAGGGGAGTGAAGTAGTGACATCTATGGCGTCACATAAGAAGTAATCCTGCATCGCGCAATCAAAGTTCTCCGCGCGATTAGAATTATATATTCTCTAGTCGGTGTTTCTAGCCCGAAATCATCTATCGGCCATTTGTCTACCAGCCATACAGGTATCGGCACGGATCTTGAGCACTCGGGGAAAGAGTGGGGATCGCTTTGCGCATCGTACAATTATGGCAAAGAAAATGTAAACCTATTTTATTTTATTTTTTCTTTTACCTGCTATCTTCTTAATTCTGGTTGAAAGTAAAAGTTAAAAAAAAAAAAAAAATGTTTAAATCAAAGTCGTTGTGTTTCTGTGTCTGTTTTTCCATTTACTTATTGACCATGCAACAGATTTTCATTATCTTTTAGAGAATTTTTACCGGAAGGTATGCATCTACATTAAGGTTTATTTACCGTCACCCCATATTCAATACACACACACACAAACTCTACAGCAACATAATGCTGCCAGCGGCTTTGCCCGCTTGATTGTGAAAAATTATCCTAAGGGAACTTTCTCCCAGTATAAAAGTATCTTATTCCAGGACATAGTCAACCCATGTAACATTTCATTGAAATTCGTTCAGCCGTTCGAGCGTGAAAAATTAACAAACATACACATACATTGTGTTAAAAGAATGTGTTTGGTTTTTTAATGACCACTTCTCTTGATAATAGTAATTAATTATTAAGTGTTGTAGGTAGTCAGTCTAGCATAAGATTTTGCCAGTCATTTTACATCTACTATCGTGACTACGTGCCTTATTTATCCTCTGTATATCGAGTGCTTTCAAACGAGAATTGTTCAAGTCATAGCTTACACTTTGAGCAAACCTGTATTGACGTGTCTGTATGTCTGTCTGTAGGTGCATGACGTCACACTTCTGAATCTTCTGTCTTACATGTACAGCACCCCGGCTGACCTCCTCGTGTGTGTATCTGTAACAGATTTCAATCATCATTCCATTTGCATCTGGTGCGCGGGGTGAGGCGATCGCGTGGGTGCTAGGGGGAAGGGTCAGGATTTAGTGCGGCGTTATCATGTGATAACTTGACCGCGGCTGTAATGTGATGTGATGCGTATAGAGAGGGTTCTGGGAGTCACTACTAATTACAGTAACTGTTTTTTGTTACAAGGCAGATGTGAGTGGAAACGAAAGGACCCTTTTCATACTCTAGAACGGCATTACAGATCTTTTTGATGAGGTTCTTCAGAAAAGCTAATTAGTATTGCGTGTATGATCAGAGTGCCTAGTGCATGTTTGTCCTACGTTAACGTGATCGTAGCGTCTATGATTGGCGTTCCGGTTGGCCCGTTCCAAGCTCCTTATCAATCAGACAGCAAAACGCGGTAAACATCATCAGGTAGGATCGCAGTCCAGCACTAGTTTATATCAAATTGAAAAAAAAAAAACGTTTCGAACGCGTTGACGTCAAAATAACTCGCGCTCAGCGTACTGATCTACATACTTGAGTGTTTCAGCGCACACACAGACACACACTCAAGTACCTATGTAGAATCATAAAATAAGAAAAAATACATACAACCGAATAAAATTATAAGTCCGTTAAAAAAACCAATAATATTGTATGTCAGTTCAGCAAAATTCTTATGCAACAGAAGCTACCTGAAAGTGGCCACGACACTTGTATCATGATGTCTTCATCATAAAACCTCGTCCCACGACATAATAAAGCAGAGAGCACATGTTATTTACATAACCACGTCCTAGATGGCAGCACTTGCACACAAATCGCACACTTACCGTCAGAAAGGGGTAATTTTCTCTCCCATTGAACACTCGTCAATGGCGACGAAAAAATGATTGAACACTTTACAAATTAAATGTTCTGCTTGAGAGGAAACGTTAGAATGGATCAGTGGCGCCCAAGCTTTTTTAGAATTGGGATCGCTTTTTTCACTTTATATCTTCTTAGCAAGGACCAAAAATCCAAGCAATGGGTAGCTCGTCGTCCGGCCATCCAGAAACCATTCGGACCGAGCTCGACGTCGTCAACGGCGCCTAGGGGCCCAGCAGGGTAGTCATTACAGCATTTGCGCATGGAGATACAACGCCGTGGCAAAACTCATGACAGACAGAGTTACGGCAAGATATCATCATGGAATAGTGACAACGACGGCGGTAAGTCCCTTCTCTGAGGAGTGAGTGGAGCGGCAACATAGCGTCCTCACCTTCCGCATGACGCAGGTCCTCACCGGCCATTTCAAGTTTGAGAGGTTTTTGCATCGGATTCAGGCGGAAGAAATGCCCGGGTGTCACCATTGTGATGACCGCCCGGAGGACATAGTGGAACATACAGTGGAGGTGTGCCCCGTTTGGGTAGAGCACCGCCTTGTCCTCGTGGACGCAATCGGCTACAGCGACCTCTCGCGTCGGGCCCTGGTTCAGGCTATGTTCCCAAACCAGGAGGAGTGGCAGGCGGTCGACTTCTTCTGCGAAGAAGTAATGCTAGCGAAGGAGGAGGCCGCACGTGTGAGGAAACGAACGTCCTCACGCTCCAGCCGCCAAGATTCCGACCCCGACTACCAGCCACGGTAGACGCGGGCTTACGTACGTCCTGTAATGGGTAGCTCGCTGTTTGGCTGTCCGGTAATCGACCAGACCAAGCCCAGTCGTCAACAGCACGTAGTGATCCACGCGTCCCTCAAAGAGATGTCAGCAAACCGTAGGAGCGCAGCAGAACGATTCCCGCTAGGACCGCGGGGAATTACCGAAAAGGAGACCTGTATTTCTAGACCGCAAAGGGCAACTGAAGGATACAGGTGTGCTTTTAGTCAATAAAAGTGTGAAACTCCCACCTGCTCAGCGCAAAAGGGGGAGAAGTAATTGGATGATTTCCCGCCTTAAAAAGAATGAGGGCCCAGCAGGGTCGAAGCCTACTGGGCCATGGGTTGTGCGAAAGAGAACCCCGGTGCCCTGGAACGAGGGCACACAAGGAACATAGGAGTAGGATTTATCGGTAAAAGTCTAACGCGTCTCCCGCTCCGTCCAAGAGCGGGAGAAGTCATTGGATGATTTCCCACCTAAAAAAAGGGACTAAAAGTCCGGAAGACTAATAATGCTGACGAAAAGTTATGCCTTATGATTACGTGAATTAAAACATTTAGATAAAGTGGCTACACTGCTTTTAAAAATAATAATTTCTGATCATAATATGACTTTTCACGCTCTAGGGTGGGGTGAGAGGGAGTGTCAGACTTTTATTAAAACCCATCTATGTCCATCAGTTGCCTATTGCGTTCCAGGGCCGCGGTGACTCTTTCAAAAATTTTCATGGCCCTCTCTGACAATTATCTAAAATTAATTTGCATCAATATTACTGATTTTTTAACCTTTCGTTGACAATATTTTATATTATGTGGACAACGAATGGTCTGCGGACCAGAGGTTGGTAACCAGTGAAATAGATGAATAGTCCCAAGTTTAGAGTTCAGAAGACGCTGAAGATCAATAGGGAAGTTGAGAGCGGTTTATTGAATACTTTGTTTTTCGGGAAATTGGAATCGTTTGACGAATAAGAACATTGTAAGTGAGTTGTGGAGTTTTGTGTCTTTTCTCCGAGCGAGCGATCAAAGTCGGAGAGAAAAGTTTAGATGAAGGGTGGAGTTCAGGCTGCGAGTAGCTTCAGGGTCACTCCGTTAGGTTCCCGCTTCTGGTAGTGGATTGCGTTTTCCTAGTTACGAATGTTTCAGTAGACAACAGCCTTTTTTTCGAAGAAATCATCAAATGACTTCTTTTACTCTATGGTAAGATTTCAGACTTTTATTGACTAAAACTAATCTGTGTCCTTCAGCTGTCCTGTGCGTTTTAGCGGTCCACGGTCACCCTCCCGTGTCTTCAGCAACAGTTCTGAATCTGCATTCAAAGCTCAGTTTATGGTACCTAGTAGACTCTTTCATAAGTAGGTTGCGACATAGATGGTAAATTCAAGTTTTACCAACATCGTTGGGGACTATAAGCACAATGTTATACATTTTATTAGCTATGCCCATGACTGTACTCAAGAGAACGAGTAGGTACATAATAAGTTATGATAAAAACGTCAATTAGAAGAATTTGTAAAATTATTATTTATCAACAGGCTTTGTAAAAAGAAAAACATTTGGTCATTTAAAGGTTTCTATTGACGATTTACCGTCAAAACTATAATCCTCAACCAGACGTGATCACCGGAGAATCTCAACAGTTACCGAAATATCGCGTTTTAATTAACATTTGTGGGGCTACGTACATTGTCCGGTGGCGGGCAGGGCGCACAATGGCCGGCCAGTGCGCACAATGGGCAGGATATCGGCGGACAAAGCCCGACTGGTCACCGGTGGGTATGAATTATTCAGAACAGATTTACGCGGTCGCCGCCTGTTTTGATTCTTGTTTGAGCAGAATTTGGGGTTGTTACAATGTAATTAGATGACAATGTAGTGGAGCTGTGGGATAGAACCTTACAGCTCAATGGCTCACAGGGAGAAGTGCCGAGAGGTAGTTAATTCAATGCTAGGGTCGTGCAAAGTGTTCTTTGGTAACAACTTTGAACCTTGAGTTGCGTGTGTAATTACGTTAAGGATACTTAGGGCTCAACGCGACAGTTTAAATAGCCGATTACTGAACGCCAGATTGTCAGTTGAATACCCAGGTCGAGTAGTCTTTTATTTTGTGGGTAAAATCCTCATGGATAAGTATTTTTCGTCTGTTTGCTCTGAAATAACTCAAAATTCCACGGTTCCTACCTCTATCATAAGTGGGGGGCTCAGATTACAATTATTTCATGCGTACCCCCAATTGGAGCTGCTGTGACCCAAGTTTGTGCTCAGATTATGGCAATAGAGGCTAACTATTTGATTGATTTAAAAAACTATTTGCGAAATGTCGATCCGTACATCTCTGTTGGATCCATCAAGCTGTACAGGCACGATATTTAGTTTAACAAGTGGCTACAAATACGTAACAAAAAAAAAAAATTAGATTCGGAAATATTTTCGAGAGATACGTTAATTGAACTATTTTCATATGTGAGTTTGTAAGAAACCCTCAGGGTGCGAGTCCGACACGCACTTGCCCAGTTTTTTTTTTGAAGTTACCAAAACAGCCCTTAAGTCGTAATGAAAGATTCCATTATAATCGAAGTTGCTTTTACCGGCGACTTAGTTCACGTGAAAGTCGAAATTTGTTCCAAGAGAACCTAGTTCCAGGGTGAATATCTTATATCCAGGACATGGTCTACTCGTGTGCCAAGTTTCATCCAAAACCGCTCAGCAGTTAAGACGTATAGAGGTTACAAACAGACAGGGTTTTGAGCATGGATTATATTAATTATATTAGATTTTAGAAATACTTCGGATTCAGCAGAGATGCCCGTCACGATGCAGGACAGCTGCGTGTCGGTGGTGCTGCGGTCACGTCCCGCATGCCACCGCAACTATAATGAGAGCTCTCTGCTCCAACCGCATCCCGCGTAGCTCACGATGAGCGTCTGATTACCTGTTGTGTGTGCGAGTGTTGCAGCGAGTCTGTGATGTCGCGGCTTGTTGAGATATTAATGTAGTATCAACAGCGTGACACGACTTGACTTCGTTATTTAACTTTCCTTGCATACATGCACGACCTAAGCATGGTGTTGCAATGCCGGAGCGAAACTCCACTGCGGAGCTCCGATGGCAGACAGAGTTCCGGCGGGATCTCATGGTGGTGTGAACCTAGCGTTGGGCACGCCATAATCACGGTGGTACGTCACCTTTTTGAGGAGTGGTTGGAGGCACCACTGTTTCCTCACCTCCCTTAAGTCGCAGGTTATCAGCGTACATGGCAAGTTCCGGAGGTTCCTGTTTCGGATTCTGGCGGAAGAAACGCCCCGATGTCACCACTGTGCTAACTGCCAGGAGAAAACGGTGGAGCATACGGTGGAGGTACTTAAGTGAAACACCGCCGTGTCCTCTAGGAGGCGACCAATCGCGCAGGGCCGTGGTTCAAACCATGGTCCAGAGCTCCTTTCTTATATCTATGGTCCAGAACGAGAGGGAACTCACGACGTCTTGACAGGAGTCGCTCCGGGCATTGAGAGTCGCAGGGCGACTCTTGGCCACCGCAGGCACGGGCTTTCGGACGACAAGCAATGGATAGCTCGTCGTCCAGCAGTCCAGTAAGGACTGCGCGTGGAACATAAAAAGTGCTACAAATATTGTAACCCTAATACTACCGCCTAGGCTATGTACCTAAAGATTTTAGTTTGTGTAAAAATTTAGTTACGATTTTAGTGTGCCTACAATAAAGATTATCCTACTTAAAATAGCATCTTTGATTACAAAGCTGCAATCGTCTACAAGTAATGACAGCTCTGTCCTCTTGATTGCAGTTATTAGTCGGCAACGGTCGCACATTAACATGATTTACTTTCAACTACTTTTAATACAGTTTTTAGTACATTTCACGTAAAGTATAGTATATAATAGTTTGTGCTGCTGTACATTTGTCACTCATAATGTTGTGTTAATTGCGCAACTTTGTGTTATTGTTAACACTTGTGTTATTGCGTCACAGCGAAAACTATTCAATACTTTACAGCGCACCGTTTTAACCCACTTAAAATAATGTTTTTTAAAATATAAAAAAAAACAAAGTATTATTAATCTTAAGTATTTCAAAGTATTATTTTGAATTAATATGTATTAGAGAAAATCGTTAATCTTTTTCAATTAGTGGGACTTTGTGTGTGTGTATGTGTGTGTGTATGTATAGTAGATATTTTACTGTATCTAAATAAAGTTCTTCGACTGTTAGAAACCCCTTCGGTGTTTGTGTTTAAAAATGTTTTATTTAATTTTTTCATTTATTGACATCGTACATTAACGATACTGAAATATTTTAGGCACCTATATTATTTTCACAGTATTCAAGTACCGCTAGACTTAGAGACAATCAAAACATTTGATTAATTGAATTGCTTGCCAAAAAGTCATCAATATATATAAAAGGAGAAACTGTCTGAGATATCAACGCACACCCGATATATTATAATAATAATAATATAATATTTCACAACTATCACACAACGCCCCCTAGTCCCAAGCTAAGCAGAGCTTGTGTTATGAGTATTAGACAACTGATAAACATACTTATACATTTCTAAATACATACGTATATAGATAAATTATACCCGGACACAGAACAAATGATCGTGCTCATCACACAAACATTTGTCCTGAGTGGGAATCGAACCCACGACCTCCGGCATAGCAGTCAGGGCCACTAACCACTAGACCTATGGATCATTAATATAATGAAAACGACTTTATTTTCCATTGTTTGAAATTCTGAGAGTCATATGATAACTTTTATCTTGAAAAATGCAAAATTAATTCAGAATGAGCCACAGTAACAAACCTCAGTAGAAAACTAGTTATGGATAATCACTATAATGCACTACATTCATGTCTATTACTACGTATCTCTTGCGCTAGAATCAAAGCCAAACTATTTCCTTCCTCACCTTTCTAGAATCCACTTTCACATAAAACCATAAAACTATGTTTCCTCAAGCCACCCTGAAGATGGTGTGAACTGATGTCGTCGCCATCTCTTCTCAAATGAGCAATCGCAGCGTTTCAATTTGTCGGACGAGTACCGAGCGCGTGCTACGTAGGTGGAAGTAGTGCTAGGTACGGGTGCGATCAGATAGGGCTGTCCAAATACAGGGGAACTTCTTTGTATGTGTTGATATCGACACATACAAAGAAGTTGTGGAATATTGAGGACACAGAGGTGAAATACGGGATCAATCATTATTATGCCTGGTAACGTATACCTTCTGAACTTTTTTTCCGGTGGGAAAATCATCTTATGACATCCCCCGCTCTTGGGCGGGGCGAGAGATAGTGTCAGACTTTTACTGACTTAAAACCCACTCCTATTCCTTCGTTGCCTTTCGTACCAGGGCCGAGTCTTTCTTTCAGATTCAGACCCTTGGCCCCAGTAGGATTCGACCCTACTGGGCCCCTACAGTTGCTGACATCTCCTTGAGGCGCGCGTGGAACAATACGCGTCGTCAATAACTTGGGCTCGGTCCGGACGGTTACCGGACGGTCGGACGGCGAGCCACACATTTTTTGCCGTCCACAACCCCGCGGCTACGGTGGCCGGTAATCGGGATCGGAGTCTCGGCGGCGATTGGGGCGTGAGGACCGTTGCCTCACGCGATCGGCCGCCTCCTTTGCAAGCATTACTGCTTCGCAGAAGGAGGCGACCGCCTGCCACTCCTCCTCGCTCCGGACCATGGCCTGTACCAAGGCCTGGCGCGAGAGATCGCCGCCGCCAGAACCTCCTAAACTTGTTTGTTGTGTGTTGGTAATGAGACAAAGTTCTTTAAATGTTCATATTGTCCGTACAGTATAAGTATTGTGGACAAGAAACCGCAATTACTTGAGATCATTACAAAAAACACAAAGAAACAAGTGAATATAGTTACTAATAGAAAAAAGTGGGAAAGTGTGAGTTAGACTCGCGCACTGAGGGTTCCGTAAAGCCTTACTTATGTAAAGAGTAAAAAAAAATTGTGACTCCATTTGGGAAAATTACTATTTTCAGATTTATTCCTTTATCTGCTTTACCTTGCTTGCCAAATTTCAGCATTGGGTCAACGGGAAGTACCCTATGAATTTTGATTCCCTTGAGAGTGTCGAAATATACGTTTTTCGCGACATAAATTGCCGTATCTTTTTTTTTGTTAACTTAGAAGTTTGTAGCGACATCTATGGCGTCACATAAGAACTAACCCTGCATCGCGCAATCAAAGTTCTCCGTGCGATTAGAACATATAGAATAGCCCGAAATCATCTATCGGGCAGTTGCCCACTAGACATAACATCCCGTCTGGTCGGAGGATCCTCCCTTTTCGTTCCCGAGATAAAAGGTCTTGACAGACAGACAGACAGGCGGACAGACAACAAAGTTATCCTATAAAGGTTCCGTTTTGTCCTTCAGAGATTCAGAACCTTCTTTCAAATTAGTTATTATTGTTTTATCAGCCTGTTTATTAAAATTTAGAATATTAAATCAAAAGTGCGGTTAAAAATAAACCGCTATTTCGTATGTGAATTAGCACCCTGCACGTAGGGATTACCTCCACGGGACTGCGGGAAGATTATTTATTATTTTTATAGAAGAAGATAAAGGAAATAAACCAGTAGACATTTTTGGTTGTTAAATAAAGCCTAAGAATGAGGATTCTCAGAAGACTATGGTCGCTGGCAGCCCTAGAAGACATGGTAATGTGTTTGACACAGTTTGGTTTATTGCATTCGCGTCATCTCCGCGCGAGGAGAGCTGTCTGAAAGTTAGCACCACTGCTGGGACGTGCAATTATTGGTCCGCATCACATTCTGACGTTATGACGACCCGTCCACATTAAATAAGGTAAAGTGAGAATGATTGAAAAATTCTTTTCCTCTAATACCTTCATGTTTGTTTAAACTGGTGGGTCAGTATAAACTGGTCACCTTCTTATACGTATATTGCAAACCTTTCGTTTCGTAGTTGCATAGTTTTTTTGGTCCAGGTTTAGAAAAGACTTACGAACCACCCTGGCCAGCGGTCTCACCCACGTGACAGTAGAAAGTAATATACTTCCGGGTTTATAATCATACGAACCTACTATTCCAGGATCCGTGTGCCTGATTTCATAAAAATCCGTTCAGCCGTTGTAACATAAAAGTGTAACAAACATACACCCACACACAAATACATACAAACTTTTGCGCTATATAATATTTAGTGTGTTATTAGTATCAGAATTGTGGACGTGATGACGAAATGCCAAACAATATCGCAACGGACCAGGGCAAAGATGGTGGGACGTGCTCCCTTCCTACCAAAGAGACTGGTCCACGAAATAGCATAAGATAGAATTGTGTAGTTAAGGCGTTTCCGTTCTTTTTTCTGTACTTAGATCCCGTTTTTACCCGCAGATATAATCATATTTATTAATAGTACTTTGTTAACTTATTTGCTGTTTAAAATAAAACCAAAAAATTCTTGACATTGGTTTGACTGTGTTTAGCAAATTGTGAGGATTATGATGTTCCCGGTAAAGTTTCAGAAGCAATATTCCTGTTTCTTAGTAACTGTACTAGTAGTACAAATAATATATTAATGGCAGTTACGTCGCTTCTAGCTAGAGGTGCGATAATGTTCAGCGACACGGACCGAGTGCTTGTGGTGCTGAGGTCACCACCGCGCGGCGGCTGCTGAACAAGATGCCTTTTAGATACGACGCCATTGTTTATAGGAATAATATTATTAATGCTGTTATAATCCTTATAAGTATTTATCGGAGACTAAGACAATTTAGCGATAAAAAGACACCTAATTGATTCCCTAGTACCGGAGTAGAGTGAAACGTTGTAACATTATAGACGTCACGTGAGCGTAATCGTTTGGAGGAGACATTTACGAAAGGCAGTGTTGGGCGACCCCTCGAGTAGTGCGGACGCTCATAACGAATTTACTGGTTCTCTCGGATTACAATATACCTAAGTTTGTAATAGCCTAATAATACGTACTGTGAAATAAAAGTGATTGCGAGGTGAATTTTTTTTTTTTAATTCTACGCCATGATTCCTTTACTAGAAAACCTTACTGATGACCATGACTGACCGCTAATGATGATGAAGATGCCAGGGACCCGAGTGTAACACCTCACGCTTGACAGCTGATTTGCATGTAAGAAATTAGTTTTCATGATTGTATTGAAAAGATTCCTGAAATCTGTGTTTCCTGATAGCATACAGCCAACCTGGAATTCCTTTAATGTCAAGAGTGAATAGTTTACTTCTAGGTTGGGTCAATTGTCAACCACGTTATCGCTTACCATCTGGTGGGACAAAGGTCAGCAGCGAGCCGAAGATTACACATTAACAATCGTATATTATAAAATGGTACAAACGTAATCTTTGAAAGTACTAATCTATTTGAGAAAATACTTTAACTGACAGAAAATTTCTCAATCGCTGAGTTCGCGGCTTTGATTTTAATAGCGAATAAAAAATATAGCACAGATCCAGTGGTAGTAAAATAGCGAGAAATAGCTCGTGTGAGATGTGTATGATCGAACAAATACTGACTGACTGCCGCATTGGTTTAGAACTCACGTGCACGCCGTTGCCCCACACTAGAGACCCTGTGGAACCCTTGAAATGAATGATGTGCTGTAGATCTTGTGCCATCGGCATTTTAATTATGATACGCTGATATAAAGTCAGAAAAAAACACTTTCTTATGATTGTATCTACACAATTGTAAGTCTGAGAGAGAAAATACATGTATTATTTTTTATACTTTGCCTCTCACTAAAAATTGCTCCTGTATCGTGGACGCGTTCACAAACATGTAAACTGACATACACATGACACCCAGACCCGGAACCCGTAGGTCATACGAATATTTATTGAGAATCGAACTCGCGACTGGCAGCGGAGCAGCTAATCGTTTGTAAATGCATGCGTCATTTTATGTCATACTGAACACTGAAGTGTATTTATTGTGGGTCACAGATTTTATACTGATCACAGCCAGCGACTGCTATCAATTTGTCGCTTAAGTCAGTAGAAGTCCGCGGTACATCGATCTATAAATTATTCCACAGATACCAGTACGAGCACATTGCATTTAAATCTTCGCAAAATTCGTTTCACATTTTCTCGCAAATGGTTTCGTTGGCTTTTGGTTACAGACACTTTTATAGTTTTAAAATCCGCAAAAGCTGTTAAAGGGATTTTAAAATAATAGAAATATCAATAAATAACAAGCAATGTTTCCCTTAAAATAGGTTGAATTGAGATCTGAAAATCGAATGAAATCGTAATAATACGAATATAAAGACAAGTCTCCAGACTACTGGGTGAATGAATTTTATCTTCTCTCAACTGAGGCTGGCGCAGTGGTTGAGCGACTGGCAAGCCACGGGTTCAATTCCCACATGGAACAAATATTTGTATTGTCTTCTGATGATAGTTTCGGGTCTAGCTGTCTTGTGTGTGTGAGTATTGTGATGGCACCCACAATACAGGACTAACCTAGTGTTGGGCAACATTTATATAAAAAGAAAAAAATATACAGATATACTAGTACTATAGCGACTGCTCATATGATTTCTACAATAAACTTAGTGCATAGTACATGGCACCCTTTGATAAGACTGGTTGATACACTAAGTGAGCTATATCTGTCAGCTAAGAGTCGTACTTTCCTTAAATGTATCGTTTACTAGAGCAAAAAAGAGAGCGTGCTGACTGATGCTGTTAGCTCAACCTTCAGGCTTCTGTAACGACCGTCAAAGATCTTCTAATAACAAACAGTCTAGACAAAAAGCTTGGACTGTTCGAAAAAGTTACCATTGCCTGTGAACACAATGGGCTACTGAGAGAACACGGGTGGGTTTTCGCTACACCAAGAACCGAGCGAAGTTATTTTATGATTTCTCAACGAAAAAACAGACTAACAGCTTAATATGAGTCTTCCGGTTTGCAAGGCAACCATTTATGAACTCTCTCGGTAAGACTTGCCGGAACAATAGGGAATATCGTCCCGTGCAGCGGTTTCTTGGCCACGAGTTCCTCACGATTCAAAACATACAGATAATCTATCTATGTAGCCCTTACACAACTACATTGTGGTCGTTATAGTCAACTGTCAGTCAAACCAGATGCAGCCGGATGCCAGTAACCCAACACAACTCAGTAACTGGGCTATACGATATCCCCTTGGCAAGACTACTGTCAGATTTTCTAGCTTCTGAGTATTTGTAACGACTGTTAAAGATCTATAAATGACATGCGGGAGCAACTGCTACAAATATTTACAGAGGTACGGAGACATTTTGGTATGTTAAGATGGTCACCCATCTACAGGTCGACCTCGGTAAGCACTGCTTAACTTGAGAGATAGCCCTTGCGGCTTTTATTACTTAGCAACGAATCTCTCTATAAACAATAGACAGACATTTCACGAATTAAAATAACGAAGCCAAGGATTGCTTGATCCAGCAGTAGTGTGTTCGTGACAGTTCGGCGCGACTCGGGCCGTCGGGCGTGACTGCGAACCATTTGTTCTACACAATAGTCCTCCGTCAATCTCAATAGATTGGAGGCGTCGTACCAACGTTTTATATTAATTCAACAAACGATTCAAAGGAAGAATATTGAATGACGACAATTATGTTGAGCAAATATTTCCACTGAGAGAGACGCCAATTTCGATTATTGTATAACAATTGATGTTTATATGCTTTATGTCAACGGAATAGAGTTCAGAATGTTTGGAGAAAATGTTTTTATGTTGAGTACGTTCTTGAAAAATTTTGGTTATTGGCAAAGAATTCGGTTCATTGTGTGGGCGAGTATATTGTATACAAAAAATAATTGAGTGGAAGATTGTGTTTCCGAGTGATTCTTGGCAATGAATACACTGCCGAGGACTTGAACATGCTCTACTGATACAAAATCATTGCCATAGGAATCTTCTTCTCCCTGCCCTTCTCATCATCATCATTTCAGCCGAAAGACGTCCACTGCTGGACATAGGCCTCCCCAAGTGCCGCTACAATGAACGGTCCTATGCGTCTCGCATCCATCGTACTCCCGTAACCGTCACCAGGTCATCGGTCCACCTTGTAGGAGCCTTTCCAACGCTACGTCTTTCGGTACGTGGTCGCCATTCTAGAACCTTTCGGCCCCAACGGCCATCCGTTCTGCGAGCAATGTGCCCTGCCCATTGCCACTTAAGTTTGGCGATTCTTCGTGCTATGTCGGTAACCTTGATTTTCCTGCGGATATCCTCATTCCTGATTCGATCACGCAAGGAAACTCTGAGCATAGTCCTTTCCATTGCCCTTTGGGTGACTTTAAGTCGTCTGATGAGGCCCATTGTAAGCGACCAGGTTTCAGAGCCATATGTCGTTACTGGCAACACGCACTAGTCATAGACTTTCGTCTTGAGAAACTGTGGTATATTGGACGAGAAGATACCGTGCTGCTTCCCGAACGCTGCCCAGCCAAGTCGGATTCGACAATCGATCTCTTTCTCGAAGTTAGACCTTCCCAACTGGACCGTCTGTCCCAGGTAAACGTAGTCGTCCGCAACTTCGAGGTTGTTCTGGTTTTGTCCATGTTCATTTTAAGTCCCACTCTTTCGGAAGCTCTACTGAGGTCACCAAGTATTGTACTGAGCTCCTCCGTAGTCTCAGCCATGACTACTATGTCGTCGGCAAACCGAAGGTGAGTGATGTACTCGCCATTGATATTAATGCCTAGCCCTCTCCACTCCAGGACCTTGAAGACATCTTCCATTGCTGCCGTGAAGTTTCGGAGAAATAACTTCTCCCTGCCTCACGCTCCGCTGCAAGAGGATAGGTTTCGAAGTCTGGTCTTGTAGCCGGACTGATATGGTGGCGTTTTTGTACAAACACTTCAGCACTTCGATGTACCGATAGTCAATTTGGCACCGTTGGAGAGACTGCAATACAGCCCAAGTCTCAATGGAATCAAAGGCTTTCTCGTAATCCACAAACGCTAAACAGAGAGGCTGATTATATTCCTCAGTCTTCTGTATAACCTGCCGCAGCGTATGTATGTGGTCCACGTTGCTGAAGCCTTTTCGAAATCCGGCTTGTTCGGGAGGCTGGAAGTCGTCGAAACTGCGTGCAAGACGATTCGTGATGACTCTGAAAAACAGCTTGTAGACATGACTCAGAAGCGAGATGGGCCTGTAATTCTTAAGCAGGGCATTATCGCTCTTCTTAAAGAAGAGTACCACCACGCCACTGCTCCACGCCTGTGGCGTTTTTCTCTCGAATATGACGGAATCAAAGAGCTTCTGAAGGGCCTTTAGCACCGGTTTTCCACCCGCCTTCAGGAGTTCAGCCGTAATTCCGACCTCACCCGACGCCTTGTTGTTTTTCAACTGCTTCAGAGCCATCCTAATCTCGTACAGGCTGACGTCCGGGATATCTTCGGTATAGTGTCGCGTCAATCTAGCTGTTGGGTCGTTTGCTAGATTCACAGTGGGTTTGGTAATTGACGTGTACAATTGTCCATAAAAAATCTCGATCTCTACCAGAAGCTCCGATTTGGCGGATATGACTCTGCCATCGCCGGTCTTCAGTTTCGTAGCTGGCTTTGCCCAATAGACAGATCTTGTGCAAATACTTTAGAGCCCTTATTCCGCTCAATTGCATCCTTAATCCTTGCGGTATTAAAGCGGCGAAGGTCGCGTTTCAGAGACTTCGAGATTTGAGCTACCGGTACATGCAAGCATCGTCTGAAGACTGCAGAATCATCTCACGCCTCTTCTTCATTAGCTCGAGGGTCGGATCAGAGAGCTTTTTGTTCTTATTTGTACGAAGAGTCATGAAAAACTTAGACCCGATCATATGGACAGTTTTCACAAACCCATCGTTACCTTCGTCCACGGAGCTTCCTAGGCACTCGAAACGATTGTGGAGTTCGAGCTGAAAGCTCTCGGGGTTTTGGACTTGGACGAAGCGTAGACTTCATAAGTCGTGACCTTTCAAGCTTAATATTAATATTTAATGTGCCTCTTACTATGCGGTGATCACTTCCAGTTTTCACCGCGTTGATCACAGAGACATCATTGAATATTTGCTTCTTCGTCGACAGGATGAAGTCAATGTCATTTCCAGGACTTTGCCAGGTCCACCTCCTATGCTCCTCCTTTTTGAAGAAGGAATTCATCATGTAGAGGCCCTCCTTCTCCATAAAGCTAGCCAATAGGTGTCCCTGGCGATTCCGACGTCCAAATCCAAATTGCCCCACTCGCAGCTCGTCATCGTCTCGTTTGCCCAGTTTCACGTTAAAGTCCCCCATGACCATGGTGAAGTGACTCTTATAACCATGTATGGCTCTGGATAAATCCTCATACATGGGTGACCTACGTATGTAGGACACCTCGTTAAAATATACAAGTTAGAATAAACTCACGATAAGATTAGAGGCCGATCGCGGAACACGAGGCTTCAGTAAACTTTTAAAATTATAAATCAGGCTTACTCTCGAAATGAAGAAAAGTCTTGTGGACTTCCACCTAAAGATGTAAAAACTTACGTGAAGTTATGAGAACTTTAAAACCGTACGTGACCACAGACAATGAAGGAAGACGTAGCGACGCGGACAGCAACCACATGTGTGCGTTCACTTCCTAGAGACATAACATTGAATTGTAGTACTCTCTGAAGGATTTAAATGGTTCTTCAAGCTTTTATGAAATAAAAAACTTCCAAGAAATTAAAATGAATGAATAATTTTCTTAATGTAAGACAAATAATACGAAGGATCGATACCATTCTTTTTCGTATTGTTTCTGTACTTATTTTGATTACTTTTTATTAATACAAGCATTTGCAGTATCTGCAGAAGTTTCAGAAAATATCAATCATTGTAGAAATTTGTGCATTGTAAGATTAATGGTAATAACTTCCTTTTCGTTCATTTGTACTAAAGTACATTTACACACGAAGATTTAAGTATTCAGTGGTAATTATGTAATTCTATTGTTTTGAGTCATGTAGCTTATCTACATACAAAGCTGCAGTTAGAAACACGTTTAAAGTTTTAGAAAAATGTCATTTTTGAGGTTCATGATATAATTATAGAGACAGTCTCAATCATTGGAATTTATTAACAGTGCTACGGTAATAACAACTCAATTTATCTGTTTTTTGTAGACTGTTATTTCATTGCTTATCCATTTATTTATTAAATTACTATTCACAAATTGATCTTTCCCAGTGTAATTACAGCCAAGAATCGAATTTGGTATAATAGCATAGATTCCACGCCCTACAACTCGGTTTAACATAAGCAAGTTTTCCAAGTAATGTGTGCCGCTTGAATACTTAGCATACACTATCGCCACGGCGCTTCGCACTACACGCTCCGAGCTACGTGCGCCGGCTTCGTCCGTCGTCGCGCAGATTGCCCCCAATGCTATCACCGCTCAGGTTAATGTCATCGGCGTCTATGCGACCCGCGCTACTCTTTATATCGAAAGGCGATTGCTTGTTGTTTTGCTTCCGTTCTTAGAACCAGATTACTATGAAATGGAGTTGTGTTAATGTGTTGCAGGAAAACGCCATTATGTGAGGGAAAAAAATAAGACTTCCTTGGACTTGATATAAATAATGTTTGTTTATTTCTTTTCACTCATTTTGTTATCCCTTTTACTTCGACGAGTGTTTTCCTTTTTGGAAACATTTGTTCAAACCAGCAATAGTTACCCTGAGGCGAAATGTTAGCGTGTTTGATGATAATAGCCTTCTATTGCATGGGACTTAAAGAGTACTGGGGACATATGGGCGTACTATATAATAGGTAAGGAAACCTCTAACCACTTTGATCAATATAGACGTGAAGTTTGTGTATGTGTACAAATTGTTCTTCTGACTACCTACTGATTTTGGAAACCAATTTAATTGGTTTTCAATACATTAATTCTCAAATCAATACAACACAATGTCCCAACAGTTCCCGGCGCGACCTAATTCCAGCGCGGCCTGGACTCAGTTAGCTCAGGCCGCAACTGGAGCCAATTACCTTGCTGTAGGCGTCCGCGATTAATGCCCGATCGGGTGCGATTACCTGTAATTATTGCGCATACAGCACATGCCAATGTTGTGACTGCACACATTAACATACAAAGAGGTAGGCAGAAGTCTCCGTAAGGTGGAATACGTAACGATGTGTCCTCATGATTAATTATTTTAATTTACTACGAGTAGAAGCTAAATAAGCTTGGAACAGGAGAGTATAGACAGAAACAAAAAAATCTGAATGACAATGAATCAAATGATTTATTTAAATACCTATACTTAGTTACTTTTCAACACTTGAACACTTGCTGTGCATCTGTATTCATCTGGATATGCTTCTCTTTCTTATAGACACTTAAATATAAAACCTACTAGCGCTTTACCCTAAACAAAGAAACATGACCACTGGGACTTGCCATATAAGTTTTTTTTGTTAGGAAATTATCATATGGATCTTCTCGTTCTGAATAAGAGCGAAGAGGAGTCTCAGGCTTTTCTTGACTAAACCCCACCTGTATCCCTTCATTCTTCTATGCCCTTTGCGTTCCAGGGCCGGTGACTCTTTCAAACTATTTCAAAGCCCCTAAGCACGAAGACACGGTACCCAAGCGGGACAGACGTCCACCGTATGCTCCACCGTGTCCGGTTCGTGATGAGACCTATGTTATAGATGACGACGAATAAGCTGACGTATCAACCTCGTTTCGTTTAAATTGACAAAAATAAAAGAATTTAAATAAACATGAATATAATTTATTATCTATCGCTTGTTATGTATACTAAGATTAAAAATCTAAATGATTTTCTACGTATTCTTTGATCGCATTTTCAAAATCCAATTGTTGGAACTGCTTCAGAAAGAACCGCAGCTTTTCCATCAATGGCGATGTCGAATTGCGCCGGATGTGCACCTGGAGGTTAATTACAGAGAATCTTATTATAAATGGTTGCAAATACTCAGTAAGTATCATAATGTCAACAGCTGTGATTTTGAGAAAAACGCATTCCATCATCATGATTTCAGCCGAATGATGTCTACTGCCGGATGCAGGCCTCCCTCAAGTATCGCCATAATGACCGAACTTGAACTCCCAAGTTCGTTGAATATTGACACAGTAAGAAATATGTTGCAAATGTGTTTGGAATTTTCCGTTATCAACCGTATTCACCAGACCTTGCCCCTACAGACTTCTACTTTTTTCCAGAATTTGGATAACTTCTTGGCGGGGAAAAGTTTTAATAATCGAGAGGCAGTTCAAAATGTCTTTGAAGAATTTGTTGCCTCCCGTCCAGCTTTTTCAAAAAGGTTATCAATAAGCTACGTTGGCAAAAATGCATTGATTGCATAGGGAATTAATTTGATTTATAAACATAAAAAATAGAGAAAAAAAAGGCATTAACGTATTTCATGAAAAACGGCATTTCATAGGTAAAGACTTAATATTAACATCAAACTAAAAACAAATTAAAATGTGGCGTCAAAAAACTCTTTGACTGACTGGACACAATGTACGCAATGGCTGTTGAATTGAGTGCAAATTGTACTAGTGAGGCTGAACGCGACCAGTTCATCTAAACCGCGTTCAAGATTAATAAATAAAATGTATTAAAAGTAAAAGTAATACATTTTATGTAATCTCTTTTGTCTTTTTAAACTAGATGAGGTTGGTGTTTCCTAGCTGAATATCATGAGAAGAAACACAGAAACAAACTCAGGCAGCGCTGATACTGACAGTGTCATCTTGTTGGGTGTGTAGAACTGATAGCTTTTGAGCGATGGTCACATGTGGTTATGATTTTTCCACGCCGTTTCTACGACCGATAGACTCATTTTTTGGCTGGTTGCTGCAATTCATTCCACATGCTAATCGTCTTTGTGTAATTGTTTGTGGAATGACATTTCGATGACGCCCACATTTTTGGCGTCGGTATGACTGACCTGTATGAGTCGCGTCCGCTCAACAAAATTCTATTCTATAGAAGAGATTAAAAAGAAATGTTTGCTGTTTGTGCCCGAAACCGTACCATCGTATGTGCTGAGCTGTGCCGAAGACTAACCAGATATTGTGCAACCCATCATTTAATGACCTATATTTTCTCACGACCGGTCAAATCCACACCTACAGCACTGGCCAAATTTCAAATAGTTCACGATCTTTCGCCAGGACTGCGCAAATAAGAAATTCCTATGTTGATGCCGTTTAGTTCCTTTGGTGCAATCCGCCCTTATTCATAATACTCACTCCATTCTTGGACGCTTCTTTTGATTTCGAGTGATAGTCTTCGTACTTGAACGTGACAAACGGGCTCCCTGAGAACTGATGTAACAACCAAATGAATTAGTGTTAGACTTTTTGATATAATAATAATAATTCTTTATAGTTGTAATACATGTACAAATAAGTGAACCCCTGACTCCTGAGCTAGGTTAGGTGCCTGTATTTCAGAAGCCAGTGACTTCTTCCATTTTCATTATACTATTTTACATTGAAATAAATATAGACATTAATATAAAGAAATAATTTAGGTAAAACATTATTTGCACAACTTGAATATAAAATTAATTACATATTGAATAATTCTATTTTTTAAAATGATTAATTTCAAAGTCATTTAATTAAAATGTAAAAATAACATACCTATATGATATGTTATACTGATACATCTAAGCGAACTTTGCGATGAAATAAAAAGGATGATAATATAATATAATATATATAGTTGTTAAAGAGACGTCCACTTTTTTCATGGACGTTGGTTTTTTATTTCGAGAGACATTTCATAAACTAAGTAACGCTAAGTAGTATAAAAGTGCCAAAAAATAAGTGAGTTCTGTGAGAGTGAAAACTGCTTCTAGTCATGATACTTACATTTGCGTCAGGTGCGGTCGATGTGCCCTCACTTTGATTTTTATGTGTGACTATTGAACTTTCTGAGGACTGCTGTAAGAACCAAATAACTTAGTGTTAACAATCATATTACCTGAGATCATTAATTAACAACAAAAAAAAAATTAACGTTTGATTTAAAAAATAAGAGAAGTATTATTTATCCCTTTTACGTGGTACTAAGCCAATATCTAATAGAGATTAGAAATAAGAAAGGACCTAAAATTGTACCCTGCGAAACCCCCATGACGACAGCAGTCCAGTAGATCTTATGTATAATGCCAGAAATAACATTTTCATATGAGTGTATTACGATCAACGCGATCGTAGATATAGGACAATTTATAGAAAGTATTTTTTATTAAACTTTGCCCCACCCTAAAAAATACTCATAAAACGTGAGAGTATTTACAAACAGGTCATCTGACACCTACACAAGACACCTAGACCAGAAATGCCTATCTGTGGGCTGTGTAAATATTTGTTCCGTGCTGGCATCGAACCCGCAACCCGCAGTGCAGCTACCAATCATTCAACTACTGCACCACTCGAGCCATCAAGCAAATCCACGCCAGACTCTGTAGTCGATCGACTGTTTATAAAACCAAACTGTTTTCTATGAAGTAAATTCATGAATTGTATCAACAAAAATGTCTTAGGATTTGGATTAGAATATTTTGTTTGTAAATGACAGCAGGGACCAACAGCTTAATGAGCTATCTGAGGTTTAAAAACTCTAGCAAGATGGTATCAAGGTTGACTGGACATTTTTTACAGGCTTTTTAACACTGACTCACATTAGTGTCGGGTGTTTTCTTCGTGACGACGACGTATCTGTTGGTTTTGTCTTTGAGTGAGAGTAGTAGATTCCCTGCGAGATGCTGAAACAACAACGCAACTTAGTGTTAGATGACAGAATTTGTCATACAATAATAACTCTTGAACTGGACTAAAATATGAAGCCAATAAAATGTGTGCCAAAACTTAGCGTTCAACGTTGTTAGTTTTTTAGGCCTCATCAGAAAGTTTAGAGTAATTAAAGGGCATTGGAGAGGCGGCGGCGGCGACCTTTTGCATCCGGCCCGATTCAAGTCACGACTCGGAGAGAGAGGGAAGCGGTTGCAAGGAAGCAACCGCTTCCCTCTCTCTCCCTCTCAGCGAAGCAGTAATGCGAATGAAGAAGATGTCTGGAACCGTGAGGGAATGGAAATCTTCACGTAGCCACGCCACCATAGGCGCGGGCTTGCGGACGACGAGCAATGGTTAGCTCGCCCTCCAGCCGTCTGGTAAGGGTTGAGCCCGAATCGGCTGCGAGTAATAATCGACGCAGGCCCAAAGAAATGTCAGTAAAGCCGTAGGGGCCCTGTAGGGCCGATACCTGCAAGGGCTACAGGGAACGTTCGAAAGAAAGTTACCATGTCTCTGGAACGCAAAAGGCAACTGAAGGACAGAGATGGATTTTAGACATTAAAAGTCTGCCACGCCTTATCGCTTCACCTTAGTCCGAAAAATCTCCAAATTTAATTGGCAGTGGGCAGGGAATATTACTCGTAGAACGTTTGGTTAATGGGATAGAAAAATTCTGGAGTGGCGACTGTGTACTGGAAGATGCAGCGTTGTATGACAAGGTGGACCGTTGATCTAATGACGATCTCGATGGACGAGAGATGCACAAGACCGGTCGTTGTGGGGACACTCGGGTGTGTCTTTTGTCTAGCAGTCTACGTCTTTTGATTATAAAGATTACTGTTGATTAGAGAGGCGAAACTTAGTATGTAGGTGTTTGTGTATGTTTGTTATCCATCACGCACAAGTGGCTAAACGGTCTTACATGAAAGTTGGCATACGGGTAGACTCCTGGAATATGACATAGAAAATTTTATTCCGGCGATATGTTTCATTGGGTTGCTCGTAGAAGCTAGTTTTAAAATAAATGTTAATGTCCTTGCACTTGGTGGTTATTTAACACTGAATCATAAGACTCACATTTATACCGTATGCTTTCTTCGGGTCGCGGTAGCTGTGGATGCGCTTCTTGAGCGTGACAAACAGACTCTCTGAGGAATGCTGTAACAACAAAACCACATAATACATTACCTATACTTTTCAACTGAACTATTAGATGCAGCCGTGGAAATATGTACCAAAATCTAACATTCTAGAGGACCAGCAGTAGTGTAATTTTACTAAGTTTTCTATTTACTGCTTTACCACATATATGTTAACTACAGGGTTAACGGAGATAAACAGCCTTGCATGCTGATAAGGTAAAGCAATAGTGTTTATTATGTCTGGCACGAAATATATGAGTACAGTATTTATAATATCATGCTTCAGCAAGGTGATATTGGAAGCCTGACTAGACATATTGTGAATGGGCTTCAAAGTCATGATACCATAGATTTAAATGATAAAGCTTCGGACACAAGAAACATTGCATTTTTAATGTGTCGCGTACATGACCGCTTTCGAAAATTTATTTGACCGCGTCACGAATTAGCTTTAGTCTGAGCGAGTCAATAATTATAAGCCAATATGTGGCATCCAAAAACGTGGAATTCCCTAGGCTGTCGGAGTCTGTGTTTCCTGATAGCTATAACTTGGGGGGTCTTTAAATCAAAAGTGAATAGTTTACTTCTAGACAAGCGTGCTCCATCGTCGACCACATCATTGCATACCATCAGGTGTTTTATAGGTAAAAAAACAAATGTCCTTACTGTATACATAAGTTAAAGCATGATAGATACAGTTCTTACATTTCTTTCGGCTGATTCCTTTAACGTGCTGTTGTTATTGTTCTTGAATATCTCTAAAAGACTCACTGACGGCTGCTGGAACAACCATACAAGTTACGTGTGTACGACAATTGATTGGGTAATAAATACTACTATGTTGATTTTCGTTTCAGAAATGGGATATATCAGTTAAACCCAACTGTCTACTTAGGGTACATTGCGCGCAGAACAGATAGTTAATGGCGAACGATAGTCAAGGTGGAATGATGACCTGGTGAGTGTCGAGGGATTCCTATGGATACACAGGATCAATCGTTATGGCGGCAGTTGGGGAAGGCCTATGTCTAGCAGTGGACGTCTTTCGTCGGAAATGATAATTCAAAGAACAATTGCTGCAACTCAAAGAATGATTAATTTTGTTTGCAAATCAGCCAGATTACAGGAGCTCGCTAGGCTATTGTGACACTGAATCATGATACTCACGTTTGTTACTGGAACTTGCGTCAAGCTTGTAGTGTTCCATCTCGGCCTCTTGGGTGTGAGCATCGGGCTGCCCGAGCACTGCTGTAACAAATTCATGCTTAATTTAAGCCTCCGTAGAACCCATAGTCATGTCAGTACCTAAGGTTATTGTTAGACGAAAAT
Organism: Mythimna vitellina; assembly: GCA_949316375.1. Classification (NCBI taxonomy): domain Eukaryota; kingdom Metazoa; phylum Arthropoda; class Insecta; order Lepidoptera; family Noctuidae; genus Mythimna; species Mythimna vitellina. The sequence goes on along the minus strand of OX438710.1, from coordinate 16,865,248 downwards.
GCAATTGAACCTGTTGAGCCAAAAATAATCGGTGCTAACGGTAAACTTTCTGCGTCTAGAATCTCTTTTGAGCTCTTGGATTTTTTAAAGGAATGGAAAAATGTTTGAAAGTTCAAATGATAATTGTACCGTATAAACACTTACACCATATTACAAGAAAAACCAATACTAATACGTAAAATGAGTGGTATATATATACAGTAATGACATATGGCTCCGCTTACAATGGGCTTCATCATAAGACTTAAAGTCATTAAAGGGCAATGGAAAGGGCTATTCTCGGAGTTTCCTTGCGTGATCACATCATCATCAAATGAAGACATCCGCAGAAGAACCAAAGTTGCTGACATAGCCCAAAGAATCGACAGACTTAAGTGGCGGTGACAAAAGGTTCATTGGAAGGCCTCCCATAAGGAGGACCGATGACCTAGTGAGGGTCGCGGGAAGAAAAGTAAAAAGATCTAGAGAGGCGTTCTGTAACCCTCAGTTTCCCGATTGATAAATGTAGTAAATGTGTCCACTCACAATGACGAGGCACAGGCCCATGAGGCATGCTCCGAAGGTCCCCCGCATGTTGACAGTAGGTCGTATCACTGAATGATGCACGCACTCTGCTGATCAATGTTATATAGTGCAGGTCGGAATGCGACAGGTCACAGCAACATAATGGACAATAGAAGGCTGTCTCCATTATTTTACACGTATTTGTAATAATATTGCAGGACTAGCTTCTGCCAGCGGCTTTCATCGTGTTTATATCGGATATTATTATCGCAATAGAGACTGATTTAGGATATGGTCTAATCGTTCCCCGCCGGAGACGCGCCGGGCATCGGGAGTCGCAGAACGATTGCCGGCTACTGTAGGCGTGGACTTGCGGACGGCGGGTAATGGGTGGGTGGTGGTGGTGGTGGTATGGTAAGGGTAACCTTAAATATATGTCAACAAAATTAACGAGGCTAGTTACGGCTGACGCCTGTAAGAGCGGATTGCTCGTAGCCCTCGCAAGAAAGGGCAAATGAAGGAACACTGTGGGTTTTAGTCAGTATAAGTGTGATATTCTCTCCCACTCAACTCAGAACAGGCAAAGTTATTTCGTTAAGTTCCATCCAGCCCTTCACATTTATGATACCAGCTTCTGCCCGCGACTTTGCCCAAATAAGAGGACTTGAAAGAAGTATTATTGTCCTAAGACATTTCTTACATTAAGAAAACTTAATACCAAATCCGTTCAGTTTAAGACGTGGTACATTAACAAACACACAGACTTCTATATTTATAATATGGTTAGGAAGTATGATTGTGTCTAGTATTTTGTATATAAACTGGTGTGCCTTACACCTCACTTGCATAGATGAGGTAAGAATTGTTAGGCATGACGTCAGTGTCGCTTTTCTTTCCACCGTCAACTTCTACCACATGTTTATTTATAACTAGTATAGAACAAACTACAAAATAAATACCAACTTGATTCTTTATAAAAAAAATGAACCCCTATTTCCATTGTTTACACCATAACTTGAAAACGAATTTATCATTTTTTTTAAAGATATTACTTTACACAGGGGTGCTTACGGAAATAATTTTTTTTCGAGTGTTTGACACTTCATGACTAAGACAGGACAACGTCTGTCGGTTGAGCAATAAATTAACGAAATAAAAAGAACTGTATGAGATTAAAAAGGCTCTCCTCAAACTGGGCAAGTGTGAGTTGGACTCGCACCCTGAGGGCTCCGTACTAACTTACCTGTGTAAACAGTTCAATTCCCGAATGGAGTTTCAAAGATTGTATCGATTTTTTTGTTGTGACGAAATTTATAGTTTTCAGATTTATTCGTATACCTGTGCTATAAGACCTTGCTTTACGCAAAATTTCAGGATTCTGGGTCAACGGGAAGTACCCTATGAATTTGGATTTCCTTGAGAGTGTCGAAATATACGATTTTTAAGACATAAACGTCTGTATCTTTTTATTTTCGTTAATTTAGAAATTTAATTTTTTCACAGCTTCAAGAGACCGCAAACTTGAGTATATGGTTTTAATTTCAACTCAATACCTATACGCGTTTCCGAGATAAAGACTCTTGTCTTGACAGACAGACACACGGACGGACAACAAAGTGATCCTATAAGGCTTCCGTTTTTTCCTTTTGAGGTATGGAACCCTAAAAAACCACAGGCGCGTGAGACATCACTTTTTAATCTCTAAGATTTGCTACAGTTTAGTGATAAGGTTGACTATAAGCATTTTTATCCACATGAATATGTGGAAAATTTTCATTGTTTGATTGATAACCTGATACTTGCATACACAAAATTCAAACAGCCCTTAGACAGTTAACATCAGATTTTTTACAAACAGCTCCACACTGAACGCATTGCAAGTGTGGTTTCCACCATCACACAATGGTTCCCCAATCAGTATTCAGCCAAGTTATAAAATAAAACCTGTATAACAGTAACGACTTGAGTAGCTGCACGACAAAAAGAAACAGCCGATTAGCTCGGCAAGAAGTAAAAACGAGTGTATTAACTCGTATCGAGTGGAATATCTTTCTCATTACCAGAGATACGGATCGGGGATATTGCACCACGAAATGGAGGTAGAAGGACCACTTCAGCGTAATCAGCATATAATATTTCCACTGCCACACAGGCCTCTTTTTTTGTGAGAGGGAGTGGAAAAATGAAATACTATTAATATATCTTCCAACACAAATTATGGGTGTCGCATGTCTAAAAATTTTGGTTTTTGGACATGATGGTTTCTCCAAGCTTTTACCGATTTGAGAGTACATGAAATTGATTATACAAAGTGCCTGCCTGAGTTTGAACCAAGGAGGTCTGTGTTCCAGCAGCAAAAATGAAGCGTTATAACAAGGTATTCAATTTATATATATATTTTTTTTTTTATTATTTCACATGGGCCCACACGGGTACTTATAAAATGTCAGAAGCTGGGTCAAATGCTAAAGTATAATTATCAGTGTAGAACATTGTACTCCTGATCACGAAGTTGATTCTTCAGCTCCTCTTATCTACCCACCACCAGTCATATTTGATTGTTTTTCTACGATAGGTAGGTATCAAAATATTCCAGTGTCCGATGCACCTGTGGGACTGTTTGAAAGAGTTAATGCGGCCTTGGAACACGAAGGGCAATAGAAGAGACACAGGTGGTTAAGTCAGTAAAAGTCTGACAGTTCCTCTCGCTTCAAAAGAGTGAGAGTAGTTATTTGGTCATGTTCCTCCTTAAACAATATAATTCCGATGTCCATTGCATAATAAAACCCTCTCTAACGGTAAACCACTGACCTTCTTAGCAACTTGGATGCATGTACAAGTTCAAGTCTCGACAACTCCGGTATCCCGATACTGTAGGCAATACAAATGTTTGGTGTCTGGTATTGAATCTGAGAACCTTGACACAGAAGCGATTCTGTCAATCGGGTTTTCGGTGTTTGCTATTTGTAGCTGCAGTACGTTGTACCATTTATGACCAAGTCCCACAGTTAGCTACATTGGACATCAGGATGGTTCGAAAGAGCTACAAGGTAGGTTTTAGTAAAAATCTCATATCATATCATTCCACTGAGAGCGTATCGACTGTCTTGACCAAGGTATGTTGCTTATGATGATGAGTTTTCTTTTACCTAATCATAATTGTTGGTAATGACATGAATGTACCAGATGATAGATAAGTCTAAGTAGCAACATACTGGTCGACAAAAATTAAAAGTTTAGTGAATAGACTCGAAAAGCAGAAGAAGAAATGGTGTTGGTGAACCTTCTGTATTGTTTTGTCACGTACATAGCCGGCATGCGGTATCTGCCGGGGCGCCGGTGGATCCGGTCCTAACTCTGCGAGGGGGCGTGGCGGGCTATCGCGATCCGCGCGAAATCCCGCCATCAATAGCACCGGCTATCTGATTACGTAGTGTAGGTGTGTGTCGATAGATGGCGCTGTATGAGTTTTGGACTGATTTGTTGGACTTTTTACAACTTAATAAGAGTTTTCAGGAATATTGAACTAGTTTACAATAAACTGGTGAAGAGATCATTTAGATGCATGCACAAAAAATTACACAGTTGAGTAATTATCAATGATGTTATTTTACTGAAGTCGTTTAAAAATAATGTAACTAACTTTCGGTCGGACGAGATACAAATGAAACGCAATACAATTAATTCAACGAAACATAACGCTAGCGTTTGATCAACTGGCACGTCTAGTTATTGCAATCATTTTTGTAGCGAAACTGGACACGGCGTTTTCCATCACCTTGGATTTAGTGCCGACCACGCCTTACCCCCATTAGTAACAATAATTACCAGTTTTTGAGAATTGTCTAAAGGCCCTTAATAATAATCATCATCATCATCTACAGCCCGACTTCGCCCACACATCACATACACTCTTTCCTTGTGGCAATCCCCAGGTTTCTGTACCAGTCTCATATAAGTGCTTACTCCACTAATCATAACATCGCTTTGCCAGGTGTCTTGCCTAGTTCCATTTGAGTTCCATAATTCGTTTTCCGATGTTGAAAGCCTTCCTATTTCGTCTGATCTCGACGTTTGTAACTCGGTCTATTAGATATTGTCGAGTGTGTACAGGATCAACTCTGAACCTGTACCTCTTGCGTGAGTGGCCATGTCGCAGCATCGTGAGTCATAGTGGGTAGAACATACTAGTTATAGCGGAGGTCTCCAGACATTGTGGAGCTTTAGCTGATTTCAGACGGTCCTCTCGACAACTTTGTTTCTTGTTGATCTATGCCAAACCGTAAATACACTTCAGATATTGTCATATCACGTGCAAAATTTCTCTAAAACACATAGATCTATGCATACTGCCGCTCAAATGTTATCATAAATTTGAAAATAGCTTTGTCTGTTACTTTGTTAACTTTTCACGTGTTTTGGCTAAAAAGAATCAGCTTAAATTTATCAGATGTATATATGCATATTTTACACGTGAAACTTTTCGACTTTCACGTGGGCGAAGACGCTGATGCTTGCAGATGCTAATCTTCAAAATAAATGAATATGTGGATATATAGAAAACATCTATTTTATTCCAACTCAGTTTACTATTAGCCAAGAAACCTCAATACATGTTAATGCCTCCACAGCCGCTAGCTGGAACTAGCGCTAACACTGTTGTTAACGAGTGTACCGCGGCAATTAGACCCTGATACCCATCAGATGCGCTATCTGTACTGACGAGCACAGCAGCGCTTTGTGTACGTGTCGGGGTTACAAGTATGGAGAAAATTTAATCATACGGCATAGCGGCAGCATGGTGAGGTACAGTTGGCGCAGTGGTTGAGCAATGGGTTGCTGCGCTGCGTGTCGTGCTGCTCGCTGCAAGTTTCATATTATCTATTTAAACATTCGTCCAAATTTCTATAAAAAGCAAAAACAAATCCACCTGCTGCCTCTCTTAGCCGTGAAAGAAAATTAGTTTGAAATTTAATAGTTCATAATTTGCAGTACCTACATCGCAGAATACCCCCTTTAATTTAAGTTTTTATAGTTCACCCTAAGGTGGTAGATATCACTGTCAGCGATAAGACTACCATTGTATCAAAGTTTTGTCACTATTTTGGTGTACAATACAGTTTATTCAATTCTATTTGACACGCACCATTGTTCATGACAAAGTCGTTCGATATTCATTGAGTCCGATGGGAGATAATCAAGCAACTCAAACACATCACCAAACATCGGCCAGACTCTCGATAGTGACACAAAACTTCGTCACACCTCGAAGTTTCCTCATCTACGGCATCACTGTGTACCGTATACATTACTGTCTTCGTTCGTTTACCACATGATATGACTCTTATGCCCATTTCACTAACACTAAGGAATACTGTTCACGGACGCGTAGCTTCATAGATGCTTTAAAATATGCTAGACAACTTGAGTAGATAGCGTACTTAATGAACCCTGTCCACGAGACGTATTACACTCGTACATTTTCAATCGTTTGTGACAATGCCGTTGCATAGCCAAACGTGCTTTTGCTCGATATACGCCCTGCCGTATGACATGCGGCGTACTACATGTCATACGTCACTTTCATGACACTTGCCGTAGCAAGCGTCTTGAAGCTTGCATGCAGCGACGCGAGCACGACGTTGCCGCTCCGTTGAGCGAATTTCATAGTTTTGTATGTAAGCGTGGACAATAGACCTAACGCGGTGTCCTCTGTTGGCCTATTCAATGCGGTAGCGAACGCGAAGCGATGCGGTGTGTTTGGAACCAACAATTGATACTCTATTCGGTGGCCTACACGATCAAGCGCACTTAAGTGCGGTGAAGCAACGAGTGAAGTGAAGTGGACGAGATCATTTGGTTTGATATGTGATGGTTGTTTTAGTGCTGATTCTTGCGGTGCGGATTACTTAGCGTGCATGTTAGATAGAGCCGCCGCGTCAAGTTGAACTCAAATGGACCGCACCGGATCGCTTCGCAACCGCAGTTGCGTTGATGAGGCATCCTACGTGAGTACGTAGGACGCCGCGTAAGTTACGCGCGCGATTATTTGTAGTTTAAATTTTATTTATTTCAATCGTGCGTTTCGAAAATTACCTCCTCGTACTTGTTGCTGTGCTCTTATAGGGTACATAATAGTACATGGCTATGTTGTAAGCCTCTATGACGGTACAGTTAGCATAGTGGTTAAGCGATTTAATCGCGAGTCACAGGTTTTGCACGGAATAAATATTTGTATGGCCAAGAGATAGTTGTTCCTGGTGTAGTTGTCCTATGTATGTGAGTTTAAATGTTTGTGAACGCACTCATGATCTAGTGATTGAAACTAGTGTAAAGCAAGGTTATAAAAACTGGCACTTGGCCAGTTTTTATAACCTTGCTGTACACTAGTTGGACTAGCATACGGCAGCAAGTCGGACTAGCATACGAAGAGTTCCACACTGCAATATTAAAATCGAACCAAAAACGCCGTCAAATAACGTCTGACGCTTCTTGTATGGAGACTTCCTTTTAATTTTTAATTTCATTTTTGTTTGTTGTTGTAGCGGCAATAGAAACACACATTCTGTGAAAATTTCAACTCTACCTCTTACGGTTTATGAGATACAGACCGCTGACACACACACGGAGTCACAGACAGGCGGACGAATGAATTGACGGATGGACAGCGGAGACTTAGTGATAGGGTTCCGTTGGCATCCTTCGAGTACGGAAACGGAACCCTAAAAAAGTGACATCTAAAATAAAACTCAGGAAAGTAATCTATGAATATAAATATGACATTTACATGTAACATCACGCCAGTGATCCCCGAAGGAGAAGGGTCGATCCTGTTGCTAGACACCAATTGCTATCATCCCGACATAAATTCAGACACCAGACTGTTGTTAACCATGGCGGCGACCTCTCGCGTATGGTGTTGGTCCAGCCTATGGTTGGAGCAAGAGCGCATGGGAAGCAGCCTGCTCCTTCTGCGAAGCAGTGTTGCCGGAAAAGTCCTAGGGAATCGGGAGAGAGTAAAGTTGCCAGGAGGGCTGGTGACACGTCCCGATTAACGACGCCAAAGGTTCCGATTTTTAACGAACTTCCTTATTTGCTAGATCAAAAACATCGTCATACAAGTAGCCAAGCTATTAATATATTTTTGTTTTCACATTTCACAGCTTTTGTGCTGTTTTTACTCATATGTCTTATATTTCTGAACGAATTTTGAAAAGTAATCTTAGCCTTTCAAAAAATTTGAACACTACGTGTTCAAATTTTAAATTTTAAATTTTAAATTTTTAATTTTTTGAGGAAGCCTCATTTACTTTCGCTGCCCCCTTTACCCGAAAGGCTTGTTTTTTATGAAAATTATTGCCGCTGTCCCGATTTAAAAACCAAAATCCTGATTATTTTTATCTTTCATCCCGATTTTTCACTTACTGGCCCTCGCAACACTAGTCGGGAGCGATAAGGACCAGGCCCGAATCACGGGTGCATCGAGCTCCAAGCGTGCTGTAAAGACATGTCAGCAAAACGACCGGGGTTCACTAGGGCCGATGACTGCCTGGGCCGCTGAGTTGTTCGAAAGAGTTACTGTATTCCCATATACTATAGTCCCAAGCGTATTACACCACCAATTTCAAACTCTGGGCTGCTATTGCTATATGCTCTGCGTGCTCCATCGTCGACCACATCATCGCTTACCATCAGGTGAGATGTTGGTCAAACGCGAGCCTATCATTAATAAAATATATATATATCACTTTGCCCGATTTGGAAATCGAATCTAGAACCCTTCGCTCAGCAATCTCGCTTGCAGCCGTGAGTCCAACTCAGCAGGGGCCTTACCATGAAGTGTTAAAAATGTCAAGCATGCGAGCGTGAAGGAGGGATGGAGCTATACACTCCATATAACGCCATACCTTTAACAGTTCAGTTAGGTCGTCAAATGGATCACGTTAAATCTCTTGGTGGTCTCTGCTTAGTATTACCGAAGTATTCGCTATTAAGCTCGACATTGTCTAAGCAGCGCGCAAGCGGTGGCGTATAACGAGCGTAGGGAAACTATCGCAGACTCGATGCGAAGAAAACCGCCAATTTGCCGCCCCCCACTCCCCCCGCCGCACCGCACCCCCGCTTTACATATAAACTACTCCACTGAATACATTAGCTTGTTTACTGATTGAATCCCCTGTTTCCTATTATTACTTCTTGTTTTCATTTACGGGGAGATAAATGGTTTGGCCTGAGAAGATAATATACAGGCTGTTGCGGAAATCGGTGGTCTTAGTTTAAAAACTATTTCTGCTTATTGGAATTAATAATTTTCTTCGAGAACGTAATAGTCGATTTTTTTTAAATAATTTGGGTTCGTGACTGGTCTTCCAGTGACTAGGGAGGAGTGGCATTTATACAGGGGGATCTTCCATCCTTCCCTTACTCTCTTCAAAAGTGCATATATTCACATCTCTTATGATTTTTTTTTCCATATAACTATTTAGTATATGTATTGTTGAAATCTACTTCCAACACGATTGATATGATATTTAATGTAATTAAATATACTATAAATTTATGTGTTGAATATATAATAGAAAACGCTAAAACTAAAGTTTAAAACACTGAAGTTTTTTGACGCCATATTTTAGTTTGATTTTAGTTAGTTGTAATTAGCTAGTTAATAATTTTTATGTATAAATTATTCGTGTAAATAAATAAAGTAGTTTCCCCTAAAAAAAAAAAACTAAAATATTTTACGAATTCATTTAATTTAATTGTACTAAAATAAGGATCATTACACCCAGCCATGAAATTAGCGACACCAAGACGATCTAGCATTACCGGTTTCAATTTATTGTCAATACAGGCCCTTATGTAATGTGTATCAAGATATATTATAAAATTCCAAAGTTCTTTAAGAAATTAAAACAATAAAATCATTTAAAACAAAATTGTTCACTTATTTGAACCAGAAGTGCTCTATTAAAAGTATTTGAAGAAAAATCAAATAAACAATTAAATAAGCGCAGGTACATATTAAATTACCCAAATTCATTATTACTATTTCCTTTATTTATTTAATACACATATAAATTACATTTTTGAATATTTTTTAAACAAAACTCATTAAAAAAAAACATTTAAAAATATAAAAAATAGTAGTCTACCGGCATCGGGAACAGGATCCAAGCTACCGGTGGTCAGGGATCCTGAGAGAGGGATCTCCGAACAATACGCGCCGTATCCAGGAGTATTGCCTTCTGAATCAAGCCCTTGATCCAACTGCCTAATGAGAGCCTCCTCAGGTGTTGGTCGTGGCTCTTGGCAATTCAGCCATTGGCCGTCACGACTATCGGCACAATGACTGTTGTGTCCACTTCCCATATGTCGACAACCTAGCGAGCCAAGTCAAGATATTTAGTTTGTTTATCCTTCTCAGCTTTCACAAGGTTCTCGTCATGAGGGACCGCTATATTAACAATCATTACAGCGACGTTCCAGCCGATCTGTCACCACTATGTCAGGCTTATTGGCAACAATAGTCCAGTCAGTGATGATAGATCGATACCAATACAACGTGATGATGCCATTCTCGAGAACTGGGTCGGGCACATACCAATAGTAGTGTACTTCTGATTCAACAAAATTGTATTTAAGAGCAAGTTGCTGGTGGATAATCCTGGCTAAGAGGTTGTATCTATACAAATAGTCTCCGTTAGCCAGACAAGAACACCTATAAATAATGTGTCGGATTGATTCCCCGGACCGGTGGCATGCCCGACAGACGTCAACCGTACCGTTCTTCACAATGTATTTCCGGTAGTTATTCGTCATCATAACTTCGTCCATAATCAAACAGACAATAACCTTCGGTTTCCCCGAAGAGATCACCAAAACGCAGCCATGATACGGACGCCAAAAGATCTAAATCGGGCCCGGTAAAAGCGCCCATGGAACTCTTTGTTCTGCCATACTTCCTTGCGTTCATTAGTGTCCAGTACTACAGTTTTGCGCCAGTTCTTGTTAGCCAAAGAGAGCGGGGTGAGGCTCTTGTCCACCGCTACCACATCTCGGTGCATATCCAAGTCAGTTTTAAGGAAGTATTCCCTGAAACTGTACCTCGCGGTTGTGCAGGGTCTTAGCATTTAAGAAACCACGACTTTCACACTTCCGTGGGATATACTGCCTCACCACCGATGACCATGGGTGATGCATCCGATTTGCGGTAAGCAGTGTGCGGACCCTCCTATCCAGGGCGTCTAGTTCTGTCTATTCATCCATGAGTATGCCAAAAGAATACATCAGAACCGGCATGACCCAACCGTTGAAAGCGCGCACCTTGTTCCCGCCTGATAAAAGACTATGTAGTACCTTATTCAGGCGGCAAAAGAAGTGCTCCTTCAACGATTGTTTCACGTCAGCAGCATTGATGCCCAACGCTTCCGACATACCCAAATACTTATAAGTTTCGGTTAAGCAGAGGGATCTAAGGTGTATGGAATCCGAGAGTTGGGTTCCCACGGATTCCATAATCTCTCCTCGCTTTACATGCATGATTGCCCATTTTTCCACACCAAATTCTATCCTGATGGCACTACTGAAGGTTTTCTGGTGTCTCCGAAATTTTTCGACATCCTGGATAATGAAGGACCGTCCTCCACTGTCCCATACACGACATCATGAAGGTGCGCAGAGTTGCATTACTTTTATACAGCTCCAGCACCCTCTTGAGCCATGTATGTGGCATTGAATCATAGGCCTGATTGACATGTCGACAGATCTCTTCAAGAACAACGAACTTGTTGGCTAATGGCCACATCAATGAGGAGCAGCTCCTTAGTACCGCGGCAACCGTTCCTACATCCATTCTGAGAGGTAGACATGATAGAATTTGTCTCAATGTGAGTATTAATTTTGGCTCTCAGTATGGATGTAAGAACTTTATAGACAGTTGATAAACATGTTTTATTACTATTGTTATTATTATTACTTTCGTTTTATTTCCATTTATTTTGACTAAATGTAAAATAAATGGAAATTTATTTTGACATTTAATTGATTTGAAATTTTCCAATTATTAACCGACTTCAAAAAGGAGGAGGTTCTATGTTCGGCTGAATGTATTTTTTATCTATTTTAATACTTGCTATACTAATATGTTTGCTTTTCCTTTTTAAATGTTTATTTCGTCATTTTTTTTTTGTCTTAGTCGAGTTTTAGTTTTCTACTTTTTTTGTTAATGTAGTTTTGGTGAAACATCCCAATCTGTAAGCCATACAATTATATGTTACGTGTGGATTTTTTTCATTGGCAGCATATGTGTATATTATCGGACTTAAAATATTGTTTAACCATTTCCGCTACACCCTGTACCTATTGATACTTTTTACTGTTTGTGATTGTGACAAAGTTACAACGTTTGTTAGTGATTGCCTTACCGAGTTCATCCATTACTGAGTGTGCTGTGCTTATTGCTATATCAATATACCATAATATTGTTGTCTTATTCTTTCTGGTTGTTCTCGTGCTGCTAACACCGAGTACCTACTTGCATAGGGATAGCCAAGTGGCCGATATTAATTATCAGCTAAATTAGATGGATTAGATTAATTAATTAATTATATTATTCAACTTGACTTGACCTCTCTCTCTAGACCTCTCAATTTTCTCTATTCTCATCTTTGAAGAAAGAAAGAAAAAGAGTTTATTTGCGTCAAGCTTTTTTGATAATATTTAATATATGTTCGCACAAATTCAAGACAAGACTTGCATGAAGTGAATTGCGAACTAGCATCAGTGCACGCAAAGATATTACGCAACGCTGTTTTTATAAATAATTTTAATTTGAAACTTCATTGCACGCCTTTTCTTTGCCTGAAGTTTAAATAAAAGTACAAAAATGTAATCGTTAGCTGGATGAAAAAAGTCGTATCAGCATAAAATGAGACTGGGTAAGCTTTCACATGCGTTCATATCGCGCCTTAATCCTGAGAGATGCCAAGCGCGGCAGCCGGGAGGGACAGAAGGTAAACCAATGTGTTCAAAAATAAACTAAAAAGAAAATAAATTCCCATCAGCACTACAACACTAAAACTAATGTCTTGCAAATTAAGAGATGAAATTCAAAAACATTCCGCTACAAAACGGTGTAACTCCAATTTGGTAATGAGCAAAAAATCAAAAACGTTTTGCAAAGAAGTGATTGATAGCTTTGAAGACATTTTGGCTAGTAAACATCTTCTTTTGTCCATAGTGCAATTTTAAATATACAGATTGAAAGAGCGTTAAAAATTGACTAAGAATGCATCAAACAGTCCATTTACTCAAAATGGTCTATACGCCCTTAGTACCAGATAAAATCGACATATACACATACATTATGGTTGTTATACTCATTTTATCTCAAAGGGTTTTTTTTTAAGGTGGGAAATGATACAATGACTTCTCGCGCGCTAGGGCGGTGTAAGAGGGCGTGTCAGACTTTTATTGAATAAAAACTCAACACCTTCATACCTTTGTTCCTTCTTTGCCTTGCGTTCCAGAAGCCCGGGTTTACATTTCGGAAGCCAACTCACGGTCCCAGTAGGCTTCGGCTGCTGTTTGCTGACATCTCTTTAAGGCGCACGTGGAACACTAAGCGCAGTCTTTTTTTTTAAATTGATATAAACCAGTGCTTGACTGCGATCCCACCTAATGGTAAGTAGAGATGTAATCATTGATGGTGAGGCGCACTAGTTCATTAGGAGCCTATTCACTCTAGCCTTGAAGACACCTAAATTATAGTTGGACGGGAAGACCGCAGCAGGCAAATTGTTCCAGTTCTTCGATGTACGCGGTCCGGACCGTTGAAGTTTCAACAACGACTTGGTTTCAGTCCAGATGGTTACCGGACGGCCGGACGGTAAGCTATCCATTGCTCGTCGTAGACTTTGCAGTCTGGTAACAATAATGAGATAAATCTTTTTCCTTACAATTTGACATAAGTAACGTTAATATGATCGTGATCAAGTGGTTAAGTTTGAAAACTCGCACGAACCTAGTAGGTTCGACTTTTTAAGCTTACCTTATGTACAAATTGACAGTAATTTTACATCATTGGCTTAGTAGTAGCCAGCTGTGAAGGGACCTGAGTTTGATTTTCATGTGATCCAGGCATATCTGATCGGACTGGTACTTCTGTAGTGTCTTGTTAAGTGTGTGTACAAGGAGCTCGCTCTAATACAGTTTGTGGTGAAAAATTTAAATGTTTGTAGATGTAAACTGATAAGCAGAATAGGATCAAGGATTCTCTACTAATACCGATTTTTTTTTCTAGAGTTTAGTGATATCAGCGTCCTTCGCTAAACTACACATACCTAGTAATTAATTGACGTACTTACTGTAAATATCTTACGGGCTCTGGACCGCTGGCTGCTCTGCTGCTGAGAAATACCAGTTTTTTTAAATGAACTAGTCCTTTACTACGATACTAGTTTATTAAGAGCCTATTTACTCTAGCGTTGAAGACATCTAAATTATAATTGGATGGGAAGATCGCAGGTAGCAAATTGTTTCCGTCCTTAATTCATTAAACCCCAAGCAAACGCCGGCGTTCGCTCGCTCATTGTCTTTCTATTGTGTCTCTAATTACGGTACTCAAAAGGTATGTACACGGTATAAACGACGAGGTAGATAATATTTCCGACATAGGAATCTATCCTAGGACCCAGCTCAGCAGTAGGGCGTATAACTACTACAATAGATCACCAAGGCAATTCAGCTGTTAGAAAATCCTCTCATCTCGCCCAGTGCCTCCCTTTGCTATCATTCGTTTAGTTTTTATCTCCCGTCCTTGAGGGGCCTCGCTCCTCGCGATGTAAACCGTGTGATAAGGGTCGCGAACTCGGGACAATTGAAATGTTTACAGCGCAGATAAGTAAGAGATACACTGACAGCAGCTGAACTGCTGGAGCGAGGCTAAGTTTACAGGATTTGTGAGGAAATAATGCAATTGATGTTAAAGAAGTATAGGTTGAATAACAAGGTGTGTCTTAAAAAGCAGGTACGAAGCCCCGCAAGAGGTTTCACCTCTTCTTATTTTTTATTGTTTTTTTCTATGTTTTCGTTAATTACCAGTAAATATTTACAACGATTCAGTATAATTCAAAACGGTGAAGGAAAACATCGTGAGGAAACCGGCATGTCCTAGAACCAAAAAATTCGAAGACATGTGACATCCACCAACCCGCACTGGGCCCGCGTGGTGGATTACGGCCCGTTCCCTCTCCTAGAGAGGAGGCCTGAGTCCCAACAGTGGGAACATTATAAGGCCGACTATGCTATGCTATGCAGTATAATTAGGAGTGTTCCTATGTTTCCCCTGTATTTCTGACCAAAACTGATTGATAATTTGGAAATCAATCTGATGGTGTTATTGGTTCCGAAGATTTCGTTGAAGCTGATTGTCTTTTATTGAAGAAATCGTCACTACCTTGTGTTTTCTGGGCAAGAAAATGTGAAGTGAAATGTGGTGCTGTGATTGAAAAGTTGATTACAGTTGGAATAGGGATTACTTTGTAAAAAGTAAAATATCCTCAGCTCGAATCCAGTTTTATCGCCATCTAGTCTCGGAGTCTGGTATCAATTCGCCCTTGAGTTGTCATCGTTCAATACTGCAAAGGATCAAATCAATGCTACAGGTACGTAGCCGAGGTTTGCGTTGCGACTGCCAGAGGTACAGGATTCCCTTTCAATTTGCAATACTCAAGCTCGTCAGGTTTCCAGCGGTGGACAGTAGAGGGCAGATCTCTCCAAAGCGCAGATACCCTTGCTTCGTTGAAACTTAAGCACTCCGATCCTTCACGTCCTCTCAGTTTTCCACCAGACCCTGACCCTTCATTTACGGCATTTTCAGTCACTGTAGAAGACGTGGTAGGCGCTTGGTTTTTTTATACTGGATCAGCAGCGGACTTGGATGGGATCCGGCCGGGGCATCTCAAGGAGTTGATTTCTATGTCAGCGGGGGAAAATGAAAGGTCTGGCTTGGCTGGCAAATTTCTTGTCAAGTGGTGAGTTGTACTTTTGCGTTTGTCCGTTCCTGTACGGGGCATCACTCTTTGCACTGGAAAAAAAGATAGCGGAATAAAACCAATTTCAGTCGGTCAATGTCTTTCGCCGTCTTACTGCAAAATTAGTTTGTCGTACAGTCAAAGACGATAAGGCCTGCTACTTTTTTTATATTCCACAACTATCACACAATGCCATCTAGTCCCAAACTAAGCAGAGCTTGTACTACTAGTATTAGACAAACTTTATAAATTCCTAAATATATATTACAGATAAATTACATCCAGATACAGAACAAATGATCGTGCTCATCACACAAACATTTGTCCTGGGTGGGAATCGGACCCGACCTGTGGCATAGGAGTTAGGACCACTGACCGCTAAACCAACAGGCCTGTCAAAGTTACTTGCAGCCTCATTAGTTGGGTTTTGGCACACGCCTAGGATGCGAAGCTGCCATCCACGTCTCGCGAGCATTTGTGTTAGGCCCGGAGAATGCAGACTCAATACTGCTGAAGCTAAATATTCGCAACGAGTTCAATACTTTGGAAAGAGACCTTCTGATGAACGAGGTAAAGGAAAACATCCCGTCTTTATATCCCTTCGTTCATCAGGTTTATAAGCTGCCTTCTAATCTTTTCTCCAATAACAATCTTATTCTTTCAAAAGTGGGAGTCCAGCAGGGGGACCCGCTCGGGTCACTCGTTTTCAGTTTGGCCATTCTTAAGGCGATTGTCGAGCTGAAATCCGGTACTTCGTTCTCCCAAAAATCACATATCTGTTGCAGACCTCCACTACTTGGCTCTGTCCAGAGGAAGTTTCCTCGTTTGACAATGCTTTGAAAGTGGTGGTGGAGTATGTTCTCAATGTCCTTAGATGGGCCCCAGTGGAGGCAGGCGGCACTACCTATCCGTTGTGGAGGTCTCGGGGTGCCGTGCACACGAGATGTGGATCTGCCGGTTTTCTTGGCGTCTGCGCATGGGGTTGCTTAGTCACTGTATTTATTTATTAAAAAGCCCCCGAATCAGAATATGTTTAGCGGGCGTGAGATGACATAGGGGTAAACCTGCTCCAAAAGCAATTGTTAGAGGGTGCGTTTGGAGTCGTTAAGGCCAGACTACGAGCAGTGTCACAGCCCGAGTGCGGGGCGTGGTTACAAGCGATTCCTTCGCCTCATCTGGGCACACTACTCGACGATAACTCTTTGCGTGTGGCGGTGGCTCTCCGCCTGGGCCGCAAGGTGTGCGAACCTCATATATGCACCTGCGGTTCTTTAGTGGAGGCCGATGGCTATCACGCACTGAGCTGTCGGCGCTGCACAGGGAGGTTCGCGCGTCACCGTGCCCTGAACGACATAGTCCGTAGAGCCTTTATATCAGCAAACATCCCCTGCGTGCTCGAGCCTCCAGGTCTTAGCAGGTTTGTTGGTAAGAGGCCGGATGGCCTGACCTTAGAGCTATGGAAAAACGGGAAGTGCCTGATCTGGGATGCATCTTCGTCAGCACTGTCGCCGCCAGTCACCTAAGTCGTACCATCCACACTGCCGCTGCCACCGCTGAAGACCTGCTCTAAAACAAGGCTGAAGTACGCTTCCTTGGATCAGCTTACAAAAAAGATTTATTTTTATAAGTGTTTTGTGGGGGATTTGGGCCGTAGGCTCGGGGAGGCAACGGGTGACTTCCGGTCCAGGTCATTCTTGGTGCAAAGGATGGCCATCGCTATTCAGCGAGGTAATGCGGCCAGTGTTATGGGCATTTTTGCACCGGGAACGATCAGGGGCGGGTTGTTTATTGACGTTTGACATTTCATGTAATTGTAAAATGATAATTCTTTTGTATTGTGTTTTTAATTATATTCAATTTAAATAATTTATAAATTAATTTTAATAGAAGCCTAGATAACATCCTCAAGATACTGTGTTTCCAAAGTATCTCATGAAAAAAGTGTAAAAACGTCATAATCGCGTAAGAGCGTTTGTATGAAAAACAGTGAAAATGTACGTCGAGTTGCATCTCCTTAATGCAACAAGGCATACTCTACTAATCGGTCAGTTTTTTGGAGAGACTATTCTACTGACCTCCTTCCATAACCAAGTGACTTGGTAATACTCAACGATGAAAACATCTTTTTGGCTTGTGACTATCCGTAACGACTGTCAAAGATCTTCCATTCAACTGCAGCCGGGACCAGCGGCTTAACGTGCTTTCCAAGGAGTCTTGGTATGTACTGGACGGTAATCCATCCGCAGTCCACTTGGTAAGCACCGCTGAACCATGGAGATCAACCCGTATGGTTTTCGTTTTTTTGCTTCAAACTCTTAGTAGGTAGACAACTCCTCGAGATATAGTTTTCTAATAATAGTATAATAATAATAGTTTTCAAAAAACAAGTTTCTCGTACAAGTCTGCAGCGTTCTATTATCCCAGCAGCTCTCACAATCTTCAGACATGCTAATGTAAGGGCCTCGCTCCACGATACGACTTTATTCCCCAACTCATCTCGCAAGTCCTTTACAACTTACTTTGAAAGTATACGCTTGTACATAAACTGTATAAGATTTAACAATGTTTTGTTTCTGTTCGTACCAAGATTTGAAAAGTATTTTGAATAATGATGTTGATAAGATGTTATTACAATTAGTAGTGTATTAGGTGTTTGTTGAACGCCTGATGATCGTCAATGCTACGGGCCCTAAGTTCTATTTCCAAATAAGTCAGTCCTTACAAAAAAAAACGTTAATCTATCCTGCAAATAAATCTTGTATTGTAGATACATTCACAAACATGTAAACTCACATACACAAGACACACATGCCCAACCTGTAGGCCAAATAATTGTTACGTGCGAGAATCGAACCCGCGATACGCGGTGCAGCAGCCATTCCTTTAATCACTCGCTTACCCATCTTTACTAATATATTTACTACTAAACAGAACTGCGAAAATGCGAATGGCTACACTGTCAAAACAGCTCTTAGAAAAACTGAAGGTAATATGTATATGTCGACGAAGTCAATTGTACGGAAGCCAGCTTGACTACGAGACGAAGCGTTGTGTGCTTTGAACAGTCTGGCATGACGTCCACACTGAGTCCGGCTATAAAAGAAGTGATCAAGAGCCCAAGAGTTGTCGTGCGACCAAAAGTGCCTAAGAACTGTTTCTCAACTTATCGTGCCCTATGAATTTTGATTCCCTTGAGAGTGTCGAAATATACGTTTTTTTGCGACATAAACGGCCGTATCTTTTTTTCGTTAACTCAGAAGTTTGATTTTTTCACAGCATCAAGGGACCGTAGACTTGAGTAGATGGTTTTAATTCAATCTGATACCTTCACGCATTCTCGAAATAAAGGGTCTTGACAGACGGACAACCAAATGATCCTATAAGGGTTCCGTTTTTTCCTTTTGAGGTACGAAACCCTATAAAATCGCCCACTCTGATCGGCATAATTATATTAATTCCAAATACTAATTAAAACAATAAGAAGTTACGAATACACAGTGGTAATGAACACAATATTAGGCGACGTCAGATGTTGGCAGGTGTGGGGCGCAGGTGCGTCGGCCGCCGCAATGTTTGCCGCGCTCGCGACGACGCGCGTCAATCACTCGTCTGTAAACAGCTTAACATCATTACTGGTGTAGTATTGTGTGCGATGATTTATGATTACGACACACTGGCTCACTGTGTTTATTGTTGGTACATCGTGTTGCAGTAATCGTGTCAATGTTGCCGAGTGGGAGTGTTAACAGTGGACACCTAAACTGAGAAATCATCAAATTAATAACTTTTCTCTGGTTTCGGTGGAGCGAGGAGGGCCAAACTTTTATTGAATAAAACCCACATGGTTTCCTTCAGTTGCCCTTTTCATTTCCAGGGCCACGGTGACTCTTTTAAACGAGCCCACAGCCCAAACAAAAGTTAATTTTCACACACATTTTGCTACTTTTGTTGAATTATGAGCCAGGAGTGGCTAAGTGATATGACTTATCGCTTAGCCACTCCTGGCTCCGTCATATATATTTATGATAGCATATTTTTTAACCAACTTCAAAAAAGGGAGGAGGTTATCAAATTGGTTGTAGGTTTTTTTTTGTGTCTCTGTTGTTTATGGACCGATTTGCAATATTTTTTTTTCTTCTTACAGGAGTTGCTTTCCGATTGGTCCCATTTTTTTCAGAATCCAGTTCTGATGATGGGATTCATGAGGAATCGAGAAACCTCCTCAAATATTATATATATTTGGTATTTTCGTCGAGAACTTAAGCATTTACAGTCAAAAAGTAACGGAGCCGGAAGGTAGGCACTGATACTCCATAATTAATCAATGTATCCTAGTCGTTTTTGGGCTTATTAGAATTGTCATGAGATGCACTTGGGCTTTAAGGTACTATCGACCTGATTTGATGATGGATTCGGAAGATGAATGGTTGATACAGGAACGTCATAATAAAACAATGTAACCTAGCAGTGTTTGGGTTCATTTGATTTGTCATGAGAAATAGGCACTCTGGTTATAAGTGTATCGCACCTAAAAAGAGCGAAATTAAAAAAAAAAAACAATAAAAGTAACCGACTCCACTAAAACAAAAACACTAAAAGGATTAAAATAACTTTAATTTCGGAAGTCAGTGGTAAATATGAAATAAACAATACCGAGTAACACCGACTTCCAAAATTAAAGTTATTTTAATATGTTTAGTGTTTTTTTTTATTGCAGTCGGTTATTTATTTTTTGTGAAAAGTTTTTTATATATTGTATATTTCATTCTTAACTGTTTTATTTGTACTTTTCTTTTTTCCTATCACATACATATACACAGTGTCTATAACTCTTTTTTTAGCTTAAGCTGGAAGATTTCTGTAAAAATAAGCATCACCTTTGTTCCTATTTTTCAGTTTCAGTCTTCTTTTCTTTTATTATACAGGTGTGTACATGAATTGTTAAATAAATAAATAAATAGAGGCATAGTGTCGCGTCCAGTTTTTCAACTAAAACGCGTGGCGACGCGCGTCGTCATCAGATTACAGTGCTGGATTACTTTAGAGAATTTTGAAGATTAGTGAATGGCATTCGTACTCGACAGCTGATGCAATACAGCGTGCAAGTAACACATGACACCGTCCGACCCTAACCATGCAAGAGTCGACCCGCGAAAGCGTGAGTTTCAATATTTGCGTAACACTAAGGAGATGTCTTAAATTGTATGGAATTAAAACCCATAATCGACAAGAATTAATTGTACCAATTGGGTAACAGCAATAAGCATTTGACACCATCAAAGGGGCAACTCCAAAATCCGTAGAGTTGAATGACCAGTGTGAGCTGAGCCTTAGTCCCTAGAACATGTAAATTTTGATCACAAAATGTGAAACACTATGTCTACAAAACGAATACAGATTATAGAAGACAACTGAAACGTTGTAGCATGCACCAGAACAAAGACGTATTGATGACCTACCGACCGACAGGCAGCTACACAGACACATAGCAGAATTACCACTGCTTACGTCGCAGACTGAGAAATTATGTAATAAACCCACGAGGTGGTTTAAAAAAATAAGAATATAGGCTGATTATACATATAAATCAGCCTCTACCGGGACTCACGCCTCCTCTCAAGGAAAAAAGGAATGGGCTGGGTGTGCCCTAAAGTGTACCATTTTAAAAATAATGTATCTTCTGCTACCACCCACATTGTGTTCATGCTCGTACACGTGTCGAGTGTGTCACTGGCGACGGACACCTGTCTGTATGCATGATGTGTCGATACGTCGTTCTATGTAAAGCTTGGGCCATATTATTGTATTGTGTCGGGCCGTGATGCCTTATGGTGCAGTTGATTGGCTTAGATTCGTTTGATGTATATTGTAGATATTAATATGTAGTGTAATGAAAACATGAAGAAACTTTGATCAATAAATACTACTATAATGTTGACGAATATATAAATGATACAATTTAGTTATTTTTTTTATTAATTTAACGTAATTCTGTAATTTTTGTAATTTATTATTATTGGATTCACAGGTTGAAACTTTTTAGTACAGGCTATGGTCCGACGAAGGCGACGGCCGCCCATTTTCCCTCGCTCCAGACCATGGCCTGTACCAGGGCCCAGCGCGAGAGTTCTCCTCCATTTTCACCGTATGCTTCATCGTATCCACCGAGTGGTCCGCACAATCAAATGGTGACACTCGGGTTACCATGTTCGGTGAATTACCTGTAGCATGCGGAAGGTGAGGAAGCCGTGACCCCTTACCAGCCACTCTTCGAAGAGGGTACTTACCGCCATGATTATGGAGTGCCCATTGGAGAGAGGTGTGCTGGTTACAATTACTCACACAATGGTCCAATGAGGACTGCGTACGGAAACCGAATAATAAAGACAACATAAAAAGGCAGTGTTTTCAAAGCTATTTGCTAAACAAACCAAAACTGAATGAGCCACAGTTCAAATTTCGAAATCAAGTACGTGACACGTCTACAATCTTAATGACATAAACAGCATGTAGAACAATGATCGCGCTGTAACCTCACACCTGTATCAGTGGCTTCAGCACGTAATGCTTGATAAGGCTGTAGATTAATAATCCTCAGCGTGTAATTACGAGCATTGTAATTAGCTGCGAGCGGTGACGCGGAACTACTTGTGTTATGTCTATTAATCAAGGTTGGTATTAAAACCAAAAAGCACCTAAGGAACATGGATGGGTCACTAACATTCTGGCGTTCTTTGTCGCTCCACTTAGAGTGGGAGGACGTTATTGGTGTTTTTTAGGGTTTCGTACCTCGAAAGGAAAAAACGAAACCTGAAGACAGACGAACGGACAACAAAGTGATCCTATTCACTTTGTTGTCCGTCCGTCTGTCTGTCTGTCAAGACCTTTTATCTCGGGAACGTGTCTAGGTATCGAGTTGAAATTAAAACCATATACTTAAGTCTAATTTGAGACTCCATTCGGGAGTGGAACTATTTACATTGGTAAGTTTGTACGAGACCCTTAGTGAGAAAGTCCGACTTGCACTTGCCTAGTTTTTTTTTTAAATTGGTAGATATATAGATAGATATTCTTTATTGTACACCAAAAATACAAATCACATTAGGAACTTAAAATTAATAGGGTGTCACAATGGGCTAGGCATTTGATGGTAAGCGACGATGAAGCATGCTTACCTAGAAATATTCTACTCACTCTTAACTTAAAGCCTTAAATAAGAAGCTTCTTGCCTAGGGATCTTTAAGTCAAGAGTGATCAGAAATCACAGATTGCGGCAGGGAATTCTACTTAAGGAGTGGAAGGGCTGTACGCACAATTAATGTTTTACCAAAATGTTATATGCGTATGATAAATAGTATTTATTTTGTAAATAGGTTTAAAAAAACCCTTTTACACGTATATTTTAGTCAGTTTAATCTAGATGAGGTATTTCCTAGCTGACTACTCTGAGAAGGAATACCGATGGATTTCGCACCTGAAAATAAAAATAGGCTCCGTGGAGTGTTTATTTACAGTTAACTACGCGATATTGACAGCAAGTGAGCCGTATCTCTTGATGCGTTGTCAGTCATCGCGCCATGATTGGCGTTCCATTAGCAGTCTGTCGGTCATGTGAGCACAGCGCGCGATGCGTCGCGTTCACGCCGCCGCGGAGCGTGGAGGTGACACCGACTGTATCACTGGCTAACGTGACAGCCGATGAGCCGGACTTAACGACGTGTTTATGTTTGTTAATGCAAACAATATAACAGACTTCCAAAAAACGGAGAGTTGCATAAACAGGTGTTTTGAATAGAATGTTAAAACGCTAAATACAAAATGTATGGTAATGATATTACCTGCGGAGAAGTCACGTGAGAAGTGGCGAGACAGGTAATGTCGTTGTCAAACTTTTGTACTTAGCGTTTGGCGAGAACGCTAACAAAAAAATTATTTGTCAAAGCCCGCAAGACTGATCGGTGAGGGTCTATATGCAGCATCTTTCTGCTGAAATAATGTGATGATGACAGACAAATTCTGCCTAGCTGTTGCAACGTGTAGACATAACAATGGGTTGTGCTGTGTGTATACGCATGCAGCATAGTGGTTGGCTACGGCTGCCTGACCAGCTGAAACCATATCGTGCTGGAATTAGTTCGTGTGAGGAACTATTGGGATACTACGTTGTATTAATATTAATAGCCTTATAATGTTCCCAGAGTTGGGACTTACGTTTTTTCTAGGAGAGGGAATGGGCGGTAATCCATAACGCGGCTCTAGTGCGGACAGGTGAGTGTCACATGTGTTTGGATTTTTGGCTTTAGGATATGCCGATTTCTACACGACGTTTTCCTTCGTCGTTTTGTAAGTACTGGTGATGAAAAAACATTACACAAAGTGTAGTGCCATACCCATGTTGGAACCTACGACTTACAACTCGTAAGTGGGGCCGTTACCACTGTGTCATCACTGCTCACTTTTCAATTAGGTTAGTGGGAACCAATAAGATTAGTATTCGGAATATGTATGTTGTCAAAAGAATACCACATAACACTCCGGAATTTCATATCAATCAATCAATCTTTATTTGTGAACATAGATATTACAATATAGGTCTTAAATAAACAATGAAATTGGTGTACAAATATATTAGTCTTTTAGTAAGTAATAAGTCTGAATCTATACAATGCAATGTTAAATTATAGTGAATAATGTCAGATAAATGTAATATTAATAATAAATAAATTATTAATTTATAATCAATTTCAAATACATGTAATAGAAAAAGGCTGAGAATGTCATAGTGTATCATTTAAAAATTCTTCAATACAGTAATAAGTCTTATTTATTAGAAACAAAAATATATATAATTTGCTAATTTATTTGTTTTTAATATTACATTTATTTGACATTATTTACTATAATTTGCCATTGCATTGTATGGATTCAGACTTATTACTCACTAAAAGACTAATATATTTGTACACCAATTTCATTGGTAGGACATAGAGCACGACTAAAATGTTTATTAAAGACCTTTATTGTAATACCTGTGTTCACAAATAAAGATTGATTGATTTATTGATTGAAACAATTTACTTTTGAATTTGCGGACATTAGAATTTATTACAAAAATACTGTTTCTGTATAGTGCAGTACATGATCCGACAGTTTGTAACTGATCACAATGGCACTGACTAATCACTCGAGCAAACTTATGTAAATTTCTTTTGACGAACATAAATGTTTCATAGATGTACAATGACGACATTGTTAATATCTTCGTATTTTTAAAAAAACGGTTTGCAGCTGTCTGTTGTCTGCAAATTATATATGGCTCTTATGCACCTTTTTTTTGCATTTAAATACCATATCTTTTACCCGTGGCATTTCTCCAAAATACTATTCCATATCTCAATGAATACAGTATCTATCCCCGATAAAGTTTAACCGAGCACATATCTTGGCTTCGGGCAGCTGCTGCTACTAATTTGATCAATAATGACTAAAAAGAAAATATTTGTCGAGATATAAAAAAAATAATGCTGCGAAAGCGACACTTTAACAAGAAACATTATTTATACCAAATTCAGGAAAGTCCTTTTTTATCACTCACATAATGGCGTTTTCTTGCAACACATTAACAGAACTCCATTTCACAATCATTTATTCTAAGAGCGGAAGCAAAACAACTAGCAATCGCTTTTTGATATAGAAAGTCGAGCAGGTCACATAGACGCCAATGACATTAACCTGAGAGGTGATAGCATTAGGAGCAATCTGTGCGACGACGGTCGAAGCCGGCGCCGGCGGCGGCGCTGGAAGATCAGTATTTTTGTAGTGTATAGCATCACAACCAAAGTGTATGCTAAGTATGGAAGCGGCGAACATTATTTGGACACAGCAGCAATTGGTAATTCCTGTAATTATTTCAGATATTATAAATATTTCTATTTAATTCGTCATTGTACACGTGTAACACGAATAGATATTTATAGAAAGTAATCAAACTAAGTTCAAAAAGAAGAGGAATTATATCGAACATTCGTTTATTTTCTCTTACATTAAGAAAATTGTTCGTTCATTTCAATTTCTCCATTTCTTGGAAGCTTTTTATTCCGTACAAGCTTGAAGGACAATTTAAATTCTTTTGAGAGTACTACAATGTTCAGTTACTAGGAAGTGGACGTACACGTCATATAGGTGCTATTGTGATTGCTCTCTGCGTCGCTACGTCGCCTTGCTTCATTGTCTGTGGTCACGTACAGTTCTCATAACTTCACGAAAGCCTTTTTATTATATCTTCACGAAAAGTCCACTGTATTTGAATTTAGAATTCGAAATTGTTATAAAATTTTGTAACATCAAACTTTACGTAATTTATGCTATTACTCAAATTACGTAGCAAACTATACTTACATAGTCACATAAAAATCACAATACTAAGGTAAAGTCAATATTTCAATGAGTGGTGACGGAGTGAAATTATTTTGAATTATTGACACAAGTATAGACGTTGTGTAATTCTCGACGTCAAAACTATTTTATTAACCGACTTCTAAAAAAGGAGGAGGTTCTCAATTCGGATGTTTGTATTTTTTTTTTATGTTCGTTCGCGCATAAGTTCGTCGCTTGTCAACCGATTTGAAAAAATATTTTTTTGTTAGAAAGGATATACTTCCCAAATGGTCCCATAGTCACTAAGTCAAGATCTGATGATGGAATCTTGGCGAAATTGAAGGAACTCCACAAATATTATAGGCAACTGCATAGTGATTTTGGTATTTTCATGGAGAACTTAAGCATTTACAGTCAAAAAGTAACATTTGATGAAGTGGAACTGATGAAGAAGACCAGAAATGGTCAACGGAACTTCATACTCACATAGATATCACAATGAAGATAGTTAAAAAAGATAACCGACTTCACTAAAAAAAGCACTAAAAGGATCAAAATATATAGGTGTTAAATAAGATACAAATAATACCGAGAAACACCGACTTCCGAAAATAAAGTTATTTTGATCCTTTTAGTGCTTTTTTTAGTGAAGTCGGTTATCTTTTTTTGTAAAAAGTTTTTTTGGTTATTTAGTTGATATTTAGATCAAAATGTTTATTAGAAGAGTAATTTTTAATTCTATTGAAGAAAGAGTCTATAATTTTAATCTAGGGCTATAATTTTATTACTAGGGGACGGAATTAGGTAGAGTTATTAATGTAATTATTTATACTGATTTCATACAACGAAAGAATAAAGAGGATATGCCTCAAATCCTGAGATTAATTTTAAAGAGCAGATTTTTATGATACTCAGAAGTATAGCAGAAAAAAATTCTTTCTGCATTCATGACGGGGAGCAGGAAATGTATAAATTTGTCAACCTCACCTCAGTTTATGTAGAGCGATCTTTTTCATGAAAAATAATAATAAAAATTGCATGTAACACTTCAATGTAATTACATAAAAAACTCTACCTGATTCCGACCTTTGTTTATTACACTGATGAACAGTTTGATAAATGAAGTCAGTTAAATAATAATATTTTTTTAGTTAAACGTTTTATCTTAATATTTGTGTTTACTGTTTACTAACATAATTGTAGTGTATAAAACCATGACAAATGAATTCTAGTTTGCTTTCACAATTTGAATGCGTGTCAGTTCTGTGACAATACATTTATTTTTTCCATCTGGAAATTCTCAGTAACAGTTAATTCAGAGAGTGGGCTTGTGATCAGTTGATAACAATATACACTCGCCTCGCATTACGTGGGGCTTGATAAAATACAAATGGTGAAATGAGGGTGTCCTACGGGTGTTAGTTATATTTTCTATCGAATATTTTCCATCTCAAAGTACAAAACTTCGAAAACTCTTGACTCAACGAAAGTAAGTACGATTCATAGATACCTATACGTTTATATTTTTTTTTTCTATTGAATTTTATTTGTTTCTTCGAAAAAAAAGATGTTCCTCATCGCTGTCGACTATGGTAACGTGCCCAAAAGAATGGCGGCATTGCCACGCTGTATGGCAATACATGGACGTCCATCAATTCTCTGTCTAGCCCTCGGGTCACGCGCTGTCAACAATGCGTGGTTATTGAGGTGTCATTTGTGGTAGCACTGAGGTCGTGGGTTCGATTCCCACCCAGGACAAATGTTTGTGTGATCAGCACGATCATTTGTTCTGTGTTTGAGTGTAATTTATCTATAATATGTATGTATTTAAAAAAATAAATAATAATAATTTAGAAATATATAAGTATGTTTATCAGTTGTCTAGTACTCATACCACAAGCTCTGCTTGGTTTGGGACTAGATGGCGTTATTGGGAAGTTGTAGAATATTATTACTTATCTAGTTTCCACCAGACCTCGGCCATGTCGACAGTATCGGCATTAATCACACTTTTCCGGGATAAGTTTTTTATGTCCTTTTCCAAGGTCTCATGTACATATATATAAATCACATCATAAGTACAGTATTATTTGTTCGATCCAGCTCGTCCCTTGCTGTCCCCCCCCAGCGACGCCCTAAGCCGAGGTCCGTACCCCACAGGGGGTGCCCTTAGCGTGTAGTCGCTTAGTTTTAAGTAAGCCCTGGCTGGAGGCTTTGATTCTTTAATCGAGGCCGCCACATGCAAGACCGGTTAAGCAGCCGACAACCTCCTAGGTTGACCTGCGAGAGGCCACACACAAAAAAAAAAAACTGTATTATTTAATTAAAGCACTTCACACCAAAACAGTTGTTCAACCTTTATCTAGCAGAACTTCCATCGTGGATGGCGTGCTGCTCTCATCTTTGGGATAGATCTGCCAAACAACAGTTTGAGACGCTAGAGTCGATTGAGAAGTGAGCCAAGAAGATGATGCACTCGAGTCGAAGCTTCAAAAGTCTTGAGCATCAACGTCGAGTTGATAGCCGGTCGGTTTTCTATTATTTGCATTTTGGGGATTATGACCTGGAATTGCATAATTTGATTACGCTAAGCCCGTTCCATCATCGGACCACTAGACGTACGGCGTTGCGCCACCAGTAAAAACATGGTGGTCCTTCCTCCCAAACGTACAAAACGTTTGGGGAATTTCCCAAAAGTTTCACGTTTTTATTTATTGTACATACAGCTTAAGAGTGGAATTACCTATCGGGGTCTGTGTTTCCTGATAGCTACAACCAGGAGTCTAAGCCAAGAGTGAATAGGTTACTTCTAGGGAAGCGTGCTCCATGATAGACCACATCATCGCTTACCATCATTCAGGTGAGATAGTGGTCAAATGCGAGTTTATCTACACTAATAATATAATAATAATTTAATATAAAGAGGTTACGTTTGTTTTTTTTTTGTTTGGTAATCTCTGAAATGATAATGGTCCGATTGCTAAATTTTTTTCACCGATAGAAAGTTGCTTTATTCCTAAATGACATAGGTTATATTTTATGTACGCGGTCGAAGCCGCGGGCAAAAGCTAGTCAACAATAAAAAAAACATTTAATGGTTTTGCAGTCAAATATGATATCGTAACAAAAAGACAGACAGAGTCTTCTTTTAATTTATTTTTGTTTGGGGTTTTATTGTTATTTGTGGAACATATCTAAGCTATTGTGCCGAAGTCTTCTTCATTAGCTGTGCAAACTTTGCTGACGGGTAGTGGCCAGACCGGATTCTAAACCCTACGTTTAATAAATACTACTGGAAAACCAAGGCACTCGAGGAGACTCGGATTGGATAGTTTTATATCATATTCTCTTAATCTTAATGCGTTCATCAAAATACACTTTCCAAAGTTCCCATTAGACCCATATTTATTTTGATAAAATCTTACTATGAAAAGGTGCAATATTTTTCGCTATTCCTGTCTTGGCAGCTAGTCTCGCAAGCCGGTTAGCCTCCTTGCTACATGGTAAACCTATATAAGAAAAAGTTTGGCATTTCTTATACTAGTATGGCTGGATCCCAGAAGTTCTCTTAGCATAATAAGCAATAGTATATAATACCAATAATCACGCCAAGCCGCTGGCAGAAGTTAGTTCTGACGTATTATTACAATTACGTGTAAAATAATGGACAAAACATAAACATCCCTGACTATTGTTCCTCATGACCTGTCACATTCCATCCTTGCTATATAACATGGGTCATCAGAGTGCGTGGCATCATTCAGTGGCTCGATCTGTACTATAAATATGCAGAGAGCGGTAGGAGTGTGTGTCCTTGTTGTGTGTGTCGTTTGGGTAAGTTTCACATTATATTGAACTTTTTCTGATCTATGGTGTTTATGAGTAAACACGTCAATTGTATTCTTGTTATCTATTTATAAATATAAAAGGAGAAACTGACTGACATGTCAACGCACAGCCGAAACTACTGGACCTGTGAGCGTGAAATTTTGCACAAAGTTTCCTTTTATGACGTAGGCGAGCACTAAGAGAGGATTTCCCAAAATTCACCTCCTAGGGGGATTAAACGGGTGTCCATACTTTGTATGAAGAGACCTATTTTCACGCGGGCGAAGCCGCTGACAGAAGCTAGTTAAACTCATATTAGTTTTTCTTTGATAATGATGTGCTGTAATGGGTCTTTTCTATCTATTCATCTATACGTTTACGTTTATACGGAATGACAGTCAAGTATTGAAGTGATAGATTAGTTCAACCTAAACTAAACCCAATATGCTGAAGAATTTTCAAAAATTTATCACGTTTACAAAATATTAAAATGTTTAAAAAAAATATTATTATCATCGAATAGCTCTGAGCTTAACAGATTATGTTGTGAAGTTGTTATGGAAGACGATTAATAACCTCTTAGTTAATTTGTGACATCCTGATTACGACAGAGTCTGCAGAGGCTTTGACTATACGCGGTGTTGTTACAGCAGTCTGCAGCAAGTCCGACCATGATACTCAGGAGCCGGCGCCACCGCGGCGCCTCGGTCACACCCGAGAGCATCCAACTTAGCACCTCAGTTATACCCAAGATCAACGCAAGCCTGAAGGAAGCACCTGTCACTAATGTGAGTCACGTGATTCAGTGTTATAACTGCCTGGCTGGCTAGCTTGGAGATGTTTAATGCATTCATGTATTCATGTCCTGTCAACCCTACTATGACCTTAACGGGATAGTTCAAAATAGTTACCATAGCCCTGGAACGCAAGGGGCAACTGAATGAAGATAGGTGGACTTAAGTCTGTTAAAGTAATAATAATAATAATAAGGTGCGCGCCTTCAACGGTTGGGTCATGCCAGTTTTAATGTACTCTTTTGGCATACTCAAATGGACTCAAACCGAACTAGACGCTCTGGATAGGCGGGTCCGTACATTGCTGACCGCAAATCGGATGCATCACCCACGATCATCGGTGATGAGACTGTACATTTCGCGGAAGTGTGGAGGTCGAGGCTTTTTGAACGCAAAGACTCTGCACAACCGCGAGGTGTGCAGCCTCAGAGAATATTTTCTTAACTAGTGGTCGCAGTGGACAAGGGACTCACCCCGTTATCCATGGCTAAAGAGGACTGGCGCAAACCTGTAGTACTGACTACTGATGACCGCAAGGAAATATGGAAAGGCAAGGAGCTCCACGGGCGCTTTTACCGGGCTCTTCATGAGCCTGATGTAGATTTCTTGGCGTCCGTGGCCTGGCTACGTTTCAGCGACCTCTTCGGAGAAACTGAAGGTTTTGTCTGTGCGATTATGGATGAAGTTATCTTAACGAACAACTACCGGAGATATATAATGAAGGACGGGACGGTTGACATGTGTCGGGCATGCCACCGTCCGGGTGAGTCTATCAGACATATTATCTCTGGTTGTTCTCGTTTGGCTAACGGCGAGTATTTGCACAGACATAACCAAGTAGCCAGGATTATTCACCAGCAACTTGCTTTGAAATACAACCTAGTGGATTCTGAGGTACCGTATTACAAGTATGTGCCCGACCCAGTTCTCGAAAATGACCATGTCACGTTGTACTGGGATCGGTCTATCATCACTGACCGGACTATTGTAGCCAATAAGCCGGATATAGTGGTGATAGACCGATTAGCGCGCCGTGCAATGATAGTCGATGTCACCATCCCACATGACGAGAATCTCGTGAAAGCTGAGAAAGAGAAACAAATCAAATATCTCGACTTAGCACACGAGGTTGTCGACATGTGGGATGTGGACTCGGCTGTCATTGTTCCGATTGTCGTGACCGCCAATGGCCTTATAGCCAAAAGCTTCGACGACCATCTGTCGAAGCTGTCGTTGCGCGGCTGGATCAAGGGCCTGATACAGAAGGCAGTACTCCTAGATACGGCTCGCATTGTGAGGAGGTTCCTGTCTCTGGAGCCCTAACCACCGGTAACTTGGACCCTGCTCCCGTTACCAGAGGACTACTATTTTTTATATTTTTAAATGTTTTTTGTAAATTATTTTTTTAAGAAATATTTAAAAATGTAAATTATATGTAAATAAGAAGAATAAAGAGAATAATAATAATAATATTTATTTATTATAAAAGTACATATTTGACAACAAATGTAAGTAAGTACAAAAAAACAATCAATACAACAGTCAATTTGGTTTGAAATACCCTGACTCCTAAACTAGGAAGATTCTGTATCTTAGGAGGCAGTGTCTTCGCATAAATGGTGGACGAACAAATTAAGAGCGTACAGCGTAGATGTTATTGCCAAAATGTGGACTAATGAGGAAGAAATATATAATTATATATATATATATTTACTGATAGTTTGTATATGTATAGTGTATGTATGTGTATGTAGAGTATGAGTGTAGTGTACATGTATTTGTGTGTGGTGTCGTGTCATGAGCAAATGCAGTGTGAGTGCGTGTGAGCGAGAGGGGTGTGTGGTATGGTCTGAGTGATTAGCTGATCCAGGTAAGTAGACTTTCAGTTGTATCGTAGTCTTACTCTTTTAGCCACTCCTCAATTTTCAGTTTAGCCCTATATGTGTTTAATGCAATTAAGTTTAGTTTTTGATTTATTTTTGTGTATAGGTGTGGGCTTAAAACGTAGTGCTGGCGTTTAGCGAAAGCGGTCTTGTGTGTTACTGTAAGAATTAGAGGCTTATTCTTGCGGCGTGTTGGGTCTGGTGGCGGGACCTTAGTGTGTGTTCTCAGTACGGATCGAAGCACAAATAGTTGCCTAACGGTGAGTACATTTGCATCTTTGTATAATTGTGTGGTGGGATACATAAAGTTCTTCTTTGACATCACCTTGACAGCTCTTTGTGCCCGTTCCAACTTAAGAAACTTTTTCCGAGCAGCACCTCCCCACACTGTGATACAATAGGTGATAACGGACTGGCAGATAGCAGTATACACCATTCCAATCGCGATAAAATCAGCAGACGACTTAAGCAGCTTAAATACGTAAATCATTCTTCTGACTTTTGTACTAATAGTTTCCAGGTGCGAGTACCAGTTGAGTCCGCTATCAATAACCACACCCAAATATTTTAGTTGATCTACCTCACGAAGAGAGTAGCAAGAGCATGGTGTAGGGCTATTGCATGTGTGGGCGATAATGGCAAAGTCTGTAGGGGGTTTAGAACAAGGGCGTAATTTGAATAGGATAAAGTAGGTCTTATCCAGGTTAAGAGTAAGAAGATTCAACTGCAACCAACTGATAACAGATTTGAGTGACGTTTCGGCAGAGATTCTCAGATCCTCTCAATCAGTTCCGTGAACAATAATTGCAGTGTCATCAGCATAGGTGAAAATTTTGGAGTTTGAGAGGGGTAAGCAGCAAAGTTCGTTGATATAGACCTGGAAGAGGGTCGGGGCAAGAACACTCCCTTGCGGTACGCCGAAGGTGGTGGTTTCCTCCCTACTAACGTGTTCGCCGACTTTAACACACAATCTACGGTTAGTAAGATAGCTTGCAAAGAAGTCATGGGTTATACCACGAATGCCGATGCCCTCCAACTTCGATAGGAGTGTGGGAACAGAGACTGTGTCAAATGCCTTTTTTAAATCTAGGAATAGGCCTAGGCAGATCTATTTTTCATCGAGCTTTCTCGCAACAAATTCAGTCAAGTTGAGAACTGCATCTTCTGCTGATACTCCTTTTTTGAAACCAAACTGATTTTGTGCGATTAGGTTATTTTTATCGAGGTACTGAGTAAGCCTTAAATTCACTAATTTTTCGAAAACTTTTGAGATAGAAGAGAGGACTGAGATAGGCCTATAATTGTTCATACAGTCTCTGTTCCCACCCTTGTAAATCGGATGCACAACAGCCTTTTTAAATACCTCCGGAAAAATTCCAGTGGCAATTGAACGATTGAAAATATGCGTAATTGGGGACACAAGGATGTGACGACATTCTTTTAGTAAATTTGTTGAGATGCCATCCCAACCGGTCGCAGAATCTCGACGGAGCTGTATTATGGCGTTATTTATTTCCGATTCATCAAATTCAAGAAGAACCAGCGTGTTAAGGGGAACATTTTTATGAGGCTGTGTGCGCGGGTTGAGGGGCACCGGAAGACGCGAAATGATGCTAGACGCGAGATCTTTGCCGACATTCGCGAAATACCTACACACACGATCAACAGCAGCCTGGGGATTAGGGTCAATTTTTAATAAGTTAGTAGAAGATGTAGGTGTTTTTTTGTAGTTTGTAAAGTCTTTTATTTTTTTCCAGAGTGTCTTAATGTTTGTTTTAGCCTTTTCTAATTCATTCTTTTCAAATTGGGTTTTTAGTTTACGCAATATATTGTTACAGTGGTTTCGGTAGCGATTGTAGGTGATTCTAAGGATGTCATCATCAGGTGACTTTCTAGTGTTCATGTGCAGTAAATCACGATGACGAATACACCGCATAAGACCGGGCGTTATCCATGGCTTAATATTCCTGACTTTTTTGGGAATTGTAGCCACATATGTATGTTTTTTTTATTAAGCCCTGGATAACCCCGATCAGATCGTACGCAGCAACATTCGCATCGTCCATACTCAGGATATGAGAGAGGTTCGTACCTTCAATGTCCTTAACCAGTTTAGCGCAGTCCACTCGAGAGATAGTTTTTTGACGTTTTTTGGGCGATTTTGTATCCTCAAGATGTAACAAGATAGGCATGTGATCCGTAATAAATGATTCCAAAATGAGTGTTGTTGCTGGTGTTTTCGATTTGAGAATAATATGATCGAGGCAATTCGTTCCTCTCGTGGGTATGTTATGAGCCGGTAAAAGGCCATGCGACGCGCTTAATGTTAAGTAGTCAGTGGTACGATCGTCATTATTAGAGGGTTTGATGTCCACGTTGACGTCCCCCACTATGGCAAGAGTTTTAAATATTTATAGTTGAGTGAGTACAGTATCCAAACTATTTAAAAAACATTCAAATTGTTCTTTTTTGTTAAATGATGGCGAGCGGTATATGGCAACTATTGCTGTTTTATTATTAATTTTGCATATGAGACAATTTGCGTTTGTGAAGTCTGGTTCTATAATAGAGCAGTCTAAGTTTTGTTTAGTAAAAATCACGATGCCGTCATTTTGATTTTGTGTATTCAACGTATAATGTGAGTTATATCCGTCCAATATGGGAATATTCATAATCTTATTCAACCAGCATTCTGTGAGAACTATGACGTCACAGTTAATTTTAATAAGAGACAGCAACACTAAAAGTTCACTAAAATTCCTATTTGCTACGAATGTTTAAGTGGAGAATTTTTAAGCCAGAAACTGTTAAATCAATAAAGTCCGAACACTTTTCCGGTGGGCACTTATGTATTTTCGCAATTTCAAGGTCATCCAAGTCACCCATGACATTCTCAATATTATTTGCCATTAAATCCAAGGGTAAATAACAAAGCAATATGCGAAAATAACCGAGTTCAAGAATGTATTCTCAGTAAAACGGCGCTGTAGATACCTACATTCACAATCGAAATCAAATCGACCACCCGTTAAGATCATTAGAATAAATGTACTGAGTAAACGCATACAAAGTAAACAAAACATTGAGTCATAACTTATAATGGCGGCTAAGTTATTTAACAAGCAGCTGTTGAGATTATGTGTAAGAATGAGTGTTGATGTATATTTTGGGGTGTTATTTTTATAGTTTTGTGTATAGTGTACGTTGATTAATGTTGAACTTGCAGTGAAAGGACATGTACAGTCAGGTGACAAGCACAGTCTGTAGTGGGTGAAGTGTAGGATATATGATTTAATATATAGAATAAGCATACTTAAAGGTTTTTTACTGGGTACATTTTGCATAACTATATAGCACAACTTAGCTGTGGATACATGTGATAACATAAATCGTATAGCTGACACAATCACTATAAGTCACTGAGATATCTGATTTGTCACTAGATTGGTCAGACAACGCTCCGATTTAATGAGGATATGTTGGGTTCCTGTTTCTTTACGAAGAAAAATGTTGCCATCTTTTGTCCAGCAAAACATGCACTTTTGATTCTTTGCGAATTCCCTGGCCTTGAAAAATAGTTTTCTCATGCTTGACGGTAGATGTTCTGCTACATAGACGGGCTGCTGGACTCCAGTAAGACCAATGCTGTGTGTGTTTAGTGTTTCGCCCTTAGGCTGTTTTTTATTATAGTAGCGCACATTGGTGATCAGCTGATTTTTTGTGTCCACAGTCAGGAATTCGGTAACAATTGGTCTTGTTGTACCTTTCTTACCCGGGAGGCGATAAACATCCCTGATCTGCATTTTAGACAGGGGCATATTTATGGCGGTACCTACTTTCTCAATAATGGTGGACAGATCAGAATTTGTTTCATTATCTTTAGTAGGTATATTCCTGAATACTACACATGATGAGCGCGTCGACTGTTGCAGATCTTGGATTTTGTTTTCGAGTTCGTTAATACATTTTTTATAAGCGTGGTTTTCCTTTTTCAAGGTATCGATCTGCTGTCGCATATCTTCAAAATTGGTATTTATGAATTCCATTGATTCTTTGATTTCCAGGTTGACTGACTGTATCGAGGAGTTTTGCCGCTTGAGGTCTGCAATCTCCGCAACAAGTTTATCGAACATCGATGACTGCTGTGCGTATAATTTATTTACTTGTTCATCCTGTTCCTTTTTCCAGGATTCGAGAAGGGTTTTTAGATCCGAGTCAGCATCATCGGGTACGTTGTCCGACGATGGTGGGGACTTCGGGGATTCTAAGCGTCGTTTGTTGTAGCGCTTTGTGGTGTTTACGCTAGCAGTATCACCCTCACTACATAACGTTTCCGGAATATTCACATCCGTTAGTGATTTCGGCTCCGAGTTGTTTTTGTTTGTAGCTTTTGCGGGTGGAGGCGTACGCTGTACACTAGACATTATAGTGACTCGCTGACGATGTAAGGTGAAACAGATCTTCTTGCTTGCTAGTTGGGTTGAGGTTGGTTCTAGCAGTTCCACAGTTCAAGCGTAAACATGCGCACACGCAACAATATCGCGAGTAGATGAAACTGATGCAGCAGGTACGAGCGGGACAGCAATTATGGCGAGCGCACTGGTCACGCGGAGGTGAAGGCGGGCGCGCGGCGTCAGATCGCTGCTCGATGACACGGAGATTAAGTCAAAGAGCGCAACGCGAAATTATTCGGACACTATGAAACTGACGGGTCGTAAAGGTTAAAGTTCTATGAATAGTTAATTGATTATAAACCGAAATAGTTAAAAAAAAATTGCACACGTCCGCTCTCGAACAAGGCGCGAAGCGAAGAGTCTAACACTGCATCTCGCTTCATCCAGAGCATAGCATAGTCGGCCTTATAATGTTCCCACTGTTGGGACTCGGGCCTCCTCTCTAGGAGAGGGAATGGGCCGTAATCCACCACGCGGGCCCAGTGCGGATTGGTGAATGACACATGTCTTCGAATTTATGTCATGTCATGTCTAGAACATGCCGGTTTCCTCACGATGTTTTCCTTCACCGTTTTGAGAGCAGTGGTGATGAAATAAATTAGTCAAAGTAATGCGCCTGGCTGGGTTTGAACCCACGACCTACAACTCGTAAATCGGGGCCGTTACCACTCGGCCACCACTGCTCTTAGTGTGTAGTGGGGGAGGTTATTTGAAGATTCCCTACCTTAACATAGGGCTGCTATGATCTTGATGACTGACTAATAATTTTAACTTGGCATGAATTTTTTTTTATTTATTTAATTTAAGTTGATCCAGTTTTTTAACTTATTATTTTAGTTTACCTATAAAATTGCCGTGTTATGAAATTGAACTGTTATAACTTCAGATTTACTTGGACTGTGTTAAAATATACTTTTATATTTATAGCAAGTTTTACATTAAAAAAATTGGGCTAGTGCGAGTCGTAAATAGTTCAATTCTGGGAATGGAGTCTTGGAAGATTTTTTCGAATCACAAAAAAAAAATATACACGTAACAACAAATTTACAGTTTTCAGATTTAATCCTATACTTGTGTTATAAGACCTTGCTATATGCCAAATTTCAGTATTCTGGGTCAACGGGAAGTATCCTATGAATTTTGATTTTCTCGAGAGTGTCGATATGTACGTATTTTGTCTCATAAACCAAAGTATCTTTTTTCTCGTTTACTTATAAGTTTGATTTTTTTACAGCTTCAAAAGTCCGCAGATCTGAGTAAATTATTTTAATTTCAACTCGATACCTCTACGCATTCCCGAGATAAAGGGTCTTGACAGACAGACAGACGGAAAACAAAGTGATCCTGTAGGGGTTCCGTTTTTTCCTTTTGAGGTACGGTAAATGTAAATCACTTCTTATTTTGTGTTTTATTTATTATTGTCAATTTACCATTTATTAATAAACATAAAATCTAAATAAAAATGTTTTTTCACTTTATGAGTTCCACGGAACATGTAAACGATGCATTTCAAAAAGTACGCACTAGCAGCGACAGCGAAGAAGAAAGATTGAATATTTATTTTGCTTCAAATGAATATTCGGACAATAAAAAATTGTCCCTTCAACCGATTTTGACTTTTATTCCGTAGTGATAAGGATGGTATTAAAAGAAAAAAATTGGTTACAATACAAACTGTTTATTGCAGCTGCCATTTACAGGGTTAAAAAAAAGTGTTTTTTTTTTTAATTTTTTAAATCAAACAGTTCAAATTGTTTTAAACAAGTTTTCGGGCGTTTTAGGTCATTATTTCAAATTAATTTGACTTATAATGTTTCACTTCTAGATAAGATCTTTTCAAATTCACCATAATAAATTAAATAGGTATTATACAAAAAACGATCAATGGATAAACATTTAGTTTATGATGCATATCTCTAATCAATACTGAACGCTATTCACCCTGTATGGTCTAGCTAATGTTGATTTTTCAATTAAATTATTGGCAACATTGGGACTTTTCTAGCGGCTTTTTGATTGATTTCAATTTAAATTTTGAATATTCTAATGCATGTTTCAAAAATAGGTGCTATGTTGTCCCATATAAATCCTCGTAGGTAGGTACTTAGATCTTTGTTTGATTTAATTAATTAGTTCTCACAAAATTCAAATTCAGTTAATTACATTGCCAATAAAACTTCAAAAATATGAAATTGCAACAGCATAAACTCAACTGGTTTTATATCAAGCTATAAAACTCCTAAATGTTAATTATTTTCATTTTATCCATTCACTCACCATGAAAATTAGTTTTAAAGCTTGTTTTTTTATTGTTTTATACAATGCTTAAAACTTGTTTTAACATGTGATAAAAATCACGGTTTAAATTCAAACTATGTTATAAGCATAGTTTTGAACATATGTTTTAAATATTTTGTTTTAATCATGCCAACACTGGCCATTTGTCTTGCCATCAACACAATAAATTCAAACCGGTTGGAAGGACAGTAAAAAAGGTTTAAATGTCTCATCTTATTTCGAATAGAGTATATGTATATATCGTATACGAGATATCTCGTATTAAGGCACCAGTAATATTAATACTTCCATTAAGAACAGTGACCGTAGTCATAGAGATCCTACGATATATTTCGTGTATGGCAACTGAGAAAAAATCATCGTAGCTACCGTTCAATGTGTTAAGCTAAGTTTGTGCTGTTTTGTTTGTTGGTTTAATAATTTTCGTTGTGAGTTCATTCGATAACCGCACAGAGAAGGGTTATTAGTGAGGTAATATTTTTCAAACGAAACCGATTGAAACATAGTTCCATCCGATTATAATTTAGGTGTCTTAAAAGCTAGAGTGAATACGAGCTTCACCATCAACGATTGCATTACTGTTTGTCAAGCACTAGTTTATGTCATTAGAACGAAAGACACAAAAATATACAGCTCATTAAGCCTGAGAATGGATAACTTGTTCGTCAAATCGCGACAGTGAAACTGGCGAGTTCATGTATACTACTGATGTATTGTCACGTTACAATAATGTATTATTTTCTTTTTAAAATTTCTTTTCAAAATCTGTTTGACAATAATAAATATAATTTCTATACTTTAATTACTTTTTTTCCTTATATATTTATATTATGCTCACTCATTGGGAGTCCTCGAAGCAACGCTAGAGTAGACATTGCAACATTGCCACCAGTTCATTTTAACGGTACCATCGACCCATTTAGCATCGTTGTAAAGGATCTCGGCTTGCGCTTCGATAATACCTTGAACTGGCGTACTCAAGTGGCTGGTGTTAGTGAGAAGGTTACGGGAATGTTGCGGGCTCTGTTTCGGTTGAAGAACCTGCTACCAACGAGTACGAAGACAATGCTTGTGCAGACCTTGTTTTTTCTTATAATCGGTTATGGCGACGTGTACTACTGTGACCTGAAGATCTCCTCAACAAGTTTGACCGTCTTCTAAATAACTACATTCTTTTCGTTTTCAATCTTCGTAAATATGATCATATTTCAGCACTTGGTCGCTTCTAAAGTCACTCATACGTCAGCGCAAAGAGCAAAGGGCGTTCACTACTTTGTTTTCATTTCTTGATTCACCTTATTCCCCTAGTTATTTAACCCCTCACTTTCAATATATTTGTGCCAACCACAATAGAAATCTGTGCTCATCTTATAACCGCCTACTTCAATGTCCCACTCATCGTACTGACTTTCTTCACTGTTCTTTCTTTGTTCAATCTATTTCTTTGTGGAATGCGCTCCCCCAGGAGATGAGGATGGCAACAAATCGATTAACCTTTCGTTGCAGCTATTAGAGACACAATTAAAAAAACATTGTATCCCGCATGGATCTGCGCTCAATTTCTCTCTCAATTCAATGAGTTAAAATTCAAAACCAAAGTTCTAATAGAGCTAATTCGTAAGATGTTAGCAGTAATGTCACCACAGCGTTAATGTTTTCCAATTGTCGATTTGAATCAATTGTTTGACTTTATTTATTTATTATTTATTTCTCGTTCTTTGCCCAAAGAATTAGGATTGCCATTCAACGTGGCAAAGCTGCCACGTTGCGTTTTTTGCAATGTGGAGGAGTATTTCGACGCCTGAGTGTATTTTGTGTTTTTGTATTATATGTACATAGGTAGTTAGGTTTAGTATAAAAGTATTTATAGTTAATATTCAGTTTGCTACGTAGTTTGTTAAACCAATAAAATAAATATTTGTCGGAGAAGTCAATAGTACGGAAGCTTAAGAACGAATGAACGAGCTAATTAAAAAGTGACACATGTCACTTTGACAGAATCCGCACTGACGTTTGCACGTACCGAGCAGATAAAAGTGCCGACCGCAGAGGTGCGGCGCTCTTTTCCTGTGTCGGCAGCCGTGCCAACAACATCGACTGTCGGAGACTATTTCACTGCTCGTTGTGTAAAGTGAATACCTAAAGCTTGCATCATAATAAATCAGTTGTATGATCTGGAATAGTTTGTTTATTGCTTGATACCCAGCCATCGCCCATAAAACAGAGTCCCTGGACAGAGCTTCAATGATAATCGGCATCCTTGCGCCGACATATTTATTAAATTGATGGTTCATGGATGGTGGCATCTATTTTACCTCTGCATCACCCTAAGGTTGACTGGTAGAAAATGAATAAAGTATTAAGTCCGCCGCTGTACTTTAATGCATAAAGTGTTTAATAAATAAATAAAAAAACAAATAAATAATCGAAGCAACAAGAAATATGTAACCAAGATAATATAACATGACTCAAAGGAGTTTCTTGCACGTTTTTCTTCATTAAGATCTACGCTTTGGAATGTGCAATTTACCTTCACTTTTTTTGACTGACCGTTATTTTGAGAAAAGTGCCTGTAAATATTTTATTTGTAATAAACGTTCTTGATTAAAATAATTGGCTATCCCTTGGGGAGGCCTATGTCCAACAGTGGAAGTTTTTCGGCTGAAATTATGATGATGATGATTGGCTGATCAATTTTCAGATGCACTTAAGTTTTATGGTTGTTACAGCAACCGTCAGTGAGCCTGTCAGTGATACTTAAGAATCTAAAGAACAGCACCGGGAGCGAGAAGGAAGCTTCGGACAAAAATGTGAGTATCATGAATTTATTATTAAGACGGAAATCAACAAAATTCAGTACATCGAAACTTGTTTAGGAGCTGCCAGTAACATTATTATTGTTAGTATTATTATTGTTATAGAACATCGGGGCTGACACCTACTACTGCTACTACCTGGGTATCTATAAGTTAAAAGTAAATAGGTTGCTTCTAGACTAGCGCTCCATCGTCGACCACATCATCGCTTACCATCAGGTGAGATTGTGGTCAAGCAAAAAAGTATAGTTCGCTTGCAGATGGTGTACGTGTAGTTCGCTTGCAGATGGTGTACGTTGGACGCGATCTTGTTACACGCCGTTTTTCCCGATCATCAATAGGGATACGCCATGTCAACGCACGGACAAGACAAAATATCGTTAACTATTGACGTGTTTTTGGATCAATAAGATACTTACGCTTAATAAAGTTTGAGTAGTCGTTCCGGCATGAAGTACTGTTTCACCTTTGCTAGGATTTCCAACTTTTTGCCATTTATTACCATCACGATTTGTTCCTAAGAAGGCTAGATTTTTGTACGTAGCTCCCAGACTGTGTCTCTTAGTTCAGTTGAAGAGTAAAGAGTGTCAGATTGGAAGGTCCAACATTAAGTTTTTTGTTGTTACAGCAGTCTTCAATGAACTCGTTGGTCACAACTGAGGATCCAGAGTACGATACCACCGGGCCGGAGGACACAACCGACGGCGGTGTGAGTATCATGACTCAGGGCGATTGTTATCAATCAAACTGTGATCAACAGATCTAAAACAAGTTCTATAGTAGTCAGTGTCAGCTCTCACACATGCTTTTTGTTATAGTACGTAGCGTAATTTAGTGCTGACCGCTGCTTAAAGTTTATTCGAAATCTCGGTTAATTTTTATTTTTATAAACAAGCATCTTCGTATCCTCTTAGCAGAGCATTACATTTGATACGGTCTGTATTGTTGGAGTGCAAAAAAATAATTGGATTGAAAATTTCGTGAGAAGTCACATGCATTGTTATCTACTCCAAAAGTATATGCCAAATTTCAGCTACATTGGTAACCGTTTTCAATTCCATTCAAACTATTTTATTTCACACTAGCTGTCTCCCACGGTTTTGCCCGCGTCTTTAATAACTGCTCCGCTCCCGTGGGTCGTAGCATGACTTTGATATAACTTTTAAAGCCTTTTTCAATAAATGAACTATTTGACACTAAATACATATTTTACATTTTAGTAGTTAACTTCATAAAAAACAAACAAAATAAAAAAATTCAATACGGAACATACAGACTGCAACAGTCGGGACCCATATTAGATGGGATATGATGGAGACCCATTTTAGTTTAGATTATTTTAATTTTAAGCAGTCGGGTTATTTTTTACATTTTTTAAGTATTATAATTTAATATCACTATTTATTATCTATTTCAGGCGTACTTTTATCACTTTAAAGTTCACAAAACTATCTAGTCATCCGCCTCGCATAATTAGTATCTTAAATAAATTTGAAGTGTCTGTTTGTTATATATAAAAAAAAAAAACATTTGTTTACTACATATTTATAAATGTGTATTCGATACTTATAACAAAAATGTTTATTTTGAAATTTTTGGTTATCTGTCGATTTGTTTTGACGAATATCCGAAACGGCTAGACCGATTAAGATGGGGTATTCACTGTCATTTCTTATTAGGCAACTTTGGATTTCTTAATATGGGACAAGTCTTCCAACAGTTAAACAAAATTTGACGTAACTTTTAGTGTGGGATGTAGTTAATGTTATAACAAGTACCTTAATTCACTTCTTACATTACATGAGATGTAAAATCGTCATATCTTAAGTCCCAAGGAGAGTGTACATCTTCGAAACTGTTGGACCGATTTTGGCTTTTACTGAAGTTTAGCCTTTTCTAATATTGAAGGTGTCATTTGGGCTACTTTTCATTTTTCCGCTTGAACGGGGTTTCATAATACGGGTTAAGTCTTCAAAACGGTTGTACTTTAACGGGACATAATATAATTGGGATATAGCTAATGTTATAATGAGTAACTTGATCTACTTTTTATATTTCCGCGGGACGGGACTTAATTCTTGAGGACCCCTGAAAATTAAGATACCTCCATCTTAATTCTCAAGGGGGAGTTTATTTTAATACCCGGGGGTAGAGGACATGTCCGAAACGGCAGGACTGACTTTGAGGGACTTTCACTGACTGATAGCTGATCTTACAAGGATTAACTAGGCTTCTTTTAATTTTACCGCGGGAATGGGATTTCAAATACGGAATACGTCTGCGAAACGGTTAAACAAAA
Source organism: Mythimna vitellina (assembly GCA_949316375.1). Lineage (NCBI taxonomy): Eukaryota > Metazoa > Arthropoda > Insecta > Lepidoptera > Noctuidae > Mythimna > Mythimna vitellina. Next base: position 16,820,963 of record OX438710.1, on the reverse strand, counting down.
GTTGACGGAACTTTCATTGAGAAAAAGCTAATATTTAGAAACGGGTCTTGATTCCGGCGCTGGGGGGACATCCTGATTCCCGGGAAGAGGACCTCTTCGAAACGGCTGGACCGTTTGTGTCCGGACTTTCACTGACGGAAAGCTTTTTTTGATGTTGGTAATCATCTAATAATTTCTCTCGCTCTGGGGCGGATAGGGAGAGCATGCCAGACTTTTACTGAGTAAAACCACACCTAGGTTCCTACAGTTGCTCTTTGCGTTCTACGATTACATACATACATATAAGATACGCGCGAAAAACATTACCCTTCTTGCAGTCGGGTAAAAAGGGATTGTTTGTTTTACTTATTGCATTATGACAACAAGGTAACTTGCGTGAAAGATTGTAAAAGCCATCGTCCATACAAAAAGCGCACATCTATCTGTTTTAAATAAGTCATTTTACTACAAACAGATAGATGTCCGCTACAGATCTCTAGTGACATCTATAAGTTACCATCACGGTCATCATTCGGTTTAAGGTAAGGTATAAGTGCCTATGTCAGCCTGGAAGGTATAACACCAATTTATTTGATTGTTTCAGCAGTCCTCCGAGAGTCCGTCGGTCACACTAAAGTACAACAATACGGACTCGAAGAAAGAACACGACGAAAATGTCAGTATCACTAATAAAATGGTTTGTTTATGGGTGGTCTCTTGCAGGTCCACCTATAAGGTTTGACGATAGACGTCTACTTCTGGACATAGGCCTTCCCCAAGTATCACTACATAAACCGGTCCTGTACATCTTTCATCTATTGGACTCCCGGTTCGTCAAACTTATGAGAGGCCTTCCAACGCTGGGTCGCTGTCTTAAAACCTATAAGGTTATCGTCTGTTGAACTGGACTTGCTCGTGGTAGCTTTTGTAAATTAAAGCCTTCGGCAGGACTTATAAAAACCTGAAACTACTACTAATTACGCGCTATGCACACCTTCTGTGGGGTACGAGACCTCTGGTTATGGCGTTCCTGAGGGGCGGACAGAAACGGATAGGCTGGATCAAAAATACTAAAAAACTGGCATTTTTGCGAGGTTATATACTAATATGAAAAATAAAAATTACATGCGCGATTATGATTGTAGAAAAGCGTTCCTTCACTTGAGCTGCCAGTGTCATCATTGCTAAATGTAAAAACGTTGACAATAGAAAGTCTACGCACACAGGTCTATGCACACAGACCTACGCACACAGGTCTCCGTCACACTAAGTGGTTTCGTTGTTACAGCAGTCCACAGACAGTCTGCGCCGTGACTACAACAACTCGGGCTCGGAAGAAGTACCCGAAGAAAATGTGAGTACCACGACACAGGGAGAGTTTGCCAATAAAATTGTGCCCTAATATGATTTTTATACTATTCGAATTCGCTTATCGAAATTGAATAAGTGCCGCTTGGTGAGGATAAAGAAGAACACAATTATTCTCTACAAATAGTTTACGTTAAAGTGTAAGACAAAGCTAAATCTGCTAAGCTGTTAGTGTTATCATATTGCTATAGAAATTTACAATAGAAGGTTTTAGGTACACCAACTTGTTTTATTGTTACAGCAGTCTTTAGAACGTTCGTCTCAACCACTCAAGCGGCGAGACTACAACAATCCGTATTAAGTCGTTAAGTTTTCACTAGTAAAACTGTGGTCTTAGTGCGATTTTTGATGAATATTCTTATTCCCTCTCCTAGAAAGAGGAGGCCTGAGTCCCAGCAGTGGGAACATTAAAAGGCTGATTATGCTTATGCTTATATTCTTATTCAAAAAGCGCAATTTATTCCATAATAAAAACTTTTTACAAAAAAAAGATAACCGACTTCACTAAAAAAAACACTAAAAGAATCAAAATAACTTTAATTTCGGAAATCGGTATTTCTCGGTATTATTTGTATCTTATTTAACACCGACTTCCGAAATTAAAGTCATTTTGATCCTTTTAGTATTTTTTTTTGGTGAAGTCGGTTATCTTTTTTTTTTAAAAAGTTTTTTATTTCACACTTTTTAGTTGGGATAAACTTATAAACAGAGTGTCTATTTCTCATGACAATTCCAATTAATCCAAACACTACTAGGTTACATTGTTTTATTATGAAGTTCCTGTGTCTACCTTCCACCTTCCGGCTCCATCATCAGATCAGTTCGATAGTACCTTATAGCCAAAGTACATTTGGCTTCAGGCAGTCTCCAAGTGGGGCGAACCAATCTTACCAGATTGGTTCTGGTAAGATTCAACGCCGCCAAAACACAAGCGTGTCTGTTCACCGCTAAGAGGAGCCCGTTCACCTTGGCTCCTGCTTTTCAGAATGTAGCCCTGGAGTGCACCGACCGCCTTCAGCTCTTAGGAATTGAAATTTCCTCAGACCTCAATTTTGGGCCGTTCATTGAGTCCAAAGCCAAGGTAGCTGCTAGAAAACTAGGCGTTCTTGCAAAGGTCCGACGGTACTTCACACCGGGACAGCTTCTAATGTTATACAAAGCACAGGTCCGATTGTGTGTAGAGTACTGCAGTCATATATGGGCTGGTGCTGCAAAATGTCATCTGGCAGCTTTGGACTCGGTGGAAAGACGTGCGAAGAGGCTAATCGGGGATCCAGACTTGGTTAAGTCCAATCTACAAAGCCTCGAGCACAGGCGCAGGGTAGCCAGCCTATCGTTATTTTACAGGTTACATTCTGGAGAGTGTGCGCGGGAATTGCATGACTTGATTCCGCCATCTCCTTTCTACCATCGGACAACCCGACGAACGGCGAGTATCCACCCTTACGTTGTCGAAACTTCAACGGTCCGGACTAAGCGTTTCGCTTCGTCGTTTATACCGCGTACATCGAAGGACTGGAACAATTTGCCTGCTGCGTTCTTCCCGTCCAACTATAATTTAGGTGTCTTCAAGGCTAGAGTGAATAGGCTCTTAATAAACTAGTGCGCCTGACCATCAATGATTGCATCTCCGCTTACCATCAGGTGGGATCGCAGTCAAGCACTGGTTTATATCAATTAAAAAAAAAAAAAAAAATTTCATGACAATTCTAATAAGCCCAAACACGGCTAGGTTACATCGATTAATGACGGAGTTCCAGTGCCTACCTGCTGGCTCCATCATCATCATCAGATCAATTTGATGATATCATTTTCACCGGAACTATTCAGAACCATTAATTTATTTGTATTATCATAGTCGCTTAACCATCTTCATTGTGATATCTATGCGAGTATGAAGTTCCGTTGACCATTTCTGATCTTCTTCATCAGTTCCACCTCATCAAATGTTACTTTTTGACTGTAAATGCTTAAGTTCTCGATGAAAATACCAAAATCACTATGCAGTTGCCTATAATATTTGAGGAGTTCCCTCGATTTCGCCAAGGTTCTATCATCAGATTCCGACTTGGTGACTATGGGACTATTTGGGAAGTATACCCTTTCTAACAAAAAAATAATTTTTCAAATCGTTTGGCAAGCGACGGAGTTATGCGCGAACAAACATAAAAAAAAATACAAACATCCGAATTGAGAACCTCCTCCTTTTTTAGAAGTCGGTTAAAAATAAACGAACAATTACACGATGGAATTAGTGAAGAGACTCGCACCAGGATTTTTATTTTTCAAGGTTCAAATATCATATAACTTCTCCCGCAAAGCGAGAGAGAGCCAGTCAGTCTTTCTCTGACTAAAACGCACCTAGGTTCTTTCAGTTTAGTTCTAAGGCCGGTTGAATCTTTTGAACAATTCAGTATTCCTAACACGGATCGGCTCTAGCAGGCTCGAGCCCGTGACTTACTCATTGCTCACCTGGAACCGCCCTGCAACTCCTGACGCTCAAAACGTTTCCTGCACCGGCTGGGGCGTGAGGATTGCTTCTTTCTTACGCTTTCCGCCACCTTCTTTGCTTGTTTTACTGCTATCTCAAAAAGAAGTGACTGCCTCCCATTCTTGCTCCGTACCGCGGCCTGTAATAGGGCCAGCCGCGAGAGGATGCCGCCGCCGTTCACCTTTACCAGGAAACAGTAGTACTTTGCCCAAACGTGGCAGACTTTCACCGTGAGCTCCACCATGTCCTCCGAGCGGTCTGCATGGCATACTCAGGCGTTTCTTTCCACCGAACCCGAAACCAGAATCTTTCAAAACAAGCGTGTCCGGCGATGAACTGCGTCAGGCTGAAAGTAAGAACGCCGTAGCACCTCCCTTATCACTCTTCAAAGAGTTGTGGGGTACTTTGACCAGATCCTCAGAACGTGATCAGCACATCTAAACTGAGGTCAAGATCTGTCAGTCACTAGGAGGTCTGACATTAATTTTTTTTATTGTTACAGCAGTTCTCAGATAGTTCGCTACAGGAGCAAGATTATATCGAAGAACGCTTAAATGAAGTAGTTGACGACCAGGTAATTATTTCACTAAAGTGTCACAGAGTGCGATCAGCACACCTGTTTCAATGAGGAAACACATATCGCTGTTGCTCTTGAATAGCATTCAATAGTGATCCGTGTCCAATCCAGTTGATAAAATATGATTCCGGGTTTCAGAAACGAAAACCAATACAATAATAAATAAAATAATACATGTAGATAATAGTCCAGCACTGGTTGTATATAATATAATTTAAGAAAAAACCGATCAAGAGCGAAAACAGTACCTAGGAAAACAGTTAAATTCCCGAATTGAGTTACGAAGATTTTTCCGAATAGCAATTTTTTTTGTGACGTAACTACAAATTTACAGTTTTCAGATTTTTCCCTATACTTGTGCTATGTGACCTTGCTTCATGCCAAATTTCAAGATTCTAGATCAACGGGAAGTTCCCTATGAATTTTGATTCCCTTGAGAGTGTCGAAATATACGTTTTTTGCAACATAAACAGCCGTATCTTTTTTGTTCGTTAACTCAGAATTTTGATTTTTTCACAGCTTTAAGGGACTGCAGATTTAACTATATGGCTTAAATTTCAACTCGATACCTCCACGCGTTCCCGAGATAGAGGGGCTTGACAGAAAGACAGAGAGACAAACAGACTGTCAGACAGACAGACAGACAGACGGACGGACAGCAAAGTGATCCTATAAGTGTTCCGTTTTTTTCCTTTTGAGGTACGGAACCCTAAAAACTAAAATCCTTAAAACAATTCATCGGGGTCTAGATCGCTTGTGTATTTAAGTTTAACTGTTTGTGAACACACCCATGATACAAGGTCAAGACCTGACACGTTGTTGATCCAGAAACTTGGCTGTTAATAGTTACGTGTTAACTTATGTATTTCCAAAGCTAATAGACTTCATTTTGTAACGATGGGGTCGTCCGAACGTTTGTTTATACGCATTCACTATATCAGAAAGAAAAAAACTGCAATTTTATTGTCTTGCGCACACGACTACACCCAGTGAAAACCAGCTGCGTAGCGAGTACACTTCGTCGGGGACGCTGGTGCATCGGCGCGTAATGTGGCCTCGCCCTATATTGCGTTAAATTGTGCGGTAGAAAAGGCGGTCTGCCTTGCCCTTACTATATATGTAAGCCAATGCAAAACCCCAACTGACGTTCGATAGTTTCCGATTTCATGTGTATTAGGCAGGCAAGTTTAACTGAGAACTAAAATTATAAAACTGTCCATCATTCTTCAGAAGCAGAGCCTGCTAACTCCGGTGAAGATTCACACTAAGACACTTCTGCAGGAGCTGCTACACATAATCCTACTGATGGAGCCTGCAGTGAACGATGCAATCTTAAATCTGAAACCGATACAACCCTATAATTGCACTTCCCGATTCGATAATTAATACTTCAAAAGTGCACAGGCCTATTTGGAAAAACAGACAGGTAACAAGTAACGGGGGACAAGGACTATTATTTTTTTTATACATTTCTCCTTACCTGTCGCATGTAAAAATTTAACATGATTTCGTTACTTTTAATAAATATAAATATAGCATTGCTAGTTATGTTAAATAAAAATTCCCTGTAGTCATAGGTATCACAACGCAATTGTGTTACTCGTCGCATTATACAGTGGCTAGACTTTTTGCAAAACAACCGTTTTTCGGCATGAGAAATAAAGTTTACGTGCTGTGGATACCTTGGCTTTTGAATTAAAATTCATCGACAGAGGAATAAATGTGAAAAAAAGAACGTCAAAAGTAAGAAAACAATTTGAAAATTTTGATATGTTTTTGTTCATAAAGTTTTTTTTAGTCATTCCTTAAAAGGAAGTTATCGAGTTGGCAGTTTTTAACCCCACGCGATCCCCCACGGCGATTTACTGAAATATCAGAGAGCAGGAGATGGCGGGATTACTTAGATGTCTTCCTTAGGAATTGGGGACAAGTGGCCCAGTGCCGCGAACAGTGGACGGAATGGAGTCTTTGCCCAGCAACAGTATGATATGCTATCTGGAACAGTATGACTAGATCTAATGTATAAAAATCTCGTGTCACAATATTTGTTATCGAACTGCAGCCTCCGAAACGACTGGACTGATTTTGTCTTTTTTTTTGTGTATTTTTGGTAGGTCTGAGGTTATTTTTTACCCTTCTACCCCATCCCCATTTTTTTTTTGATAATTTATATGGTAGAAAAATGTTAGAACAAACTATTGAATTGTACATAATATATATATAAAGTTAAAAAAATAATAATAAATGTTTGGATAAGTTCAACAATTCGGCTGACATTTCTTCAGCCGTATCATACTTTGGCTGAACATTGATCCGCCGTAATACAAGATTACTCTGATTTGCAAAAAGGTGGCTACGGCACGTATGCTCGGAATATTTTTGCGTGAGGCTCCTCTTCTGGGCAGAGGCCCCCATAGCCACATTGGACCTGCTCAATTTAGATGTATAAGAGTTAATTTGATAAGTCTTGAAATGTTTCATGTTAATAAATTATTATTTGTAGTTGAAACTATGTTTCATTTAGACCAATCCAAACTTTCATTGAAGCTGTATTCTAGATGAGCTTCTCAAGAAACACGACATCGTAGGTTTCAACGGGATTTAGAACCCCAAGTGACACGTGAAGAAGCTAAACAGAAGAATGAATGAAAGTATGTGTTACTGTAAAATATCGCACTACGGTAAATCTTAAGATTTACTTCAAATCCGCGGCAAATGTCGATAAATAAACATGTCAGGGTGGTAAAATAATAACGAAGGCTACGGCTAAAGTCTTCCCGTGTGATCATAATTATTTAGGTGTCTTCAAAGCTAAAGTGAATAGGCTCTTAATAAACTAGTGCGTTTCACCATCAACAATTGCATCACTGCTTACTGACGGTAATCGAAAAACGGTGGGATCGCAGTCAAGCACTAGTTTATATTAAAAAAAAAGGCGGGAGCGAACACTTATTTAGTTAAACTTTATTTACAGTAGCTGTAGGTACATAGTCGGACTTAATGCAACAAGGCATTCTCTACCAGTCAACCTTTGGGTGAAAAAAGACAATGCTGCGGTAGGTTTGCACAATAAACAAATAACAGATACTTCAAACAGAGAAAAAAAGTTATTTATAATAATAAAATACATTTATATACTAAAATTATAAATGAATAAATATTATGAAAAATATGAAATCATTAAGAGAACTTAATAACAATTTTGACGAAGACCAAACTAAGGTTGAGAGGACTTCAAGTAGTAGTTCCGAATTTTACGCTTGATGAAAAATTTACTTTCAGCTTTTTTGATTTCACGACGAAGCACATTCCAGAGTTTTATGGTGGAAACATATATTAACAATTGGACATAAAGCCAGTACGGTGAGAAGGAATATGAAGAAGCATGTTTTTGGATGCACGAAAGTTAAGATTGTGAGAACTGTTTAACACTTTAAAACTTCAGAAAGTTTGAATATTGCACGTTACGCTGGAGCATTCACCGTAATGGGTTACTAAACTAAGCGTCATCTCGTAGGAGCAGGGCCCCTACCACGACCTCTTTACGCGTTCCATGGAGCTATATAGGGTGTGTAGCTCTATCTCTCTTTCTCGTTCGCACGTTTTACATTTTTATACGTAATGATAAGTCCCCAGCTGACACCAACAAGAACCAGCCCGAGTCAGCCGTGCCTCATACGTCAACACTGACTGACGTATTGACGTGTGTTACGTGTGTCACACTGTTAGCGAGAATTCGTTGATACGATATCACACTCGTGTTCCCAGAAAGGGTAGGCTGCAGTGTACACCTGCATTTATCCAGAATAAGTCCCATAAGAAATATAGTGCTAACCCACCAATACAGACTATCGTCACTATAGACTGCTACCAGAGAAGTTTTGAACAATCACTTACCTGACCTTTTTTTGCATGAGAAATCATTAAATAACTTCTTCCGCTCTGGGTGGATCGAGAGGGAGTGTCAGACTTTTACTGACTAACCCACAGTATTCCTTCAGTCGCCCTTTATTGAGAAGGTTGCCGTAGCTCTTTTGAGAAAGTCGCAGATCTGACAGTGCTGAGACTCCCGACGCCGATCGGCGGACCGGCTCCATAAGGACATAGTTTGCTTCGCTCAAGCGGGACACACCTCCACCGTATGCTCCATTCTATTCTCCGTGCGATTCACACGATAGTGACACCTGGGCGTTTTCCCGCTGTATCCGAATTCCCCGAAACAAGCGTGACCGATAAACCATTTAGGATTCCCAAATGTTACGTTCAACAGCCATGCGTGCAACCACTACATCAATGACGTACGAGTAGTCGTCGAAAGTTTTTTTTTATAAAATAAAAAATAAAAAAAGGCGTCTCAAGTTCGTAAATAGTAACTCTAAATCACAAGGATTTGTAGCGACATCTATCGCGTCACATAAGAAAATCCTGAATCGCGCAATCAAAGTTCTCCGCGCGATTAGAACATATAGAACAGCCCGAAATCATCTATCGGGCAGTTGCAGCCCACCAGACATAACACCCGTCTGGTCGGAGGATCCTCCCTTTTCAACGGAGGTTTGCGGGACTTTACTCTCTGTTCCAAATTCCTCCAAACTGGTGACCCTCGACAAAGAACGTCAGCGCAGCCTTCGTGCAGCTACTACCTCGTGACGTCATCATCACTTCCTCAAGCTTTCGAGCAGCAAGCCATACAGCCAGCACCCACGGCTATAAAGGGTATCCTGACCACCAGCATGCCTACCTGGTCATACCTGGTCGTCACCCTCAGCCTCATCAGCGACCTTGGCGAAGCACACTGCACCTTCGGCCAGTCACATGAAGAGCAAGGAAGAACCTCTCCTGGCCGACGCAAGCAGTAAAGCCGCCACTACGTCGCACAGCACCGCTCCGACTCACTGGAGCCAGCAGCACTACTCCGACTCACTGGAGCCTGCAGCATCATCCCGACTCACTGGGACAGCATCACCCCCACTCACTGGGGCATCACCGCAGACAGTTCCGACTCACCGAGAACTATGCGGCATTCGGTTCCGACTCACTGGAACCAACCTACCACTGGCCTGGCACGCATCAAGAAGCATCAAGAACCATCGATCTCCGATCTCCGGAGGGGAGTCAACTACTCCCGCCACCACTACTACAAGCGAGGAGAGAAAGACAAAAAGCGGGCGGCGAGTAAGATTCCCCGATTTCTATCGACCGTGAGCAACGGTCTGGCCGGGGGGAACTTGTGGCGTGTCTACACCTCACGACCAGCGGAAACGCTCCGCTTATGAACTTTGGGCCACACAGACAGATCATGCGATCTTTTGTTCGCGCTGACGTCAGGTCGTTAGCGAGCCATCTACCTGTGCGGCACTCAAGCGCCGCACCTGGACAGTCGCTCTGAGCTAGCCTCGAAGTCGGTCGCGTCGCGCTTACCTAGCTAATCATTTACTGTATCCATACTTCTGTAATTTTTTGTTCCTTTAAATATATTGTTCCGTCGCTTAATAATAATTATTCATTTCGTCTTCCTTACTTCATTCTACATTCTTCATCTTTCACACTCACTCATTCTTCTGCTTGTTCCGCTAAATCTAAATAGCCATACGGGTTAGATTCCCGTGTAGCGTAGGAGTAGGCAAGCACCTACGACCCTACAGATTCATACCGAAAGCATGCAATTAGTTATTTATCTATTACATAAAACAGTTATAAGTCAAAACACCAATTACCTTGTGAACGTAAACGAAACAGGTGTAAGGGTCGCAGCAGTTGGCTACTCCATGGGAAAAGGCGTTAGTTTATGTAGGTTTGCACTTTATATTACGGTAAAAAAAGATGTACAATTTTAAAACGATTTGGTTTTTAAAGAAAGCATATTAACACACAGTAGATGCGGAGCAGTACAAAATAAGTGCTATTTAATGTGGGCTGTAACCTGTGTCACCTCCTACGGTGCAGCAAGGTGGCTGAATCGTGAGACAGAGTACATCCTCAAACCCCTTCCACCGTCAGTTGGAGACGACACGAAACTGTGTAAGATCCTTCACGTAAAAATAGTTGTTCTATAATTACACGACAAACTATTTCAACATTTTACTTCGATCAACTAAGCATTACTCCTGTAACAGGAGGTAGACTGTTGTATCTAAAGTCAAACCGTCGCCAAAGCCTAGTCTTCTCTCCCTAAGTCTCGCACAATCTCCACAATCAGCGTTCTCCTGGATGCAACGGACGTTGGATAGTTGATTGTGATGTGTTCGCGGGTGAATGGAAGAGGATCTTATCTTCTGGAGTATTGTAAGATATATGAGTTCTCCTAGACACGGTAAGTTCGGGAGGTTCCTGCACCGGATCCGTGCGGAAACGAAGCCCGGGTGTCGCCACTGTGCGGCCCACCCGGAGGACACGGTAGAGCACACGGTGGAGGTGTGCCCCGCTTGGGCAGAGCAACGCCGTGTCCTCGTGGGGGCAATCGGCGGCGGCGATCTCTCGCGCCGGGCCTTGGTTCAGGCCATGCTCCGGAGCGAGGCGGAGTGGCAGGCGGTCGCCTCCTTCTGCGAAGCAGTAATGCTAGCTAAGGAGGCGGCCGATCGCGTGAGGCAACGGTCCTTACGCTCCAACCGCCGCCGGGATTCCGATCCCGATTTCCGGCCATCGTAGGCGCGGGCTTGCAGACGGCGAGCAATGGGTGGCTCGCCGTCTGACCGTCCGGTAACCATCCGGACCGAGCCCAAGTCGTCGACGGCACGTATTGTTCCACGCGCGCCTCAAGGAGATGTCAGCAAATCGTAGGGGCCCAGCAGGGTCGAAGCCTACTGGGGCCACGGGTAGTGTGAAAGCGGAACCCGGGGCCCTGGGACGAAGGCAACGAAGGAACAGGAGTGGGTTTTTAGTCAGTAAGAGTCTGGCACTATCTCCCGCTCCGCCCAAGAGCGGGATGTCATTAGGATGATTTTAAATAGTCACCCCAATGCACGACCGTTGGGTTTTTATTTTGAGTCGGGGGTTTTTAAAAATTTTAATTTTAATTTTATTTCATTCTTTTAAAATTATTCGCGGAACCCATTATTGTGATAACTACTTAAATTACATTTTATTAAATATTATCAACTATCGGTTTGCCCCGAATTCGCGCGGAGAACAATTCATGTACGTACCTACCAACATATAATATTATACAGACAAACCACCTACTACTTCTAGCATCAGGTTCTTGTCATCTCCTTTTAGAAAATCTCCTTTTAGTTTGTAAATAAAACATGCTTTGTTTTTAGTTAATTAAATTTAGGTTATTTGATATAGTGAATTTAATAATTGTTAATTTATTATTTCTTAGGTTCTTAGTACTTATTAGCCTGACATACAGGTCGAACCTACTTCAGGCAAAAATGCAGTGTATGCGTCATAATTGTTTTTATGTATTTTAATTTAAATGTGCCACTTTTATTAAATAAACGATATATTCTATTCAACAGTACGTGATTTTTGTCGCCGCTTTGATTTTATTGTGTGTTTTGAATTTCATTAGTTTTTACAAAATATTTGGAAGATATCGAATAGAAATATCGACTTTATTTTGAAAAAATGGTAAAAATTATATTATTACAAAAAAGAAGATAAATAATGAAAAAAAAATTTAACTAGCTGGGGATCGAACTCACGGCCAATTTCGCCTAATACCGACATTTTGGAACATTGCTATAGCAAATAGCGTGATAATTTATAGCCTAACAGTTGACCTGGCGTAGAAGAAATGTATGCAAAATTTGAACAGGATGGTTTACTAGTTTTTGCGCCAATTAATACCCACAATTTTACTGTTTTATTATATAAATCACAGATTTATTAAATTTCTATGATATAAATTATAGGTAGACGGTTTCTTCACATACGCCACTCCATTATAGTCTCGCTACTCCTCCCTTACTTGCATTCTACCATGTTTGATGATACAGACGTGTGTGACGTCACGCTGTACACCTCTCCATGCAGTTTGCACACCCATTGAGTGAAGCACGAGTACCGTACTGCGCGCACTGCGCTGCCGACTGTAAACAAGCGAACAGGGGCTATGTTTACCTCTCTTTGAAACTGTTAACCTGGTATGATAGCGTGATTATTTTTGAAAACTAGTGATGAACCAAGTGGTTAGGATTGAGCGTTATTGTTAAGGCCGTCAAAACAGAAGAAGAAACACTCTAAGTGCATCGACAAATCGCGATTCTCTTAGTCCACATTAAAATTAGTGAAATAGGAGCGGAATTCCCTGCCGGAGTCTGTATTTCCTAATAGCTATAACCTGGGGATCCTTAAGACAAGAGTGAATAGGTTACTTATAAGCAAGCGTGCTCCATCATCGACTATACGTTTATGTATAAGTTGTGTTACTTTTCTGGTGTACAGTAAAGTTTATTCTATTCTATATCGTCGCTTTCCATCAGATGATATAGTAGTAAGCGAGAGTTTATCAAAAGTAAAAAAAAGAATTTTATTTTCACACCATAATCAGAATAAATTCCACATAACATCGAAACAATCCAGGAGAGTGTCACTGTTTATTACGATGTCAATCAAATTTCAAATTGTTTCTATTGCTACGCAGAAGCGATTATAAATGTCCAGTAGCCGAAATTCCCGTAACAAAAGCATTTCGTGTCCCATCTGTATCCCAACTACATTGATCCATTCGGAACCAAGAGAGACCGAGCACTCAGACAATTAGCGACAATAGCATCTACATACAATAGAGCGATCCCTGATCACCGCTATCACGCCGACAAACCGTCGCCGAAACGCCGCCAAAACGTCGACAAATTGCTGGTAATTGAACGATAGATAGTGCTGTATCTATTGGCCATTTAGAGAACATGTGGACTTGTTTCGATATCAATGCAAGCACAGCTCTATTGTGAGCCGAATGTCGGTTGTCAGTCTATAAACATGCCCTCGCTGAATCAAATGTACTGGATAGAGGTGCCGGCAACCGGCGGATATTAGCTGGTAGTTAAAGATAGATTGTTGCTTCTGGTGTTAGCATTTAGAGATTGGTTGACATGTATTGACTACATAACAAATGACCGTGATAGAAATGGTACATATAGGAAACTATTTACTTTAGACTTCATTACATAACTAAATAAACTGATTAAAGGGTGATCGAAACTATGAGAGTTATGAACTTTAGTGTTTCAACCTAAAATTGAGTTCGATGATAGCTACAAAAATAAACAGTTACACACAGTCTTTGAGTTAGATCTGTAAGTGTATACAGCAGATTTGTTTATTTATAGGTAATCTCTGGTAGGCGGGCGTGAACCCTTATCCGGTTCAATATAATATATTGCAATATAATTATAGAATTATTTTAAGTAGGTATTAGGTACCTCTTTTATAGTAAATATTCTGGACTCAGCACTTCAAATATTATTTTACCTAAATTGCTTTCCTGTAAGTTTTGCCTTAAAACCGCTTTCACCTAAACAACACAAATGCAACCGATTTACAAGGGACACCGACGGATCACCGATCGGTTCCGAGTACTGCCGATAATAGCCGATCAATGGACCAATGGAGTCGATTACACACAATAGCGCAGTCAGCCTGGTGTAGGATATTGTTTGTGTTGAGACCGTTGTATGCGGTATTGTACACTGGTTTTAGCTTTAGATTTACTGTATATACATACTCGTTTATGTGCTTTCCGAGACATGGAAGGGTCCCGTTAAGCCATTGGGCTCGGTTGTCTTTTGGCAATCGTCTTGGGTAGTCAATAACCCAAAAGTCTGTCAGCCTCGCCATAGTATCATATTAGCCATTTGTTGTCATCATCATCATCATTTCAGCCGAAGGACGTCCTTTGCTGGACATAGGTCTCCTCCAAGTGTCAACGACCGGTCTTGTGTGTCTCGCATCCATTGGTCCATCTTATGGGAGGCCTCCCAACGCTGCGTCTTCCGGTACGCGGTCGCTACTCCAAAACCTTCTTTGAGATAAGCAGTCACTCCTAAAAAAGTCCAGCTACAGCTAGTACCCGGAAAGATTGGGAATCAACCCTAACATAGTTACGTGAAGGTGGGCGGATTGGTATATTACTCCTCACTTTTCGCCTGACACAGAAACTCACCAGAGATGATTGTTTCGGAAGGTTCCTGTTTCAAATCTGGTAGGAAGAAACGGCCGAGTGGTACCGTAGTGCGGATTTGGAGGTATGCGGTACAGAGTGTAAATTTCCTCCGTTATATCTCATCATGATCATATCGCGAGAAGAACTGTAATTATGCGATGCAAGATTTTGTGTTTACTTCATATGTGGCGCCATAGATGTCGCTGCACGGATCACCAGGAGGACACGGTGGAGTATGTGGTGGAGGCCTCATCGAGGCTATCGTGTCACCCAGAGCATGAGAAGCTATTTGATGATTTCTCAAGCCGGGTTGGGTTAGGTACGGAATTTCACACTAATGGTCCAGCTTTATTTATTTATTTATTTAATACTTTATGCACAAACGTACAGCGGCGGACTTAATGTTTTAGGCATTTTCTACCAGTTAACCTTTGGGTGATGCAGCGATAAATAGTGGTAGGTGCAATAAAAGAGAGAGAAAAGGCGAATAGGCTTTAAATAGTTAATTATTGAAAATGCTTCAACTTTTCATTCTGTTTTCTTCTCCTCTAATTCACTAGACACCCACACATCTTTAACTTCTAAATAAAACAAATAAAATTTCCATGCGCCTTCATTTTCCCTCTGAAACTCGACTCAAAGCGATGTTTTATGTATATTCCGTCGTTTTGTCTCGATGGCGACGACACATGACACCTGTTTTAATTTATTCCAATGCTAAGATTTATATGAGAATGCAAAAACAGCCTCTTGGAATACTCTTGAATATGTATCAGAGACATTGAATAATTCACATGGTACAGGATTAAATTCAGTCGGTTTCGTGTGCGCTCGGTCGTCATCGGGAGAAGTCGGGAGAGGTCGGCCGAGGTCGGAGCGTTTCAGATGAGCCGAGAGTCCGTGACGTTTGAACGTTTAACAGGTGAAGCGGAATACGATGAAAATGTTTCTGCCAGGACGGTTGAATCTTCCAGTGTTTCTAGCTATCTATTCTGTAAATGGAGGCCCTACCACGAGCTCTTAAAAACACAACTAGATAAACTTGAGCGACTTCAAAATGTTTGCATACGATTTATATTTGGCTTGCGCAAGTATGATCACATATCCGATTTTCGTACGAAACTCAAGTGGCTTCCAGTACGTCTTCGCCGGAACGTACACATCTTGTCTCTGCTCTACAGTGTACTGTTCAATCCTAAAACCCCCGCTTATCTTAAAGAACGTTTCAAGTTCCTTCATGACACACATAATAGATATCTTAGGTCATCGGAAAACTTGGGGCTCGAGATGCCAAGCCATTCCACCAATTTCTATGACAAGTCGTTTGCAGTTCAAGCAGTGCGGCTGTGGAATGCTTTGCCCGTGTCGGTAAGGCAGGCTCAAACACTCACAACTTTTAAAAATATGTTAAGGATCACTATCTTTCCTCTTGAACGTCGTCATTAAGTTCATCATTTCCATGCTTTCATAATTATATGTATTTATATATATATTATATTTTTTGTATTATATGCAATTTATTAGTTTATGTATTGTATATATGTAAATAGTTCACCACGAACTACCTGCGTATCTTTTTTTCTCCTCTGTCAAATCCATCCAAAGGTTGTCTTTAAAAAATCGCTTTTAGCGATAAGACCGCCCATTGTGACACCTTATTAATGTTAATTTCCTAATGTAAAATGTATTTTTGGTGTACAATAAAGAATATCTATCTATCTATCTCTTAACGCGATCCATTTGACGATCTTAACTGAACTGCTAAGCGATAGAGCTATATAGGGTGTATAGTACCATTATTCTTTTTTGCCAGACATTTTAATACGTCATGGTAATGCCTCAGGTCACAGTGAATACTTAAGGGCTTCACTTTAAACCCATTCCAAGTTTGAAGGATTAAAGAAGACTTCGAGATTCAGCTATTGAGCTGCCGGTATGTGCACGCATCATCTGAAGACTGCAAAGTCATCTCACGCCCCTTCTTCATAATCTCGAGAGTTTGATCTGACAGGTTCTTGATCTTATTTTTACGGTGAGACTTGAAAAATTTAGACTCGACTGTATGGACAGTTGCCACGAACCCATAGTTATATTTGTCCACGGAGTTCACAAGGTGGACCGACGACCTGGTGAGAGTCGCGGGAGTGCGGTGGATGCGAGACGCACAGGATCGGTCGTTGTGGCGTCGCTTGGGGGAGGCCTATGTCCACCAGTGGACTTCTTTCGACTGAAATGATGATGATGATGATGACGGAGTTTCCAAGGCAATCGAAACGATTGTTGAATTCGAGCTGAAAGCTCTATGAGTTTTGGATCTGGATCTGTGCTGGGCGGAACGTAGACTTCATCAGTCGAGACCTTTCAAGCTTAATATTGATATTCGCCATCAGGTGAGATAGCGGTCAAGCGCGAACATATCGAGAATAAAAATAATAATAATATGCCTATTACCAAGCGGTGATCACTTCCAGTTTTCACCGCATTGATCATAGAGACATCATTGAATATTTGCCTTTTTTTTGACAGAATGAAGTCAATCTCATTTCTAGTTGCACCGTCGGGACTTTACCGGGTCTATCTCATATGCTCACGTTTTTTGAAAAGGGAGTTCATCATGTAGAAGCCCTCCTTTTCCATAAAGCTAGCCATTAGGTGTCCCTAGTGACTCCATCGTCTAAATTTAGAATGCGTCACTCACAGCTCATCACCGTCTCGTTTACCCAGTTTCGCGTTAAAGTCCCTCATGACCACGGTGAAGTCAGTTTTATAACCATGCATGGTTCTGGATATATCCTCATACATGGTCTCTACCTCGTCGTCGGGGTGTGTCAACGTCGGAGCGTAAACCAGTATGACCCTTAGCGAATATCTTGATGATATTTTGAGTGTAAGGTACGCCGTCCTGGTCGACACACTCTCGATCTTCATCACATTGTTCATAAGGGACGAAAAACCCGACATCACCTTGGGACTGCTGGTGACCCTTACGAAAACAGAGCAGGTTACCGGATTAAAGAATTATAGTGTCCTCCCCCCTGTTTTTGGTCTTCAGATAATCCTATAATACTCCATCGTAGCCTGCTTAATTCCTCCTCAAGTTCGGTTATCTTCTCTTCAGTCCTAAGTGTACACGTGTTATATGTTGCCAAGTCCAGTCGTTGTTTTTTAAAGGGGTAGCCGGATCTCACTCGGTGATTCTTAGCACCCTTTGCCTCGCCATAGCCTTGATCGCTACCAGAGTCAAGGGTAGATGGGCTGAAGCACTAGGGCACCATTTCTTTGTTCGCCATTACTTTCCATCTTTGGGGGGTTTGCTGTAATCGCCACGGTTGGCAGGCGGGTTGGCTATCGCAGTATGGTTGTTATAATGCACAGAGAATGCTGCTGCCCATTCTCTGGTATGTCCCTTAGTCGCCTCTTACAATACCCACGGGAAGACATGGGATGGTGCCATTCTTTACGTCCGATAATTATTAACCGACTTCTAAAAAAGAAGGAGATTCTCAATTCGGATGTTTGTATTTTTTTTATGTTTGTTCGCGCTTAACTTCGTCGCTTTCCAACCGATTTGAAAAATTATTTTTTTTGTTGGAAAGGGTAATACTTCCCAAATGGTCTCATAGTCAACAAATTGGGATCTGATGATGGGATCTTGGCGAAATCGAGGGAACTCCTCAAATATTATAAGGAATTATATAGTAATTTTGGTATTTTCATCGAGAACTTAAGCATTTACAGTCAAAAAGTAACATTAGATGAAGTGAAACTGATGAAGAAGATCAGAAATGGTCAACGGAACTTTATACACGCATAGATATCACAATGAAGATAGTGAAGCGACTAAGACAATAGAAATAAATGAATGGTTTTGAATAGTTACGTTGAAAATGATATCATCGAAGTAATCTGATGATGATGGAGCCGGAAGGTAGGCACTGGAACTCTGTAATTAATCAATGTAACCTAGGCGTGTTTGGACTTATTAGAATTGTCATGGAATACACTTTAGCTATAAGGTACTATCGAACTAATCTGATCACGGAGCCGGAAGGTAAGCACAGGAACTCCGTAATTAATCAATATATCTTAGCCGTGTTTGGGCTTATTAGAATTGTTATGAGATGCACTATGGATATAAGGTACTATCGAACTTATCTGATGATGGAGCCGGAAGGTGGAAGGTAGATAGATACACGAACTTCTTAATAAAATAATGTAACCTAGCAGTGTTTGGGTCAATTGCAATTATCATGCGAAATAGGCACTCTGTTTAAAAGTGTATTGCAATTAAACAGTGTGAAATAAAAAACTTTTCACAAAAAAAAAAAATAACTGACTTCACTAAAACAAAAAACACTAAAAGGATAATTCGGAAGTCGGTGTTAAATAAGATACAAATAATACCGAGAAACACCGACTTCCAAAATTAAAGTTATTTTGATCCTTTGAGTGTTTTTAGTGAAGTCGGTCATTTTTTTTGTAAAAAGTTTTTTTTTTACGAGAAATAATGGCTTATTTTCGAAGCGATTTTAAGCAATACAGCATTAATCCTTATCCAATTAAGTACCTTAAATACGTTGTGCATTTAATTATAGATCAATATGGCAGCCCTTTACAGCTGTAATTTAAATAAATATTTTCGAAGATAATATATGATGATTTAAATTGCACATAGCGGTTGTAGTGGTACCGGCTGGGAGGCCGGCGGTGCGTGCCATTATATAGCACGGCAAAGGCCGCGCTTTGCTCTATAGCAAAAAAAACTTTCATAATAGAGTGCGCTGCTCACCGGATGTAGTACCGGAGAAAATGAATTGATTGAGATGATCCCCGAATTCCTCTGATACGATCAGATATATATATCGTTCCATTTTAAACGCCTACAATTCCCGGTAAAGATATCTTTTGCAATGACCATTAAAAAACTGCAGGGTCAAACTTTCAACGTTGCAGGCTTAGATTTGAGCGTTCACACACACACAATGAATTTCACAATTTTGAAATTCACATGGCCAATAAATTATATGTCGCTCTTCAAGAGTAACCTCTAAAGAGAACTTTTTAAATTGTCTAATGACAAAAAAACCGTGAGCGTTGTATATAAAGACATTCTGTTGTATATTTAGTATTAGCATTGTAACCGTGCGAAGGCAGGGCGGATCACTAGTCTGATTACAATAAAAGAAAATTGGCTCAATAAATTCGAAAATAAGGTGGATGTTCCATTTCGTCTTAAATAACTTTTTTTTTTTTAATTATAATACAAATTACATTACAGTTTACAAATATTTCTATTTTATCCCTCAAAAATGGTCTACATTAGAAACTAGCTTCGCCCGCATGAATGTAAGAAATAAATATATATGTTAACTAGCTGTCCCCGCGGTTTCACCTGCGTCTTTAGCTACCTTTGTTGTGTAATGTTAGGTAGCAATAGCCTTTCTCGCTAAATGGGCTATCCAGTATTTCTTGAGATTAGCACGTTCAAACAAACAAACTGAACTTTATAATATTAATTTTAAAGAGCAGATTTTTTTACGACACTACAGAAATATAGTAGTAAACAATTGTTCCTGCATTAATGACGAGGAGGAGGAAGTGTATAAATTTGCTAACCTCACCTCAGTTGACGTAGAGCGATCTTTTTCAATGTACAAATGTATTTTAGGCGTTCGCAAAAAATCATTGAAGCCAGAAAATATTAAAAATGCTATATATGGTTTTATACTTATCTATCTCCGAGGTTTTTATTGTTATTTATTTTTAATATTGTTGGCCACACGGGATGGTCCACGAAAAACCCCGGGAAGATCCATATTAATATCAACATTTCGATGCAAGTACAAAAATAAAGAGTTATTTTTGTACTTGCATCGAAATGTTATTCCGACTTCTGATTATAAAGCTGATTATGTTTTTGTGTTATTTTTAATACACTTACTCGAAAACCCGCTCATTATCCTACCGTTTTTATGCACGCAATTTACTGTTTTTCACACTAGTGCGAAAAAGTGTGCGTGCTCGCCCCCGCCCCAAATTCATTACATTTATCATATCAGGCTGGGTGAGGCGCGACCTCACGAGTCGCGCGTCATTCCCAATTTATTTATGTATTCGTAAATGTATATAAAAACATCGTTTGATACATGTGAAAAGTCACTGCAGTCCACGACTCCGTAGCACCCAGGAATGCCGTCTCGGTCGCAATGACAAACTTTCTCCACTTTTATCAAAATGTACTATATGCTAAGTCGTACTACTAATGTACTTTAAAAAAGTGTTTTCTTTTAAAAGAAGATGGCGAGTGTACCAAACGGTATACCTAAGTCAAATAGGCGATATTCATGTTAATATCGGCTTCAAGTCGATATGTTTGGTAGCAGTTGATGAGTTACGAAGCCAAATACAAATACGACTTATGAAAGTTATTCATTTCTCAGATCCTGGTCTCACTTGAGAGTTGTTTCATTTTAATAATTCTTGTATCTTTTCTTATGTGTGTGTGTAGGATTTCAATTCCCTGCCGGAGTCTGTGTTGCCTAATAGCTATACAACCTGCGGTTTTTTAAGTTAAGAGTGAATAGGTTACTTTTAAGCAAGCGTGTTCTATCGTCGACTACATGTCGCTTTCCATCAGCTGAAAAAATGGTCAAGCGTGAGCCTATTTATATTGAATAAAGTTGGTCAAATAAGGTTAATCCTAGTTTTCAGGAAACTGAATTGACTATGAATGAATTCCGAAAATAAATATTTTACGAATATCAAAGTTAGTTTAGCCACTTTTTCATTTGTATTTCAATCTTTAAGGGCCTTCAAATTAACCGCAAAGTTCCGCGCTACTTTGTTATTCCATATGAGTAGAAAACGCGCGACTGCTGCGTTACACCCGCGCTGCATTCGAGCTGCACGCTAATTTGTTAATTTGTTATTTACATGGAATAACAAAGCAGTGCGGCGGCAGCGCTACAGCCGCGCTGCTGCCGCGCGGTTCTTTGCGGTAAATTTGAAGGCGCCCTAAGATCAAAAAGGTCAAGGAGACAAAGTTCTTATTATAATTACTTATTATTTATATGGCGCTAGCCGGTGCTACTGCTAACCATCAGGTGGAATGTTGTAGGTCTTTCTATCTAGCATTTCACAGATGCGGCCGGAATCTGGTACTGGCGAGCGATGTTAGGGCACTCGCCTTCTAACCGCCGGGGAACAACCGTGGTTCGTAACAATGGACCCGTCCTTTCGTGGCCACTTGTTGGCATGGTATGTTGAGCACATGTTGCACTCATATGTTTATTGTATATGTGTGTGCACTGTAGGCAAGTAATGGCGCTATTTCACATAGCGCCGACTCTTCACGATACACCGGTGGTCAGTTGCCTGGAGGAAGCTCGGCGGGGGAAATCTGGTTATTATTATTTATTTATCTTTATTCCAAAACCTTATGAGCTAAGCCCCACAAAACCATTGCAATGGTTTGAGTATGAGTCTCATGACATACTTAAATGTACTTAAAACTAAATATTATTTAAACTTATCACTTATATAAAACTTAAAACATTTCTAAATAATATAATTTTAATTTACGTCTAAATCTATTTGTGTTTGTTTCACTCCTTATGTCTGCCGGCAGACTGTTCAATAGGTATGGTATTCTCTTGTTTAGTGTTCTGTCATCAAAGTAATTGGTGACTCTGGGTACATTGAATCTACTAGCAGCCGTAGATTGTGTATGTATAAGATATACAAACGAATCGCAATATAAATACAAATTATTAATGATTTCGAATTTTAGTTCTTATGTGGTGATATAGATGTCTCTAACAGGAATATTTTTTCAAAGGTATTTGTGACAGAAAAAAACAGTGTACAGTCCTTTAAAAATTACATTCCCGCAACCAATAAATTCATTTAACCCTTACATTTACTCCGTATACACAAACATTAGTCGTTATAAATATCGACATATCGACAAAACACATCTCTAGTACCGACTACTGATATCTTTAGTAATAGAGAGTATCATTTGTCTTGTAAAAAAACGAATGGTTCGGGACGTCGTATCACAGACCTAAGATGATATTTATGAGAAAGAATGAATTTGTTCTAAAGCACCGCGCACACCGGCGGACACGACTTCCTTTTTATTGGCCGAGTAAGTTACGAGCTAAATTGGCACTTTTTACAGGTGGCCTGGTGTATTTAGTGCAGCTAAGGACTTTTCCTATTTGAAAGACTGTCTAAATGATTTTATGTGAAGACTGTTTAATAATTTTTATAATTTTATATGTAAAATTTGCAGTGCCCTTACAGAGTCAAGTCAGTATCAGTGTCAGTGTGTTTTAATACTGTGTCATAAAATTTAATGCATGCTAACATCTTGTGTTTTAAATGTCACCGAATAAATAATCAAAGAAATAAGAGATATAAAAGCGTACGATATTTTTTTTACAAAATTGGTTGGATTTTGTCCATTCTGTGTCATTCCCTGTTCAAAGGCATGTGTAAAAACAAGAAAAAAATATAGAAGGTATCTAATTTAAGGAGTGTCTCTTTGGCACAGAGGTTATCAAATCGGTAGTTGAGTGAGGAATCCCAAGTCAGGCATCGTAATTGGAAATTCTCAGCAGCTACATTACAAGAGAACTAATAAAGTTATCGATAACTCAGAACTTTTTTTACATTTCCCATAGGATTATAAATTAGGTGTCTTCATCATCATCATCACTGCTTACCACCAGGTTGGATCGCCGTCAAGCGCTAGTTTATATAATTTAAAAAAAGGTCAATTTATTCATAGGATAGTTACGGCTCCCAAAAAGCCGCAGTTTATGAAGTCGCATTGACAAATTGTCACATTGTTTTTGCTCTGGTGCATCGTTACCGCCGTGTCATGTCGCGCCTGATTGTTGGAGCCTCTAGTTGGAAAGGGTTGGGTACGAATTCAAGACAAAACTACACCTATATTCCTTCAGTTTCCCTTTGATTTCCAGGAACACAGGTTTCCCTTTTGGAAGTCAACCCGCTTTTGGAAGGCCCAAGTAGGCTTTGGCCCTACTGGGCTCCTACGGTTTTACTGACATTTCTTTGGGGCGCGCGTGAAACACTTCGCGCTGTCGATGTCTCGGGCTCGGTCCAGTCGGTTACCGGACGGCCAGACGGCGAACTACCCATTGCTTGTCGTTTGCAAGCCCACGCCTGCGGTGGCTAGAAATCGGAGTTGGGATCCCGGCGGCTGGGGTGTGAGGACGTTCGTTGCTCCACGCGTGTTTTCGTTTCTTTCGCTAGCACTACTGCTTCGCAGAAGGCATTTTACAGTTCAGTGTCAAGTTATATATTGATTAATATATGATTGGCGGTCGTAACATGTATTTATTTACGGTATTATAATCTTTGAAATCATCAATACGACCTAATTTGACAAGTCAGTAAATAAACATGTATTACGAACTGAGAAGATTGTGTTGATGACTTTTAAATTTATGATTCCGTAAATAAATACGTATACGGCTCCCAATCATATTTTAATTAACATGCAATTTTACTCTAAACTGAAAAAAAAAAAATGAATTCCGCGGGCTGCCTTGCAGTATCTACCTTAAGGTCAATTTTTATAGTATGCTTAATCGACGCTCTTGAGATGTGGAGCTGGAGGCGTTTATTTAGTACAAAATGGACTGCTGACCGTCACGTTTCCATTTTGAAAGAACATCGCATCAGACAAAGACTTTCACTGCAAATCTTCAAAATGTTTGGACAAATCATCCGCAATGAAAGCTCTTTATAACGTTTAGTGGTACAGGGAAGAGTAAAGGGCTAACGATCTCTCGGTCGATCACCTACCGAATTGACTGACCTCATTAAATCATCTTAGAACTGTTCCCTCATTGAATGTACACGCAGTACTACGAATAGAGAGAGAGAGGGAGAAGTCTTGCAAAAGCCGCAACCAACCTACCAAACGATCCATGACCATGGCCACTCCGCCAGGAGTGTACGACTGAGAAGAAGACTTGCCGGTTCCTGTTTATTTAATATATTATTATACTAATCAACTTATTCCCCTCTTCACAGTTACTTACCTTAATCACTGTAAATAGAAATGACATTAGTATTCCGGCATAACAACGCTCGATTTAAATTCCCGGTATTCAATCGCAACATCCCTTTGACACGCGCCGGTGACCGCTTCGCAGAATTTCTCTACGTAAATGGCACGTGGACAGTACAGTTAAAGTCGAAATTATGTGTACTTTGAAAAAAAATCCAAAGATCTTCAAATGGCTTGTTCCTTTTCATACACTTATTGCAGCGGTGCCAATTTTTAATTTTGGTTTATGGAATACTTTAGGTTTACTCCATGCCTTAGAGGCAAGTGTTTGATGTGTCCATAATTGCGGAAACAATGTTTTACATTCATTGATGAAAATAATTGAATATGTATTCATATTTCATGCAACATTTTAGGCATTCTGAACCAGGCATCCAAAGGTGGTGGAGCAATTATACCAGGTGCTTACAAAAAATAAAGTAAGAAAATCATAGGTACGAAAGTATACATGCGTATATAGTTAAAATATACATTATTTATGTATTAAATATAATAATATCTGCCTATCTATCTATATATATAAAAGGAGAAACAGACTGACTGAAACATAATAATAATAATAATGTGTTTATTTACCAAAAAGTAAAGACAGAAACATAAAGATACATAAGATACATAAAGAAACAAACAGTAGGTTGAGAAGTTATACAGTTCTTTAGGTACGTATGTTGTAAATCTGTACTAAAATTTTTTTAGAACCCTGCCTCTCAAACTAGGTTCCAACAACAACCTGTATTTTGAGAAACAGTGAACAGCCACAAAACTCTTATACACTATTATTGTTACCAACTATTATTGTTATCAACACACAGCCGGCACTACTGGGACCAAGAGCGTGAAATTTTGCACAAGGCTTCCTTTTATGACATAGGCGAGCACTAAGAGAGGATTTTCCAAAATTCACCTCCTAAGGAAATGAAACGGGAGTCCAAAGTTTGTATGGAGAAACATACTTTTACGCAGACAAAGCTGCTGGCAGAAGCTAGTAGATTAGAAATTTTATAACCCTGCAACGTCCGCTATGCACACTTACTGGCGCTCGTCTTGTGTACATTTTTTGTTTTTGGCTGTACATACTTATAATATAAACAAACTGTGTGGTAAATTCTCTATGTTATATATGTGGCCTATGTCCAAAAATGGACTGACACTAATATAATACCACTGTACTATTATTCGTGTTGGTGGGTGGTTGGTGGGGTTGTGTGAGTGAAACAGGAAAGAGAAACATGATAGTCGTTAGATTAGCCTACCCCTACACAAATGATGACCGCAAATGAAACTTGGGAAATGATGATGACCGCAATTTCATTATAAATGTCTTTCAACAGAGATAAAGCAATTTAATATTTGACGTCTGAAATTCTCGTCAGTTTATTAATGAAAATAAAAGCTCCGGCCATTGTTGTTTTAATTTGAGTTATTAGCGGAAACGAATAAGTTGATCAATTTACGATTATTTGTGTCAAAAGAAAACTTCAAAAGAAAACTTTTTCTTTGACATTAAGAACTGGAAATATGTTCTAATGAACAAAAGTTTCCGGACATACCTATGCAAATGAATTAATTTAGGGCAAAGTTATGTCAAAATAAAAATAAAAAATTAAATGTGAGCCAATCAAAACTTATAGATTATTAAAAAAAAAATTTGGGTTTCGTACCTCAAAAGGCAAAAACGGATTTATTTATAGGATTTGTTGTCTGTCTGTCAAGACCCATTATCTTGAGAACACGCGACGCGTGACGCGTCGTATCCCACGCGTCACGCGGTGGTTTTAATTTCAACTTGATCAAGTTACAAATCTACTATATACTCAAATCTGCGGTTCCTTGAAGTTGAGAAAAATCAATTAACGAAAAAAAAAAGATACGGTCGTTTATTTACGCACAATGAATATGTTCCCAAAAAGTTTTAATTATGCGTATTGGTGGGTCGTCCACCATGTACCGGTGGCCCATCGCCGAACGCCTGGTGGTCCGATGATGGAAAAGGTTTGGCATCTTCACAGGTACTTTTGGATGGTCAAGATCGGTCAATCAAAAACGATGAAGCTAGTTGCACGTTCCAAAGCGGAGATACTATGGAGATGAACAAGAACCTCCACGGATACTTGTTATATCAACAAATAGTCACAAACTTATGGGCACCCGATGAATATTGAAATCACAGTAATATTATACAGGCGAGAGTTTAGTAGGTATGTATGTTTTATTTTAAATCTGCTTGACTTGCACTGAGGGTCCAGTACTAACTTACCTATGAAAACAGTTGTATTCCTGAAACGATTTTTTTTTGTGACAACTACAAAACAGTTTTTAGATTTTTTCCTATACTTGTGCTATAAGACCTTGCTTCACCTTTTCTTGGTTCCGTTTTTTTCTTTTTGAGGTACAGAACCCTAAAATGGAGAACCTTTCTTCAAACTACCTCTAGATTGTAACATAATTATGATGATATGAAATGCTGTGTGATTTGATGGACATAACTACATTGATATTGCAATTGAATGGCAGTTACTAGAAAACATTAAGATCTCTGTAGTGAGAATCAATTTCAATATGCAGATATTGGCTTTCAATCCGGAGAGTACAGGATCACTTCTGCAATCACACAGGATTGTACCAGACGTTTGTGTTTGTTTTGTTGCAAGTGAATATACGATGCGTGTTGACTATGAATTGGTTTCTACAGACAGCTCGAGTTAGAAACGTTTTTAAAATTATTTCAGCCGGCATTACTTTTTATTGTTACTAGTGCCTTAATCCACCTGAAAGTCCACGGGTAAACACTACCGGAATAGAAAGTACCCCAAGGCCAAGTAAGTTAATGATCTTTTTATTGTGTTTATGTGAAATCTTCATAATGACTTTTCCTACTCTGCGTGGACGAGAGGGAGTGACATTAATTAATACCTACGGATAAAATCCGCCTGTGTTGTCTTTGAGTTCGAAGGCTAAGGTAACTCTTTCGAACAATTCCGCAACCCTGGCAGTCCTAACGGTCGTCGTCAATGTAGCTGACAGCTCTTTGGGGCACAACGCGCCGTCGTCGACCTGGGCTTGGTTTATTGGAGGATAAGTTAGCTATTGCTCGCCGTCTGCAAGCCCCGTGAGCCCGTAACTTCCTATGCCATGAGCGTCT
Organism: Mythimna vitellina; assembly: GCA_949316375.1. Classification (NCBI taxonomy): domain Eukaryota; kingdom Metazoa; phylum Arthropoda; class Insecta; order Lepidoptera; family Noctuidae; genus Mythimna; species Mythimna vitellina. The sequence continues at coordinate 16,793,190 of OX438710.1, read as the reverse complement.
CCTACGTCGGTAGGGGCGTAAGCATGTCTTCTTTCTCACGCTTGCCGCCACCTTCTTTGCTTGTATACCAAATTTTTGTCTAAATTCGTTAAAATTTTGAGATGTGATAGTTTGAAATTGCCTTTTGACACTCTAAAATTTACAATCGAGTATTTTTCAAATATCTTCTTTCTTTTGTGTTTACTCGTTTTATATTTAAACTATGCAAATTTATTGAAATTAATAAAATTAACCTTTTGAGTAGCGTAATTAGAGACACAATAGAAAGACAATGACCGAGCGTTCGCTCGGGGTTTAATGAATTAAGTTGTAACTATTGTAACTACTTATTTTTTCTTTTTCTCTGTTTCACTCTTACGAGTTTCTTTCATGTACTGTACGAGTACATAGTCATAGTCTGTGGTCTGGTCATAATGTTGGTCTGCGTCTGTGAAGATTTTTTTTTTTATTTTGAACTTTAATGTTTAGAGATATATATTTATTTTACTATTAATTCACGCTAAATACTCTCCAGCGTTTGATGGTCTATTAATAGTTTGCACGTGTTATTGGCAAAATTGGGTGTATTTTCCACAAATCCCATTAGTGAAGAGTTAAAGTTGAAGTTGAGTATTTTTCCTGCCTGAAATCTTGTCAAAATTTGGCATTTAAATAAGGTTTGGGACTTTCTTAATTCAAAATACTCAATTCAGAAACCCACCCGAAGAATTACTAAAATAACATAAATGATAAGTAAAAAAAGGTAGAATGAGTGATTTGTTTAGTTTTTGCAATTAAAACAATACAATTTACAAAAGGTAAATTTTGGTAAATCATCATCATCTTCCTGCCCTCTTCCCGTGTTATTTGGGGTCGGCGCAACACGTTTTTTTCTTCCACTCTGCCCTGTCACTCGTCATGCTATCACTAACTTCCTTTTCTTTCATATCACTCTTCACACAATCCATCCATCTTTTCTTTGGTCTCCCTCTCCATCCATCCACATGTAAACTCATAACTCTTTTAGTAACATGCGTTTCATCCCTCCTCTTCACATGACCATACAAAGACAAACGATTCCCTTTCAACTTTTCTGTCACTGGCGCCACTTTCAAACTTCCCCTAATAAAAAATTTTGGTAAATCCGACTTCAAAATTCGTCATCTCAATTGTATCCTCACCTTTACGTGACAGTTAACGACGCTGTGTGTTTAGGCAGATTCATGCGCTGTCCCGCGACCTGGTGTTATCTTAACGACCCATTTGTCGCACATCGGCGCATGCAGACCTTCTTTTTTTTTACTATTGGGGGAAATCCTCCTAAAGGTGTCTGGAATTTTGGAGTAAGACTATGGACGATGAGATTTTTAACTTACTAAAACTACCCCTGTGATCACTATCAGCACATGGAAGGTACTCCAAAACCTGCTCTCTGCAACGCCTGTTAGGACACAACTCTGAAAAGACTGTAAAGGGTCTCCTTTGAGCCTCACGGTGCATGGCAGCACGTGGTTACAGTGTTATTTGAAATCTGTCAGTGGACGTTCAGAGTCCCCACTCAGAGCGTCTGCATTCATTGATAGGGTTTGGCAAGTAAGGTGCGGTTGAGGTGTGTCTAAAAATAGCAACAATTGTTGAACTCCGAAGTTGGACCATATACATGGTGAACAACCCACCCATACGCACAAAACACACCACATTCATTGAGCGCACAGCTATGGGGTGAAACTTCCTACTGGAGTTTGTATTTCCTGATAGCTACAACCTAAGGATCTCTAGTAAAGAGTGAATAGGTTACTTCTAGGCAAGCGTGCTCCATCACTGACCACATTGTCGTTTTCCATCTGGTGAGGTCAAGCACGAGCCGATCATTAGTAAAAAAGTGTTCAGACGGTGCGACCCTTATTAAAATCTGCTGCTGTGGATTTCGTTTTATGAACCCACACAACACTAAGAACTAGTTTAATTATCCCATTTTAGGTACTTATACAACATTCGTTTTAGTATACGCGAAACCTGAAACACGTGTCTAGTATTTTTATCTCAAGAATCTATGCACAAAATTTCGTTATTTACAATTAAATCTGTCGTGTAAAATGACGAAAAAAAATTGACGTGTAAAAAAGGTTTTTTTTAAACCAATTTGCAAAATAAATATCATTTATTATTTACCTGGTTGTCCGCACAAATACGTGGTCACCAGGCCATGCTGAGAGGTTGCTTTGCTGCCGCCTAATATCCGCTACGACTTGCCGTGACCTGTGTTGTACTTAGTGTCGATGGTGTCCAACTTGTGATCTTTTTCAAATATTTTTGGGAAAAATGGTACAAAATTATTGGAATCGATTCAGTTACTGATTCTGAACAAACTATGTTCAGGTTTCTCATATACTTAAAATAATGTTTTACACAAAACTCAAACTTCCTCGTTGACACAACATATTGGTAAGACTTTGGTCTATTTGTATCACTGATATAAAACTCCACTTTATTTGTAAGTAGTGTATCAAGTACGTTTATCTTGTCAATAAAAAAACATTACCCTATTTCTAGGGCAGTCAGATAAACCCTCTGTATCTAAACATGACGTATCATACGTATCGGACTATTTCGATATTTTATGACGGTTTCTGTTTAACTGTGGTACGGATTCAAGAGGTAATGTTTTCGATTTGGTTTTTATTGAGACATTTCTTTAAGGCATAGGTGAACACATACTTACATAACATAAAGGCTGCAACCACTGTAGGAGTTTAGTACAAAATTCTCACGTTTAGCTAGAACACAAAATCCTCACGTTTAGCTAGAACGCAAAATCCTCACGATTAGCTAGAACGCAAAATCCTCACGTTTAGCTTGAACGCAAAATCTTCACTATTAGCTAGAACGCAAAATCCTCACGTTTAGCTAGAACGCAAAATCCTCACGATTAGCTAGAACGCAAAATCCTCACGTTTAGCTTGAACGCAAAATCCTCACTATTAGCTAGAACGCAAAATCCTCACGTTTAGCTTGAACGCAAAATCCTTACTATTAGCTAGAACGCAAAATCCTCACGTTTAGCTTGAACGCAAAATCCTCACGATTAGCTAGAACGCAAAATCCTCACGATTAGCTAGAACGCAAAAGCCAACTGATTTAGTATTATTCGAGTGGGTTTTAGTTTGTCAAAGTCTGCTACTCCCAAATCGTCAAAAAAAAGGTCAGGTAATGTCGTACTGGGTTTTTTAATAAGTATTATTTTAGTATTGGTTCACAGTTTGGAATTTACGGAGGTAATGTAAGTACGTCAAGCCGTTGGTTTGTATGGGCCCAGCAGGACCGAAACCTACTGGGGCTATGGGTCGACTTCTGAAAGGGAAACCCGTGGTACTAGAACGTAAAGGCCAACTGAAGGAACATAGGTGTTGTTTTACAGGCCCAAAAGTTTAACACGCTCTCCTGCTCCGCTCTAGAGCGAGAAAAGCCATTAGATGATTCCCTACCTTGAAAAAATTCCGTCGGTCTAGATTTGCGGCTAATTTTTCCCCCTGACGTCTCATCGGATTGTGACAGTAAAAGAATATCTAGTGGAGCTGTGTTTCCGTACATACTTTTACGCTATAGGTATCTTATGCTTACTTGGCTAGTTCTCGTCGATATAGCCGCTAGCCGCTGTGACCAGAATTTGAATAGACTCACTAATATTTCCTTCTATCTACATACAGTTCTTTGCCTACTCCATGTATTTTCGTAGTTTAAGTATTTTCATAATGATAGTTTTCTTTTTGTCGTACGAAATTCTCAAATGACTTCTGTAGTGACAACTATGACGCCTCTAGAGACTAAAATTCAAAATCCTGCATCGAGATAATAGAATTCTTTGCTTAGTTAGAACATACTCGTATGTCCGAGATCAAATGTTTGGCAGTTGCCCGGACACAACATAACTAAACACAACGACCATCTGGTTGGAGGATCCTCCCTTTTTAATCATTATGTAGGATTTTTAAACTAAAATTCTAAAAACCCTGCATCACGGTATGAAAGTTCTTCGCGCATTTAGAACTTATACAACACATGGACCGGCCTGTTGGTCTAGTGGTCAGTGGCCCTAACTGCTATGCCGAGGGTTGTGGGTTTGATTCCCACCCAGGGCAAATGTTTGTGTTATGAGCACGATCATTTGTTTCGTGTCTGGGTATAATTTATCTATAATATGTATGTATTTAGGAACATATAAGTATGTTTATCAGTTATCTAGTACTCATAGCATAAGCTCTGCTAATGATGGTTTGAATTAGTTTTAAAACAGTTCAAATAATATTTAAATACTAATAAAACTATTGTCTTTCATTTCCACGCGTTCCATGTGGTGCCACCTATCGGCACTAGTTCCAAACTGCACTGTCTAAAGTTCGTCTAATACAGAACTATAGTGCAGACGGCACTAACCCGAGCTGCGAGCTAAACGGTTATGATATCCAAACTTACACGCAAAAACCAACCGCACTGGGATTAAATAAGTTTCGAGATGTTTACTGTTTTAGTGGACTAGCTTTTTGTCGCTACTTCGCTCGGAAATTACTGTACCTATGCTTTCAGATTTTGAATGTTTTGGGGTGCTGGATTGTGAATGAGTTACCACGGCTCTGGGACGTAAAAGGAAATTAAAGAAACAGGTGCGTTTAAAGCAGTAAACTGATAGTCCCTTTCGTTCCATCCAGAGCGGTAGAAGATTTATAAAACGAGCATAAGAAAATTTATGAACTATTAGATTCATTCAGCGACTTCGACCACGAGAACATAGGTTTCTCCACACAAACTTTGGACCTCCGTATCATTCCCTAAGGGCTATATTTCACCGAGACACCATGGCGGCGCGACCAGTCACCGCTGCCAACAAAATGTATACAGCTCTATAGACACAATTTTTGAATATTGTGTCTATAGAGCTGCGCAGAAAATTGCGCACACAATTTGGTGGCGCGACCAATTCGGACGCGTGCACTTAAGGTCTATTTTGATACTGTCTCAGTGTGGTGTAGCGACACTGATGTCTATATGGTGTCTAGTTTGGTAGCTTACGGACACTATGGCAATGGCAACACAGGTGCAGTTGTGTCCCGGTGAAATCTTACCCCTAATAAGTCCAAACTTTTTTCAATAATTATTTGAGCTGCTCCACGCGGGCCTAGTGCGGATTGGTGAATGTAACGTCTTCAAATTTTTGGTTCTAGGACATGCCGGTTTCCTCATGATGTTTTCTTTCACCATTTCGAGAGCAGTGGTGATGAAATAAATTACACAAAGTAAATGAAAAGATAGACCGAACATGTTGAAAAAAATGTGTTGCGCCGACCCCAAATAATACGGGACAAGGGCAGGAAGATGATGATGATGATGAAATGAAAAGATAGAGGTTTAGGGCGATACTATTAGTAATAAAAAAGAACAGTTTGTATATCAGCAACAATCATTTTCACTAATAGAAAGTTCCTTTGTCCAGGGTTTTGTACAGACCAGGAGAGTCTGCCTTTTTTTGAACTAACAACATAAAGTTAGCATAGCATAGTCGGCCTTATAATGTTCCCACTGTTGGGACTAAGACTACCCCTCTAGGAGAAGGTAAGGGCCGTAATCCACCACGCGGGCCCAGTGCGGGTTGGTAACATAAAATTAAGCTTATTCAAAGTCAATCAATAACCTTATTTCAGAAATCTGAATGACAGGTTCTCAAGAATTTCCTGAAAGAAAAAATTAATAACATTTCCAATTTTCGTGATCTCAAACTGTAATGTAGATTCTTTCAGTTGGCAGCTGCTCCGGATAGGACCGGCGCTTTCTCATCTAGTTTCACGTCCAGATTTTCTTTTCAAAATGGAATAACCAATACTTTGCTCCCTTATTACTACTATTGCTTCAATCAATCTGCCTTTCCTTTTTAGTTGTGGTCGGCTTCCAGTCATGCATCGGAGTACCAATATTTTACATGGAACGACTGTCTATGGTTTAAAGCGATATATCCTTTGGCAAGACTGCTGTCAGATTTTCTGGTTAAGTATAAAGAGAGTGTAAAGTCCCAGAGACCTCCATTGAAAAGGGAGGATTCTTTGATTAAATGGATGTTGGAACTGGTCCGGGCAACTGCCCGATAGAAATCGGACTGTTGTATATGTTCTAATCATGCGGAGAACTCTGATGCAAGATAGTTCCTATGTGGCGATATAGATGTCGTTACACTTGTTCCTCACTACCCGTCACTACTATCAAAGATCTACAAATGACAGCCGATACAAAAAGCTAAGGGGGCCTTTCTCCACCCGTCTATCGTCAACGTCGAGCATAGTTTAAAAGTTTGATACTTCATCCAATGCAACCCAACGCGATGTTTGATGAAGAGGCAACACGAATAGAGATAACGCCTCAAAACTCTGTTCATCATCATCATCATCATTTCAGCCGAAAGACGTCCACTGTTGGACATAGGCCTCCCCCAAATGCCGCCACAATGACCGGTCCTGTGCGTCTCGCATCCATCGAATTCCCGCGACCCTCACCAGGTCATCGGTCCACCTTGTGGGAGGCCTTCAAACGCTGCGTTTTCCGGTACGTGGTCGCCATTCCAGAACCTTTCGTCCCCATCGACCATCTGTTCTGCGAGCAATGTGCCCTGCCCACTGCCACTTAAGTTTGGCGATTCTTCGGGCTATGTCCGTAACCTTGGTTCTCCTGCGGATATCCTCATTTCTGACGCGATCACGCAAGGATACTCCGAGCATAGCCCTTTCCATTGCCCTTTGAGTAACTTTAAGCCTTCTGATGAGGCCCATTGTAAGCGACCACGTTTCGGAGCCATATGTCATCACTGGCAACACACACTGGTCATAGACTTTTGTCTTGAGACACTGTGGTATATTGGACGAGAAGACACCGCACAGCTTCCCGAACGCTGCCCAGCCGAGTCGGATTCGACGATTGACCTCTTTCTCGAAGTTAGACCTACCCAACTGGACTGTCTGTCCCAGGTAAACGTAGTCGTCCACAACTTCGAATGTAGAGTCTCCGATCTTGATAGGAGTGGGTGCTACATGGATGTTTACCATGACTTTGGTTTTGTCCATGTTCATTTTAAGTCCCACTCTTTCGGAAGCTCTACCGAGAAAACTCTGTTGACATTCGGTAATTCCTTGATTTACTCAATTATTTCACAAAACTTCTTCGAAATACGTGTATTTTTATTCATCATTCAGAATCTCGATGAAATGTGCAAAGTTTCTATGGACGTATTTTTTTATATTTTAATATATGAGTACATTATAGAGGGCCAAAGTTTATGCAAAATAAAAACCTCGATAATATACACAAAATTAGATATATTTGTATCCCAAACATCTAGAGAAAGATATGTCATAACATCATAATCACGTAAGAGCAGTTGTATAAAAATGTACCTCGGGTTGGCCGCTCTTAACGTGTTTTTTGAGGCACAGAGGTATCTTGGATCATTGAACGGTCATCTCACCAATCTATGAAGGAACCTCGTTAAGTATCGCTTAAACTAGAAGATTGGAACGTGTGAATGTATTTACTTAGCAACGAGCTAACATCATTTACTAAGCAGGCATTCAACTCAATCATAATAAATATATTTTGCACCATCATTTTCACTAAACCACTTAGCTCATCCTTAAATGCATTCCCGTAAAGAACTTAATATAATAAAGTATAGGAAACAGTACACCCCTCGTAAGCAGTGCGACTAATACCTCAACCTTTTGTGTCTACTCCCCTATGACAAGTTGCTAAGTAAGAAAGCTTTCCCAAAATATATAGCTGTGTCTCTTTCACGTGTGGTTCATCTGATCTGAACATTAGAGGGAGTTTCTTGTTATTTAGTTTGGTAGGAATAAAATTATTGCGTGACTTGACAATCCTGTTGAAAAAATTGTGCTAGCTGTTAGAATGAAATATAAGTTACTGTCAAATCATGACGTAAGTTTTAAGGTTAGCGCGTGATAGTAACACTTTTTTATGAAAACAAGTCTTTTTACTATTACAAAAAATATTTTCCACGATTCTTGATTTTATGATTTTTTTTTTCCTATACCTAGTCCTGTTTTTTGGGGTTTCCCTAACCCAAGGGTAAAATGGGACCCCATTACTAAGAATCCGCTGCCTCTCCGTCTGTCACCAGGCTGTATCTCATGAACCGTGATAGTATTTTTTTTTTCTATTGATTATTTCAAACACTGTGCCACACAAGAAATAACTGCCATATCGTGAGTGCGTTAACAAACATGTAAACTCATATAGGTGACACCAGACTCAGATTACTTAACTATTTGAAGGATATCTTAATATTCTTTAGTTTTTTTTTTAGGAATTGGTATAAACTCTTTGAAAGTAGCAGTAGTAGTAGTTTTTGGCGGTTGTTGAAACCTCTACGGTCCGGACTAAGCGTTTCGCCTCGTTGTTTATACCGCGTACATGGAAGGACTGGAACAACTTGCCTGCTGCGATCTTCCCGTCAACGATATCAACGATTGCATCACTACTTACTGTCAAGCACTAGTTTATAACAATTAAAAAAAAAATAGTGCTTGCCCGCGATCCCACCTGATGTTGGGACGGAAACTTTAAGCAGTGACACAATATTTGTTCCGTGCAGGAATTGAACCCGTGATATGCAGCGTAGCAAGTAAAGTGTGGGGGCAACATTATCATAATAATATTTTAAAGGCGAATGTTTGTGAGTGTACACGTGGACGTTTGTGTGTGTTTATTACTTCCACACGTTCGAACGGCTGATCGAAATTCGTTGAAACTTGGTGTACGGGTAGACCAGGTCCCTGAAATAGCTTACAAGATTATTTTCATCCTGGGAGTATGTTGAAACTGCTGCCAGCACCTACTATTATTTTATTTACTAACTATGCGTATAACACAAACCTCCGTTCAAGCAGCCCAGCTTATCAGCTCGCTTGTGTATGACACACAGCGAATCCTTTCTCCTCGAGTGCACTAGAGGCCGAGTGAGTACCAGAGTGGGTACTAACGTAAGGTCAACAGTGTATCGAGTTCCCTTCCGGAGGACGCTCAGAGTGGGGGTTACGTACCTATTCTTCTTATTGTATACAGGCTGAATTTTTCAAGTGAACGTGAACCCAAAATCTAAAATTATAGAAAGAATAACGAAAAATACAAGACCTTGAAACATTCATTCTGTATATTAGTTTTTTTTAAGGCTTTTAAGTTATGTAAGTACAGGTAGGTAATTCTTGTTCAAAAGAGTCTCCGCGGCCCTGGGACGCAAAAGGGCAACTGAAATAATTCAGTCAGGTTGAAGTCAGTAAATGTCTGACACTCCTTCTCATTCCACCCAGAGTGATACCCGGGAAAATTTATTTAAAGGTTTCCCACAAAAAAGGGAAGTGTAATGCTGGGGGTAGGTAGAAGTTACATCGGGACTTCCCAGCATAAGTTTCTTGGTTCGATTAACAGGTCGCGTGAAGTAGCATTTGAATTTTCATTAGAAAATTTCCTGCCACTGTATTGCTTAAAAAAAAAACAATAAAATTTTAAATAACTTTAATTTTGGAAACCGCGGCAGAGGTTCTGTTTTTTTTTTTTTTTGTTTTAAGTACTCAATTCCGAAGTTAAATTCTCCTCATTGGACACGTCATAATAATGGCGGTAAGTCCCCTCTATGAGGAGTCGCTGGAGAACCATCATGTTCCTCACCGTCCTCATGAAGAAAGTCCTCGCTAAATATAGTAAGTTCGGGAGGTTCCTGCAACTGATTCAGGCGGCAGAAACGCTCTGGTGCTACCGTTGTACGAACCAACCCGACCATACAGTGTGCCCCACCTGGACGACCTCAAAGCAAAAAACAAGATGTTTGTATATTTAAAAGAAAAATGAAAATAGTCACTCATTCACTCACTGACTAAACACAAAATCCCGAAACCTGCTTTTCCTACAAAACTGAAATTTACATATACACATCGGGGGACCACTCAGTACTACACTTCCTTAACCTATAAGAAGTCCACCAATTCTCCTTTTCTTGGGCAGTAGTGTAAAAATATGCATTTAAATAACAAAGCCCCATCCAACTCTATTAGTAGTTTTGGAGAAAATTGGAAAAACATACGTGTTGAACACAGAACTTCCGTTTTTAGAGTTGTTTAATAGCAAAAGTAACAAAAAGTACTCGTAATACGCCTGATAAATTTCAGGAAATTATCATCTTCCGGGTATTTTATAGGACTCTCAGTCCAACCTGACTTCCGCAACCCAGTTACTGGGTAACACAATACCCCTTCAGTCACACACTAAGCTGTTTCAAATCCTTCCTGCTCAGTTTCAACTCAGCCACAGCCATTTAATCTCAACTCGTATGTTTTATGCAAGGGTTGGACCGAATGTTTGATCAAACGGAATTGTTCCCCAGAGTGTTGGTGCAAATATTGGCCAGACGATTATCGTCCAATTATTTGTGTCGTGCAAACACAAGCGTGTTGGATAAAATGGAGAACTAGGATTTATACTTCGTGATATGATTTATTGTCTCTATAGAAATGACATCATTTGAAGTTTACTAAGCAAAAAAGCTGCGATTTTGGTTGTCTGAAGAATGATTGCAATAGATACAGGAATAATTTTGTTATTTCGTATCACATAAACTACTGTAAAGGTGAAAGTTTGTGAGTGTGTGTGTATATATTTGTCACTTCTTCATGCTTGAACGGCTGATCGGATTTCGATGAAATTTGGTACACGGACAGGCCATGTTCTAGAATAGCACATTGGGTACATCCTGGGAGTATGTTCTCTTTGGATATTTTTTTACTATCACGCGGGTCAAACTGCTGGCAGAAAATTTTATACACATAAGTTGAAAAATTTGATACCTTATTTAAAATGACATAAACATCACGTCTGTATTCTCTAAGGGGGAGACACGGGTGTTTCGATATTTCTGTTTATGTCCCAAAACAGTTAAATGGCACGCGTCTTTTAGTATCTACTGCACACAAATCTAGGCTCAAATTGACAAATTAAAAATGCTAAAAACTACTCAACTTGGAGATCACACCCAGATACTCATACTCACCAGGGCTGCTGGCTTGGGTACGCCGCAATTATGGCGGTATGTCCCTTCTTTAAGGAGTGCCTGGAAAGACAATACGGCGTCCTTACCTTCCGCATGACACAGGTCCTCACCAAACATAGTCAGTTCAAGAGATTCCTGCACCGGATTCGTGCTGAAGAAACGTCCAGATGTCACCATTGTGTGGACCGCCTGGAGGACACGGTAGAGCATACGGTAGATATGTGCCCCGCCTGGGCAGAGCACTGCCGTGTCCTCGTGTGGGTGCTCGGCGGCATCGATCTCGCGCCGGGCCTTAGTTTAGGCCGTGGTTCGGATCGAGGAGGGGTGGCAGGTGGTCGTTTCCTTCTGCGAAGCAGTAATGCTGGCAAAGGAGGTGGCCACACGCGCAAGGCAATGGCCTTTGCGCCCCAGCCACCGGGATTCCGATCCGAATTTCCGGACACCGTAGGCACAGGCTTGCGGACGGCGCGCAATGGGTAGCTCGCCGTCCGACCGTTCGGTAACCGTCCGAACCGAGCCCAAGTCCTCGACGGTGCGTAGTATATCACGCGCGCCTTAAGGAGATGTCGGCAACCGTAGGGGCCCAGCAGGGTCGAAGCCTACTAGGGCCATGACTGATGTGAAAAAGAACCCTTGGGCCTTGGAAAGAAGGCAAAGAAGGGACAGGAGTAGGTTTTTAATCAGTAAAAGTCTGACACTACTTTTTGCTCCGCCGAAGGGCGGGAGATGTCATTGGATGATTTTCCCACCTAAAAAAAAGGGCTGCTGGCTATTTCGAAAGAGTAGCCCTGGAACGTAAAGGTCAACACATGCACTGTGTCCCTAGAACGCATAGGAGAGCTGAAGGAGTACAGGTAAGTTTTAGTAAGAGAAATAGTCTGATGTTTTTTGATGATTTTCCATCAAGAAATGTCAATGATAGGACTTCATGCTCAGCAGTAGCGCTTGTTACCGCTACACCAACGAGGCAGACATTCTTATCATACTAATTCCACAAGATGGCGCTGAAGATCCACATTCCATACAAAAACCAAAGCTTTTCATCTCACACATTGCTATCAACTCTACGTACTATAACACTGTATTCTTATCACTACACCTAAATGCGACCTTTCCAATTTTACGCAAAGAAATGACATTTTGTAACCAACCGATATTAAACTTTATTTTAAAGTTGGTAAAGTTGATTTCGGATTGCGAGGGGCCGGTGCTTGGAGATTTGAGGGGATTTCATGAAGGCAAGCGGAAATCGGGAGACTCGTCCTAAAGACACTTCTTAAAGCGACGGAGTGCGTGCTAGTGACGGCGGGAAACGAACTCGGCAACACAGCCACATAGATAAACTAGGCGAGGATTGACGTACTCGCAGATTGAATACACTGGTCAACAAGGTTTTTGCCACAGAGATTGTGTATACTTATTTTTACTTAAAACAAATGCGCAGGAACTGATACCATCAATTTAGCTACGTGTTCTGTAATTGCAGATAACATTCATGATCTAGTTTTTGTACCCAATAAGAGAGGAACACTGATAACTGACTTAAGCTAATCTACCTTTAATCTATCTTGTTGGTGATTTATAACAAACTTAAAAAATCATCTTGTTTTTTTTTAATATTACGAAATAAATGACAACAAAAATCGCTTAAAGGACCTAAATAAAATGTATCAAGCATTGAGTTATAATTTGTCACTCAAAATGCACTTTCTACAATCGTGTTTCGGCTTCTGTACCAAAAATCTGGGATCCAATGTGCACCGCAACGGAGAAAGGTTCCGGCAGATCATTTCCAGCATGCGTGAAAATGGACTCCTTGAATATTAGCAGTTTTTGGTTGGATACTTGTGGTAGACCAGCCTTAAGTTAATCCAGAAAATCATAACATTTGGTTTAAAAAGACGTATTTTTTAATTTAATTGTAAGTAAAGTATCAATATTTTTCATGTAAAATAAAGTGGCAGTCACAAAAAAAAAACTATGACTGACAATTTTTTTGCACTCGTATGTCTATTTCCTACCAAAAGGGAGTCAAAATAAGATAATATAATATGGCGAAAAAGTTCTTGTGGCAAAAAATAAGTAAACTTTTTGCAGAACAGTGATATTTACAGTTTCATCGCAGAATATCATCACAGGTCTATCTAGACCACAGAACAGAGAATACAGGCTAAGTGTAGGGGACTCAACTCGTGTGGAGAACATATATGTCTTTAAAGCCCAGTTTTAAGTCATGCAGATATTTCTATCTATTATTTATCTTTGCTTCAGTTATATTACCCATAAAGTTAGTATTCCTTAACCTGTTAGTATAGTCAATGCTATGTTACTATAATCGACAAAACATTCTATTTGCTTTGATTTTTGTTTCAAAAATTTTTATTATCTTGGATTTTTATTTTAATATCATTTTTAAAATATCCCAACATTATCACCGTAAAATAAGAGAAGATTGAAATTACTCCAATAAAAGTATTTTAATTACTGAAGTACTGGAGCTTCCTCAATCGAACGTGTCACTGCAATATTTGAGATAATAAACATTTTATTATTATTATTTTTCTTTAATGTGTCCAGACGATTTCTTTATACACACTCTGATGTACCCTAATAGAAATAGAGAGCTACGGTCCTCACCATTATTATTATTTATTATTGATATATCTAACTTATATTGTCCCACTGCTGGGCAAAAGCCTTTCTCCATTCTTTCCATCGTTCTCGGCTCTGAGCCTCTTCTTGCCAATTCCTAAGGTAGACATCCATCCGACACTTCCTTCATGGTCTGTCGCGACCCCATCGTGTCCTCAAAATACCTAGGTATTTACCTATCCTTCAGATTTCGAGTATTATATATCCATGATGTTAAATAAAGTGATATTATTGCAACCTCATTCGCAGCGCAGTGACCTGCTGCTCGAGAGTGCTCGTCGCGGCATCCATCACATGACCATCACGCGGCCGCTAATGGCGCCATCAGACGTAAATGATCTACTGCTGTGTTTACTACACAAAATCAGCGTAGGTATCTATACTTACTTAATGCTATTAGTATTAAAGTAGCTCTATCTGTTTTTACAGCAGTTTAGGCGTGAAAATACGCCTAAACTGCTGCACCAATTATGATGAATTTTGGGACAGAGATAGGTCAGACCATGGAGCCTTCTTCATGGTCTGATTTAGCTCTAAGATAGTGTTATTTTTATTGCTGGTGTAGGTTCCTCCTTTAACAAATGAGAAAATCGTGAGGAAATCGGTATGTCTTAGTTCTTGGACCCGAAAGTTCAAAGACATGTGATATCTGCCAACAAACAAGGGCCTTTGCGGTGAATTACTGCCCATTCTCTCTCCTAAAGAGGAGGTGACTTCCAACAGTGTAAACATTATAGGGTTTAACATTCTTATTATGTACATTCCTTAGGGATGATTTCCGATTGTAACCTGGGCGAAATCACTGGCTGAAGCTAGCATTTATTTATGTTTAGTTTTAATAATTCACATATAAGTGAATTTATGCAATTCTTATGGGAATAAATGATCTCAAACCTTAGTTAATAAGCTTTGAGAGCAGAGTGGTATAAGATAATAACAAGGGTTCTAGACAAAGATACATCGGCAACAGCAAGTGACTCAGGGACTTTTGACTACACCAGATGACTTGAGATTGATGATGATGAAGTAAACGACTCTGACAGTCTCTCATTGAAACCATAATACATGATGACCCGAGACTTGTTATCAGAAAGGCTAGTAGAGTCTAGACAGATTCGTATTGAGACCATAGTGATACATCGTGATTGGAAATGTCAAAACAGAGAGAGTGAAAAAACTTCAAAGAGACACATTATTATTTTAGGTAGTAAAATTGATTTCGAACCATTATTCGTTACTGAGACCTGTAGAAACTGTAAGACTGTTGGTGATTGCAGCAACTATTATGTAGCAACTATTATTGAATTCCGTCACGCATTTGAACTATATTCAAACTACAAAGACTAATATCTACAAAGTCTTTTCACGAATTTAAATAACGCGAACAAACATTGTCCGCGTGACTGTCATCCAATAACTCGACAATAGCCCTCGGCCAGTTACACACCAGACCCTATATACAACTGGTCTCAAGACCATCTCTTTTCAATGATCCACGTCCTTCATGGGTCTTATCACCAAGTTCTTCATGCTCCTACACAAGAATCTTCCAAATCCAGAGTACAAAAGTATGCCTGAATATCCCGCTGTCACTACAGCCCTACCCGTGTCCCCGACAAGGCCACCCGCGGGTCTAGCGTGAATAAATTTAATGTATTAACTCACCGCACATCGTTTATTAGAGCCGCCTACAAGGAGACGTACCGTTGTATGAGGTGATGTGTGTGCGTGTTGTGTAGTTATGTGCGCCTGGTATACAACTCATTCGGGATACGGATTTGGCAAATTAGAAAGATCAATAGAGAAGTGCTAAGTAATAACAGTTGTACGGGTTGGTCTTACAGGTTGAGCAACGTTTGCCGAGGTCAGTCTATGGATGGGTGATAACAGCTTCGGTTGAGAGCTAGGGAAAAGTTTTATAGCACTATCTATTCGGAGAGGTAGGTACTGCTATATGAGGTGACGTATGCACGTGTTGTATAGCTATGTGAGCCTGGTGAATGGATTATGGGTTTGGCAAATTGGATGGATCAATATAAGGTCTTGTGGATAAGTAATGCAGCCACGTTTTGCAATTAATTGCGCTCTTGGTTATTGTAGGTTCATTTATCCGTGTGTTGCATCAAATAAATGTTTTACCTATCTATCTATTAATGAATTTTACAAATCATTTATAACCTTTTAGCGCTCATAACCCCATATATTTTATAGATATTTTACTTTTTCATGATTCTGGTGTCCTGGTAGTTTGTGAGTCTACTCATGATTCCAGTTTTGACCTAGGGTCAACGGCGCGTTGTGTTTCATACCTCAAGAAATTTCAGCACGATTTCCATCATCAGGGCCCATGCCTGCTAGGGTACAATCCCGTGGGCTTGTTTAAAAGAGTTACCTTGGCCCTGGACCACAAAGAGCATCTGAAGGAACACAGGTGGATTTTAGTAAAGCTGCGGAAAGATTATTGTGTGCCTGGTGAGTAAGGTACGAGATTGGCTGGTCTGTGGTGTACTTTTAGTTTCTTAAGGTTATATTCTAAGTTAAATTGAAGGATTTCCAGCAAAAAATTCGTTTTTATGTCAAAAATAGCAATTATAAACTGTTAATTTAATTGATTCCAGTGGAGGTAATGACCTAAAATATTAGCGGATGTAAGCGTCGTATACTCGGGAGATGTACCGCAGCTGTATGAGATGAAGTGTGTTCGTTGTGCGCAGTTATGTGCGCCTGGTGAATTTTAGAGTGGTTGGGTTGTAGCCCCTGGTAACGGGCTTTACAAATGAGAGAGATTGATTCAGTAGAACATTAAATTATATATTGGTCAAACTTTAACCTCTAAACCTATTCTCGCGGGGCTCGTAAGAATGTGTTGTTTTAAAATTAAGGGTTTCTTTCGTTCGTTTTGTTTGTGAGCTAGCTCGATGTATGAGTGTGCCCACTTCGCTAACTTTTTTTAGCTATAGAGTAGGACGTACTCGTTGTTTTCTCCAAATTCTCAAGTATACAGGCTAAAACAACTAACCAAGAGTAAAAACCGTTAATTTAAGATTCTAATGAGTTGCAGCAGAGGAAAATATCATAAGAAATTTTTACCTAATAGCCTAATACACATTAAGCCGGTTCCACCTCAATCCGAGATAAGACTTTTAACCTGCACTGAGACAATTGAGTGGAATATAGAAGTTTGTGATCTTGGAATAGTCCTCAAAACAAAACTTGGGCAGGTGAATGAATTGCTTCAAACTTAGCACAGATTTCTAGACGTAGACTCAGGTCAAGACAGAACTGCAGTTAAAGTGCCCAAGTTTCAGTGATCACGACAGCGCCATCTAATAGACTAGTTAAAACAATTAACTGACTGCGAGTTGAGATATTTAGATCAATTGGTAATAGATTGTTTGACTGCAGAGTTGCTAGAAATGGTTATTTAAAATTTTAAGGATGTACGTATCATACGGATCTGGATAGACATAAATCAACGGTAACAATATTTGTTATAATGTAATTGATATAGTTCTGTATGACTTGGTCTTAGGGGCCTGCTAGGGCATGCAAAACCGGAAAGTCATCAAAACCGGTTTTGAACATCGTTTTTTTGGGACCAAAACCGAAAACCGGAGCTAGGTCCGGTTTTAGCAAAAAAAATCGAATGTAGTATAATTTAAAAAGAAACACCATTTTTTTTAAATACCCACTAAGTCTACAAATAAAACAAATTGTATGATACATTTCTTTTTAATCTAACTGAGATCAAATCAACAACAAGTAAGTTTTTGGTATCTTTGGTACCTATTAAGTCTGCTATCAAAAATAATATATTTTAAAAAAGAAAACAATCAGCATCTTCAAATATTTAAACACAGCCACGCACAATTACCAAAAAAATCAACATTTTTATAACTTTGAAGACGAACTACAAAATAACATTATTATAATATGATTCATATTGCACAAAAAAAGAGATCAATAATCAACTATGTATACTAATTTAAATAAAGCATAAATCACTTGTTTTCAAGAGATCGCTGTTCTTGATATTGTGATCTCAAGAATATAAGTGCATCCAACATTCGATCAGACAGCGAACTTCTTATTTTGTTACAGAAATATCCAGCACTCGAAAACACCCTTTCACTCTCAACACTTGTTGGTAGAACACATAATAAATAATTATATGCTTCGGTGAGATACACACCCCGATGCCCTCCGCTTTCATACATGGCTTGTTCTACTTTTACGAACCCAGCCAGGTCGAAATCTGACCGATTTTTGGGGGTTCTCTTTCTCTTGCATTTGTGTAATTCCTTCTCTAGCTGCTCTTGAAGAGTTAGCTCTTCAGCGTCAGATGATGACGATTGCGAAGGTATGGACTGCTCGGTGAGAACTGCGGTGATGGTGTCTGTGTCCTCGGGTTTATATTTTAGCTGCTGCAACAAGTTGATAATAGTTTCAGTTATTTCAGCACCATTGGGTTTGGGAAATGTGTCATCATCATCTTGGGCGGAGAAGTCTTCCCAATCATGTAAATAGTGTAAAACACCTGCTAGAAGGAGACGTCTTTGCTTTATGCGACTTCTCAAATTAGTCGCTAGCTTGAGACTCAAAACGCTGTTTTGTTCGTCAAGCTTCTTAAACATAAATTTTAATGTTGTGTCAGCTGTGTGCAGCGTAGCATCACGTCGGCACAAGGACAGAACAGCAAGTTTGACAACATTCAAGCTGTTGTAAATTTCAGACAGAGTTCTAATTTCTTCTTCGGAAAAAGATATCTCAGTCTTCCAATCTATCAGGGCTTTGAGGACTGAGTTTTTAATTTTTAAAAACACTCCGATCATATCTGACATACTTGACCATCGTGTGCGGCAATCTAGTTGCAATTGTATGTCTTTTTTGTGTTCCTCCAAGACATAGACCCGTAATGCGTCAGCTTTTAGAGGGGATTTTCTTATAGATTTCACCAGTTTGCGAACTTTTGTGATTGTTTCCCTGTACAATTCTGGATGTGATGTAACAGCTGGGGTTTCAATTTCTAAACCTCCACTGAGATCTTCAGCTCGTTCGTCGTCACTATCGCTTTCTGATTCAGAGTCGTCTTGTGCGTGTGTAGGGGATGCCTGAATAGACGCTGCTGCACGTTGTACGAGTTCGCTACTTTTTTTATACAGAGTATCGATCACCGCTAGCTGGATACCGTGAGCGAGACAAATCTGGTGATGTCCTTTAATGTATCTTCCCATCTTTACCATCACACTCGCACCATCGGTTGTTACTGACACAATGTCCTCATCTAAAGATACGTT
The DNA here is from genome assembly GCA_949316375.1 of Mythimna vitellina. Lineage (NCBI taxonomy): Eukaryota > Metazoa > Arthropoda > Insecta > Lepidoptera > Noctuidae > Mythimna > Mythimna vitellina. The sequence goes on along the minus strand of OX438710.1, from coordinate 16,774,164 downwards.
AAATTTTGCAAGGTGGGCTCGCAATATGTCTAGTGCATTCAATGCTGACATTGAACCAGTGATTTTCACAATCCCCAGATTTTTATAATTAAATCCTCCAAAAGCAATGGAATGTAAATTTATGTTCATATATCTTTTGTTCCTCAATGATGTCCATTCATCTAACGTTATTGAATATCTATGCCCAGCTTGTTTTAGGGCTGATATTTTGTTTTTTATCACTGCTTTTAATTCGTCTGTTTGATTCAAGACTATCTTTGCGATAGTGTTTGGTGATTTCGGGAGTTCCAAGCCACTTTTTTTGAAGATGTGTCGTAGGTCTTGACTTTCTGTAAACAATCTAAAGGTACAGCCGTCTAATGCTGCCATTCGAGAGACGACCACCTCCATAGAATCGCTTGACTTAAAAAAGTCTGTCATTAGTTTTCGCTTCTTTGTTTCCATTACAAGTTGTTTTTCTTCAAAAACTCCTGGAGTATCAGCCGCCCGAGATGTTGATGGAGTAGAATCGGTTGAAGTTGAAGCTATATTTGAGTGCACTGATCGAAAATGCGTGTGTAAAGCGGTAGTGGAACCACCACCAGTTTTTATGATTTTGTCACATGTTTTGCATTTTGCGGACTGTCCATCTGTTGCTCGAAGAAAATGTTTCCATATACTATTTGATGTCTTGCTCTTGTGGAAATCGGTGTATTGTATATTTTTTGGAGTTGACCTAAAAGAAAAAATAAAATTAGAATCGGGCGAAGTTTATTTAGTTTAGGATGTTTTTAAATTCCGTGCATTTTGGTGTGTTATTAGGTAGTACATTTTTTTTCCATGCATTCAGTTTAGACATTTTTAAAGCCATTACCGGACTGACCACGATGCCACGTCACGTCAACATGTCAAATAAAGCTAGAACCACACCATTAAAACGCCACCCGACGCGACAACACGCGTTTTCATTGGTTAAACGTTTTAAAATTACACTACTAGGAGAACTGTAGCCTAATGGTGCATGCATCATTTGACGTGTTGACGCGTGTCGGCCATGTGGCTCTGGCTTAAGGCATGCTGATTGGCTACAGTTCATCTAGTTATGTATTTTTAAACGCTAACCAATGAAAACGCGTGTCGCTGTCGTCGTCGTGGCGTCAGATTTTAATAGTGTGGTTCTAGCTAAAATTCCGTGCATTTCGGTGTGTTAAAACTAGAGGTGACTAGACTAGTCTATGGTTAAAAAATATCTTCTGTCACTGGTTAATGTTTACTTTATTACTAATAAAGGAAATATTATAATAACGTAAACATTATTATTAATAGTAATAACGTAAACATTAACAAATTAAGATTTTTAGAGAAATTGATTTTTATATATATTAAATCTGTAAAAATCATTTTCTCTAAGACTTGGAAAAATTGGCACTAGAGTTCTACTCTTACGTTATGGCGCAATTACACCTGTACCTTGATTCACGTAAATCAAACAAGACAAATATCGTTGACGTTTAATTGTCGTTCGGTCGTCCTATAAGTCCTACCCAAAATAGGTATTCACGTATTCTTTGAACGGGATTCGATAGAACGACAATCCAAACGGCTCAGAACAGAACCGAATCAAAGACTTTTGTCAGTTATAAAATTATCTATATAACACGAATAATAAAACACAAGTTTTAATTAAATCTTGCTTGCTATCACAAGTGGTGAACCATAATGTAATATAATTCGGGTTAACGCAGCAACTACTGGATGTAATTGCGCCCTTCGTGTCGTTTCATCCACGAGCTCAACATAAATGTACATTAAAAGACACAAAATATAATAAATTAATAACTAAGTAAATACTCACATTTTGTCCAAGCGTCGCAGGCGAGGGCGGCGGACACGCACTTGCACTCCCGGTAAGGGTATTACTGCAACAACGCAGGCGCAGGCTGGCGGGTTACGGGTGCGGGGTGCGGGGGTAGTGGAGGGAGGCGTGTAAGTGGGTGGATGCAGGCTGTGTTCGGTTCGAATACATTTGATGCCTCAAAATTAATTAATTTTTGAGTGTTCGAAAAAAATGTTGATAAAAATCAAAATGTTAATTGTTACTCAATAATGGGAAAACCGGAGCTGAGCTCCGGTTTTGGCTCTCAAAACCGGTTTTCAAAAATCGTTAAATTTAGGCCGATTTCCGGTTTTGCGCAAAACCGGAAAACCGGTTTTGCATGCCCTAGCCTGGACCTTTGAAAGGTATTCGGGGGGCCGAAGACAACTCGCAAAGGCCCCTTAGACATTTTTTTGGAACGTGGTACTGTGATATCCAAGGAGTGCGCATGAGTTTCCTTTATTAACTAGCAAACTGACCAGGTAACGTGTATAGACAGGTGCTCGAATTTGAGAGGAAGAAAAGAGATTGTTTTCTAAAGTAAGATCCAGGACGGCTGTCCAGCACGAGATGAATAAAATAACTTTATAAATAAAAACATAAAGTGCTAACAGAATTTGAAACACAACAAAAAGAATTTGTGCGTTCTATTATTATTGGTTTATCCCATAATAATAGAACGCACAAATTCTTTTATTGACCGCCACCTCTGACAATACCGACGCACAATATCCCTGTATGCGCTTGTATAAGAATAGAGCTATATATCATATATCCAACCCAATAATTAAACCTCATACACATACTCACCTTTTGACTACTAACTTGTCTTAATCCCTTCACAATTTCACCAGTGGTCATCTGACTCTTCCCAAAGAACCTTTCCAACTTAATCGACTGCTGAAGGGTCTCCACACGCATCAAGTTCCCGTCAATATTTTGCCACGTCTCCGTCGCGCTCGTCTTGAGCCATCGATTAGTTCCTAAACAAATATACTGAGTGTTGAAGGCGACCCTTTGGACTCAAGGAAGAGGATGAAAAGCAGGTCCATTCACAACTAAACTGAAACAGACTATTGTTAGGTAACTGTAGAACCTGACAGACTAATATATCTCAAGGACAGGACTTCAAGAAGGGGGATCAACTTCCAACCTGAGAATGATAAAATGGCTACCCACCTATGATTACTTTGGTGCATATTATTCGACGTGCGCCTCAAGGAAATGTCAGCAAAATCATCGGAGCCCAGCAGTGTCGAAGTTTACTGGGGCCATGGGTCCACTTCTGAAAGGAAAACCCGTGGTCCTGGAACGCCAGATAAATAAGGAATACAGGAGTGGGTTTTAGTCAGTAAAAGTCTGACATGCCCTCTTGCTCCATCTTAGAGTGGAGAAGCCATTCGATGATGGGAAATCATCGAATGGACCTAAAAACCTACATATAATTACTTGGGTTCGGTTTTTCAATTAGAAATTTCTTTGTAGCTACCCGAAGTTTGTAAATTGGTGAGGAAAGTCCCCGTGCTTTGGAAAGGGTTGGCCGCCTCTTAATGGATTGGTGAGCAGCTTTAGCAGTTGGCAGTTATAGGTTTATGAAATCCTTCCAGACATGGCTCATATAAACTAATAAAATTTCATACGTCAAACACAGCTATGTTAAATGGTAACTATTAGTTTTTGTCGTAAGAGCCCTTTCTCAAGAGTAAACTGGCTTTAATCTGAAAATGGAAATTATAAGTTTGCCTCGTAAAAGTCAGCTTTAAGTAATGTTTCCCGAAATATTCAATAAATTCGTCACTATCCGCCATCCTACCCTTGCTTGAGTTCTATTGACCTTCTGCACGTTCTCTTGTTCCACGTTCTGTAAGTTTTAAGTCCTTCGTCCTTTGGGCGTCGTGAGTGTTTGTCTTCGTCCAGTTTTTTGTTTATTTCGAACATTATTAGATCGAAAGTGCGTTGTTTCGTTCGAGTATCGAAATTAAATGGTCCCGTGTGAGTGGACTTTGCTTTTTTTTTGTTTTATACGAAGTTACTTCAAGAGTTAGGAACGTGGGCTTATTTGAAGTCTTGGGCCTGCGAAAGTATATTTGCAGACTTTTGTGAGTAATAATAATTGGTAATTTACTTTTTCTGAGAATTTTAGTAGGTGCCCTTTAGAATTTCTATATTTTTAATGAAAACTTTACATTTTCTCTTTGCTAAGTAGACAAAAAGAATGAGGATGGTGATTCCAGACCGATGTTGTTAGCAAAAAATAAATCACTAACCTTCAATCTTTCCTAATGTGGTGATCAACCACCTCCTTCCTAATGTGGTGATCACCCACCTCCTTTTTATTGCGGTGATCACCAACCTACTTGTAAATGTGGTGATTATCATATTTTCGGGAGTCTTTGTGCTGCTGCCCTAATCACGAGGTATGTTGGTGATCCAAGTATACCAGTAGCAATTTCAAATAAGACGAATTCATACAGATTATTTACGAAGCTGCTGTATTTTATGTAGCTGCTAATTGCTGCCAGCGGCTTTGCCTGCTAGAAAATAAAAAAATATCCCTAAGGAACGTTTAACATCATGGTTTACGCATGTACCAAGTTTCTTCGACCGTTCGAGCGTGCTGACATAACTATCATACTCACACTCACACACTCACAAACTTTCATGTTTATAATATTAAGAGGGTCTTTTCCTACTCGCCTATCGTCAACATCGAGCATGGTTTAAAAGCTTGTTGCTTCATCTAACGCAATCCAACGCGATGTTTGATGAAGAGGCAATGCAAAAAAAGAGAGATAACGCCTGAAAACTCTTTTGGCATTCGGTAATTCCGTAATTTACTCGAATATTTCACAAAACTTGTTCCAGGAAATACGTGTTGTTTTTTTAAACCCTTGAATGTTTTTGAAAAAAATCGTCGTAATTCAGGATCATGTTTAAATTTGCAAGGCTTCTATTGTTATACTTTTTATGACTTTTTAAATTTTTGAGTACCTAAATTATGAAGTGTCAAAGGTCATGCAAAATATCAGGTTTTCAGAGGTCTTTACTGGATTAGTTTTATACAAATTTATAAATTGATTCAATAGAAGCCGGGATAATATCCACAAGATACTGTGTTACCAAAATATCTTATGAAAAATGTGTAATAACGTCATAATCGCGTAAGAGCGATTGTATGAAAAACAGTGAAAATGTAGGTCGAGTTGCATCCCCTTAAGTGTGATTATAATGTAAAACAAACCATAAATACAAGAATTCCAACTAATCCTCGTTAACACAAACTCGGCAAACACTTATTCATAGAATTAATTAATTATCTCACCCGAGTCGAGACTCCACAAAGATTCAATATAAACCTACACACGACTCCAATATAATCGACTGCTACAAAACAATTGTCCCATTCGATAACCGACAAGCAATTATTGTCTGTTACATTTTCCTCAGCACATTCTATCTTTCTCACTCTTGTGTAGATGGTGTAAGTGGGAACAAGAGAAGAGATGTAGTGTCGCGCTGCCGATTGTTTGATTTCCGTAGCTCTGCCGCCACGCACTACCTGTGTCAGTAAACGGGTTAGCTAGGGTGGGGATACAGTGATTGGGAAAAGTATCGATTACAAATATAATTTTTTTTTTCTTTGCCCAAATTTAAACAGTTCTTGTTCTGTCTAAATATCTTTATGTTCAAAGAAAAGCTTGAGTTTAGTCATCATAATGTAAATATTTGCATTACAAAGAATTGCATAGAGGTAGATAGCTCAATTTCAGAGCTATACACAGGCTTTTGATATTTTCTTTGAAATATTATCAGAAACTATCAGGGATTTCGAAACAGCTCTCAGTGCAAAAGTTCATGTTTTATTTCTAGTAAGTTAAAGTTGCAACTTATTTTAGTTTATCGCTGAGATATTCAATCTATCCGTGATCTCACTCAGTTTTAGTTTATTTGAAAATCAACTATTTATTTTAAGCGAATAAGATGTAAATTATGATAATATTTCAAGCATGCGTTTAAAGTAACACATTCTGCTTTAAACTTTGTTATATGAAATCAAAGCAACAATAAAAGATTTACTATATATTAAACGATAAGCTGGTTGATTCGTGGAATGCAATTTGTTTAAATAATAATAGTATCTACATGAAGATAACTTGATTGAATTAAGGTTTAAATTTTAACCTACATGGGCACTTATAAAACGTCCGAAGAAAGTGCGCGACTTGAATTGATCGTTTTTTTATGGAGAAGAATTGACAAGAAATTTCATGTTTACTATTTTTAATAGCAATAATATTTTTTTCTTATATTTCGATATTATGGTATTGTGTAAAAATGCTATACATACATAAATAGTCGGCCTTATTAGTGTTCCCACTGTTGGGACTCAGGCCTCCTCTCTAGGAGAGGGTATGGGCCGTAATCCACCACGCGGGCCCAGTGCGGGTTGGTGGATGTCACATGTCTTCGAATTTTTGGGTCTAGGACATGCCGGTTTCCTCACGATGTTTTCCTTCACCGTTTTGAGAGCAGTGGTGAAGAAATAAGATACACAAAGTAATGCGCCTGGCAGGGTTTGAGCCCGCGACCTATGACTCGTAAGTCGGGGCCGTTACCACTCGGCCACCACTGCTCCAAAACTGCAAAATGCTATACAGTGTACATATAGTTGGTTCAACCGTAATTAAATCGACTTAAAGCTATCGATACCTCCCCATCTCTATCTGACGACACTCGTAGCCTCTGAGCACGGCGCTTATATTCCGATTCTGTGCTCGGCACATCTCTATTGATTCTATCGACATCGACATCGTACGTACACATGGCACATGCCGATGGGCTAACAATCAACTGTGCTTCAAGCACTTTTTAAAATTATTGGAGTAAGAGGATAAGATATCTTATATATAAAAATGAATAGCTGTTCGTTAGTCTCACTAAAACTCGGGAACGGCTGAACCGATTTGACTAATTTTATTCTTGAAATATTAGTGATAGTTTATAAGAAGTGGAAAAAATGACGAAAAAAAATCTGAATACAACGCCATCTTTAGGGATGGCGTTGTATTCAGTTTTTTTTTAGTTAATATAATATTGTAAAATGAATTATACTGTTCTGGTAATGCCAGTAGATGGCGTTATCCTTATTATTAGGCAGTACGAAGTTCGCCGGGTCAGCTAGTTTATCTATCTAATATATAAAATTCTCGTATCGCGGTGTTTGTGGTTAAACTCCTCCGAAACGGCTTTCCCGATTCTCATGAAATTTTGTGTGCATATTGGGTAGGTCTGAGAATCGGACAACATCTATTTTTTGTCCCCCTAAATGTTAAGGGTAATCCACCCCTAAATATATTTTTTTCAATTTTTTCGTTATAATATTTTTTTTTTAATATACTTAGCAAAACAACGTTTGCCGGGTCAGCTAGTATACTTATAAAAATGAATAGCGTTTCGTTAGTCTCGCTAAAACTCAAAAACGGCTGCATTTGGCTAATTTTGGTCTTGAAATATTCGAAATAGTCTAGGGAAGGCTTAAACGGTGAGAAAAAATGAAAAAATCACGAAAAAAAATCCGAATACCATCTCTAATTAAAATGTCATTATAAAATTAATTATGCTGTTCTGGTACACATCGACTACATCAACAGTAGATGGCGTTATCCTCACTATTAGGCGGCACGAAGTTCACCGGATCAGCTAGTCTTATTATTAATCAAACCAATGCAGCTGATTTCTAGTATTTTATAATACGAAGTGCACTAGCTTCTGACTTTTTATAAGTGCCCATGTGGGCCTACGTGAAATTTTTTTTTTTGTCTTTGACTTTAACTTGACGCAACTACCAATCAGACCTTCACAACACAGTAACTGGGTTACACGATACTTCTAGTCACGACTGGTGTCAAATTCTATGGTTGGTGACTGGGAAACGCCTGTCAAAGGTCTGCAAACAGCAGGCACAGACCAGAAAATGTCTGCTCTATGTAAATGTATTGGGACAAACAAGAATTATAACGCCTTATCTGTATACCTACATTATTAGCAAATAAATGATTATTATTATTATTATGTTACTACAAGGTGCGAGTCTTAAGGTTAACTAAAACTTATAGAAGTGGTACTTTTCACTGTTGAAGATCTTAAAATCTGATAACCTTTGAGTATGTGAATTATCGATGTAGCAACGTCTCAGGTCTGTTATTAGTAATAAACTTTACTAAATATTTCTCCATTTTTTCGGTGATTGAAAAATCTCAATTTAAAGAAAGAAAACAACTAAATATAATAAATCATTTATTTTCAGGCATCTTGCCCCATAGATAACATACCTTACAGACTAACATATAAAAAGTAATTTAAATACAATTTATTGTTAATAAATAAGACTTATGACTACGTTAGTAACACTGCACACTGCACTTGTTCACTTTGTGCTGGTCTGTGGCACTTGTCCGCGGAAGCGACGGAACACCACGCCCTCCGGCCAATAGTCTTCCTTCAACACGAGGGGCAGAAAAGTGTTCGGGACTCGCACCACGAACGCCTTGAAATTGACGTTACGGTGCAATTCCAGCAGCTGTACCCTCAGTGCGTGCTTCGTCGTCGCGATATAGCTAGAAGGCTAGTAAAGCGAGTCGAGGCTGATGTAAGGCGGTCGTTTATAGGGTTTAGACATTAATACATAGGACTATTACATTACAATTTACGACTGCGCCAATAGAAGTCCAGTTCAGCATCAATGCCAGACAACTGATGCTTAATGCTGGTTTGCAACTGAACCTGAAGTTGTGAGGTTTTTTTTGTGGTGGGCTATCGTCAAATGACTTTTTCTACCCTAGGGTGGGGCGAGAGAGCCTGTCAGACTTTGACTAACTAAAATCCACCTGTGTCCTTCAGTTACCCATTGCGTTCAAGAGCCACGGTGACTCTTTCAAATGGACCCGCAGTGAAATTAGGAGATGACGGACGTAAATGCACTTCCGGGCAAGCGTGCTCCTAGGCCCTGGTTCAGGCTATGGTCTGAAGCGAGGCAGAATGGCAGGCGGTTACCTCCTTCTGCGAAGCAGGAATATTAGCGTAGGAGGAGACCGCACGCGTGAGGGAACGAATGTCCTTACGCCACCGAGATTCCGACTCCGACTACTAGCCACGGTAGACGCGGGCTTGGGGACGTCGAGCAATGAGCAGCTCGTCGTCCGGCCGTCCGGTAATCAACTGGACCAAGCTCAGTCGTTAACAGCGCGTAGTGATCCATGCGCTCCACAAAGAGATGTCAGCAAACCGTGGGGTCCCAGTAGGGCCGATGCTCTCTAGGACCGCAGGGAATTTCTGAAAAGGAAACCCATAGTCCTAGAACGCAAAGGACAACTGAAGGACACAGGTGTGATTTAAGTTAGTAAAAGTCTGACACGTCCTTTCGATCCACCCAGGTGGGAGAAGTCATTGGATGATAACCCACCTTAAAAAAAGCCAAGCATGGTCCATGGTCGACCAAATCGTCGCTTTCCATCAGTGAGATTAATTATTTATTTACTAAATTATATTATAACACCTTTACAGACGCGTCCAAGGCGATGTTATAACGAACACTTAAGACATTATTAAATTAATTATGATTTTAAACCTTTCTCAATAAGTAATTGAGCCGCCTTTACCAATTTCGGTAGGTTTTGGCTAAATATGTCCTCTGATAGCGATATCTCATTAACAATACGTGTGGCTCATGACAAGGGGGCAAACTTTAGGAGGTTAGTCCTAGGCTCCTAGCAGACGCAGATATGTAAAGCCTGACAACAATAAAAAAATCCTTGTTGCAGTGTCATGTGTACTAATAATAATGCGAATTTAAATAAAACGCGTGCGATGTAAGGAATAAGGAATAAGGAGTTACAGACAACCCACTGTGTAGAGCCTGCATAGAGGAGGACGAGACAGTAGCACATCTGCTTCTAGGCTGCCCAGTTGTCTCTGGATACAGGGCAAAATACTTCGGAAACCCAGGTAACCTCCGCGAAATGGTCAATAACACCAAGGCGCTGTTGGCCTTCCTGGAGGAGCTGGGGTGGATCGAATGACGCATTTGTCCCACCCGTACGCAAAATACGCGCTCAGTCGTGGAGTTGCGGACACCAGCCTGGAATACTAATACTAAAAGCTGCGGGTGCCATAATCCTGTATTCGAATCCCACTCAGTGCAATATTTATCGAAGCAGTACCTCTTATCCCGAGTACATTCCGCTTCCATGAATATCTTAAGCGAAACACTCGTCATAAACACATAAAAAGAAACATGCATGTTTTGCAAGCGCATTACCTACATACATGTGAGTTAGTTTGACAAAGTTGCATCGAGTGGCGTCCTCAATACGTTTGATGTTCGAGTGGAACCTTTTACAGGTGCGAGGAGTACCGAGTCTTATCGGGACGTGTAACTTGTAACTTTGTTGTGTGCTACGGTTTGCGAAGAGTTTTTAGAGTTCCGTCATGTAATGGAAAAAAAAAAACGTTTAAAATATGTTTCTGTAACTTTAGCTGGGAAGGACAGGGATAGTAGCGTCTAAAAACAAATCCTGTAATCATCAGTCTCTTTTTGGTATTTGATTCTTACCATCCCATTAAAACCGATTTTGTACTAGGCTGAAATGGCTGTCTTCGACTTTACCAGAAAACTTAAATACTTTCTTTGCTTTATAATGTTCAGAATACTTTAATACTTGCTAAAGCTAAAAGGAGTTTCCAGAGTGGTCTATTAAAAGACCACTCTAAAATCTAAGTCATTGTCGAAATAGAAGCAATTTGCGGTGGCCTTTTCAGGCACTCACCGAAGTAATCGTGCTTGGTCAGCACTAGAGTGAGCCTGTAGGAGGTGAGCTCCTGTCTCTCGGCGAAGAAGAGGACGCAGGACGGTTTTGACAAGTCTGGTAATCAAAGTCTTCATCATCATTTCAGCCGATCTTTGGCTGTTCAGTCCACTGTTAGGCATAGGCCACCCCCAAGCGTCGCCACAACGACTGATCCTGTGCATCTCGCTTCCACCGCACTCCCGCGACTCTCACCAGGTCGTCGGTCCATCTTGTGGGAGGCCTTCCAAAGCTGCATTATCCGGTACGTGGTCGCCACTCTAGAACCTTTCAGCCCCATCGACCATCCGTTCCACGAGCAATGTGCCCTGCCCACTGCCACTTTAGTTTGGCGATTCTTCGGGTTATGTCAGCGACCTTGGTTCTTCTGAGGATATCTTCATTCTTTACGCGATCACGCAAGGAAACTCCGAGCATAGCCCTTTCCATTGCCTTTTGGGTGACTGTAAGCCCTCTGATGAGGCTCATTGTAAGCGACCATGTTTTAGTGCCATATGTCATCACTGGCAACACGCGCTGGTCATAGACTTTCGACTTGAGACACTGTGGCATGTTTGGACGAGAAGATACCGCGCAGCTTCCCGAATGCTTCCCAGCCGAGTCGGATTCGACGATTGACCTCTTTCTCAAAGTTAGTCTTACCCAACTGTATTGTCTGTCCCAGATAAACGTAATCGTCTACAACTTCGAATGCAGAGTTTCCGATCTTGATCGGAGTGGGTGCTACATGGTTATTTACCATGACTTTGGTTTTGTCCATGTTCATTTTAAGACCCACTCTTTCGGAAGCTCTACTAAGGTTATCGAGCATTGTACTGAGCTCTTCCAAAGTCTCAGCCATGACTACTATGGCTACTAGGTAATCAAAGTAGTTTGTAAAAATATAGAACTAACTAAAACAGCTGGTTATTACAGATTCACCATCCACTTTTATAAAATGCATCATTCTGTATTACATGATGTCAATCGAACTTTGAAAGCGCCATTATTTCGTAGCAATAAGAGTGGTTTTCCCATTCAAGTGCTATTAAACTTCAGTGCAGTTGACCGTACTAATGTAGCACGAGAGTGCACTGGTAGAGAATTATTACATTAACTTAAGAGACAAAGCAATAGCGGTACATTGATTTCAATTAGTGGAACAATGAGCATTATGTTGTCGCGAGATAATGACAAGCGACGGTCAGCGATCAATCGCTGATAATAATTATGATCGTATTGTGTTTATGATCATCTCGGTGTAGGGAGTCAGATTAATTTATGCATATCTATAATATATATGTCTATATATATGTTGTGGCCAGATCTTAGAATTGATCACTTCATGGCCAACTAAAACTGGCCAGATCGTTTTATTGGTGTAGGATTTCAATGACAATAAAAAGTCTAAAGAAAGTACGAGGATGGAAATATCATCAAACTTTAACGTTTAAAACGATCTGGCCAGTTTTATTTGGCCATATCATGAAGTGATATTTTTTTAAGATCTGGCCACGACTTATATAAAAGGAGAAACTGACTGACTGACATATCAACGCAAAGCGGAAACTACTAGAAAAAGGACCGGGAAATTTAGTATAAGGCTTCCTTTTATGACGTAGGCAAGTATTAAAAAGGGATAATTGGATATTCAACCATTAAGGGGGTAAAAATGGGGTCCAAAGTTTGTACACAGAAACCTACTATCGCGTGGGCAAAGCTGCTGGTAGAAGCTAGTATATGATGTTAGTATAAGCCTGTATTACTGTTTATCATATTTTTTTGCACTACTACATTATTTATTTATTTAACTTAACTTACTTAATGCCTTAGGCATTTTCTACCAGTCAACATTAGTTGCTGACGATCGGTTTTCAATAACAGCTTGTCCTTCGGCAAAGGCTTCCACTAAAGATTTCCACCTATCTCTTGCGATTCCGATCCAATCTGAACCGAACTTTTTGAGCTCGTCTTCCCAATGTTTTATTTTTCGACCTTTTTACTTCTTCTGCCATCTCTGCGGTTCCACTCTGATATTTTTTATTTTTTTTTATTTTAGTCCATTTTTCATTTTTTTCTCTCAGCATATGTCCTGTCCACTTCTATTTTAGAATGTTGGAACTGAACTTACACAGTATCTTTTTAAATATTTTACCATTCCACCAAAAAGGTGTTTAGAAAAGAAACGCATGATAACTTTCGACGTTAAAAAAGCATCGTGAGGAAATTAGGTATCCTTTTAATGTATTTATTTCTTCAGGATCTCCAACAAAGAACGTACACAACACAAGGTGTGCGTGATGCTCATCTAGTTGATGAAATGAAGAGTTATATCAGGTAAGGTCAGATCAGATGCAGAAATAAAAAACATCAGAAGTTAACAAAGCTAAAATGACAAAATAAAAATAAAATACATATAATAAATATAAATTATTCTTGTATCTCAAATAACGTAATTATGACAAGCTAGGTAGAATAATGTGCCTCAAGTTATTTTAAACTAGCAACATTATGAAAGGGGGAAACTTTTACGGCGCCATTGTTATTTTACTCGAGTATTTGCAGACATTTATGAATTGGCTATTTTAGTTTTTTTGATTACAACAGAATCCTTAAAAATATAGCAAAAAACATTGGAAACGCCTTTTTATTTTGTCTAAAAATACAAAAAATAAGTCAGTACAGTGCGTTGATAGTTTTTCATGCAGCATAAGCATAATCAGCCTTATAATGTTCCTACTACTGGGATTCAAGCCGTCTTTCCAGGGGAGAGAATGGGCCTCAAGCCACCACGCGAGCCCATTGCGGATTGAGGAGGTCGCATGTATACACATTTTTGGTTCTAGAACATACCAGTTTTCTCACGATATTTTCCTTCACCGTTTTAAGAGCAGTGGTTATAATATTAATTACACAAAGTTATGCGCCTGGCTAGGTTTGAACCTGCGGTCTACAATTCATAAGTCGGAGCAGTTACCACTGGATGGTGACCCAGTGGTATTGCTGCTCCCCTATTTTCATATAATACGTACGGAACCATTTCTGTAACATTCGTATCGGCGCCAGCTGGTGATTACTCAGACTAACTTGTTGCCCGCACCGCAGCCCGCCATGTTTGTGCACAAGTACTTCTTACGCCACTTCTTGTACTTACATGCACTCGGCTAAGTCAGTCGGTACGATTGGAAGATATAGGTAGAGTAACGACTTCTCATTTTTCTTTAATATTTTGTCTGTAACTATGTTTAAGTGATGAGGTTGTGAAGGAGGAAGGACTCCAATCCAAGGAGGTATTTTACCTTGTGTAAATTATTTCAAGACACTTGCAGTGAAAACCACAAAGAAAATGTAATGTGATTGTAATAATTCCTTTGGATTACACTCGATTGTTAGACTTAGATTTCATCTGTAATTTTAACGATACCTGTAACAAAGGGGAGAGTCTGTTGGGCTGTGAAGTTTGACCAAAGCTGCGAGATAGTTTAATTGTTAAGAGTCAGCGCGGTCTAGAATGCAAATGCGAGAGATACAAAAATAACATAGGTGGGTTTCAGTTAGTATAAAAGTCTTGTGCACGCCATGGTCATTGCGGTGAGTCCTCTCTTTAAGGAGTGACTGGTGAGTGGTCATGGCGTCTTCACCTTCCGCATGTCACATGTTCTTACCGGACTTAAGTAGACGTAAGTTCGGGAGATTCCTATACCAGATTCAGGCGGAAGCAACGCCCGGGTGTCACCATTGTGTGAACCGGTTCACACAATGGTGGAGATGTACCCCGCTTGGTCGGAGCACCGGCGTTTTCTCGTGGAGGTGATTGGTGGCGGTGATCTCTCTCGCCAGGCCCTGGTTTGAAGTGAGGCGTCCATACCAAGCCCAAGTCGTCGACAGTCCTCGAAGACATGTCAGCAAGCCGTAGGGGACAAGCTGGGCCGATGCCCGTTTAGGGCCACGGGTATTTTCTGAAAAGGGATCTCGTGTTCCTAGAACGCAAAGGGCAACTGAAGGACACATGCTTGGTTTTAGATAGTAAAAGTCTGATACGCCCTCGCACCCTACCCTAGAGCGGGAGACGTCATAGAATGATGATGCAGCTTATAAAAAAGTTAGTAAAAGTCTAATACCTCACTCACTTCACATAGAGCGGGAGGAATTATTTGACGATTTTCCACCACAAATATTATTAACAATGTCGCTTCAAAATTAATCCGAGCTACTGCTAAGGAATTCCAATCAGTTGTAATATTACCTAGCATTTCAATATAAAACAGAATCTGTTTGAATATATCTACATCTTGTGTCTGTCCTAGTGTCCCTGTTAGGAGTTGCTAAGTAAGGCTGCCACTCAGAGCTAATCATACAGGGTGTGTGAACTTATTGTTGTTTCACGAATCAATGTGGAAGCGACTGCTATAAATTATCGGTACAGCCGCCATCGATAAGGTTTGCGGTTGAGGTTTCATAGCATAGAATACTTTGCTTGCGTAAAGAAATAAATGAATAAATAACACGATTTTCCTTGGAAATAATTTCAAGGACTTAAATCGGTTAAGGTGCTCACACATTCTCGGCGAGATTTGTTATTTTTTTTATCATATGTTATTGAATGGCTGGCGTTTGACCACCATCTCACCATATGGTAATCAATGATATGGTCGACGATGAAGTACGCTTGCCCAGAAATAATTTATTCACTCTTAAAGATCCCTAGGTTGTAGCTATCAAGAAACAAAGGTTCCAGTAGGGAATTGCAATTTTATCTGTATGCACAATAATAATCTATTCTATTAGATGTCTTTTTTCTCATGCAAAATGCTGTAAAAAAACTTTAAAATCGCAGAGAAATCTTTTCATTTAGAAACACCCTGTAGGTATATCTAGGCAGACAACCTTGTCAACATATTCCAGGTATATTTCACTCGGTCCAGTTTCGTTATCGGTCACCTGTCACCCGTCACTCGTCACAACCCTTCACAACATGGCGTCGCCGCCTCTTTATGACGACGCGACGCTTGTCGTCTGACGACTAGTTAGGTCTTGTCATGTCGCTCGAGGTGACAGCTACAAGAAATATGCTGAAAGTAACAATACTGTTTGAAAATATGAGATATAATGCATGAATCAAAGTCAAATCATAGTTGGAAAACGTATGAGTATCTCCAGTGTCTAAATAGTAAAAAACAATGTCGTTGTCTGCCTTTATCTATTTCTACTCTTACTTCTTCTAAATCAGTCACAATTTAAGTCTTAAAATAAAAAGATTATCTGCTTCAAAATTTTAAATTCAAAACATATAATAGCCAACATTACAATGTTGCTGCTGGGACACAATATCGCACAGTTCAAGTATCTTTTCAGATCTATGCTACGTTTTCGTAGCTGTTGCATCGTAGCAGATAAGCAGACCCATTGGCTACGCCGTAGCAACAGCTTCGCCTGTTGCTACACGTAGCAATATGCTACGACTTCGTAGCTGTTGCATTATAGCAGACCGGGTAGGTCTACTATGATTCTCTTTTCGTTGATCGGCTCGAGTCGGTCACGCCTCCGATTCTTTTATTCTGACGTCATCTCAACGCTCAGTCACGTGGTCAGAACAAAGGTATAGGACGCGTGGCCGACTATTCGAGGCGATCTTCGAAAAGAGAATCGAAACAAAACGGCTGTAACTTGGCTAGGGGAGCTATTGTTATTGTAAACAGTTTGTGGTGGGACATCGCTAAATAATTTCTCACGCTCTGGGTAGAGAGAGGGAGTGTCAGACTTTTACTGACTAAAACTCGACGGTGTTCTTTTAGTTGCCCTGTCACAGTAATCCTTGCAAATAATCCCGTAGAGCTTTGGCTAGTAATATTATGTCCCAGTAACTGGATTGTGGGGGTTTATGTGACCCCACAAGATGCTTTATGTGAAATAACTATGTTCAGCTGAACCTGGTTAAGCTGAAAGCCAATCCCAACTGGACCATCATTTTTTATTATAAAGTTAATGTGACTGAAGATCAAAAATAAATCTTAACTTAATCTTACACTGAAGCATAGTTGTTTGTCTAACGTGAACTACTGAATGTTTGTCCCGCGGGCGAAGTCGCTCGCAAGTAATTGACTGCCTCGTGACGATACCACCCACCGATACTGATCCCCCACGACTCGGGAACGAGCAGTCGAGACTATTGTCTCTCGATACATCGTAATTGACGGATTACAAGCCGGCTGGCGCATAATTATGTATGCTCGGCTTGCAATGAAGCGACATATCATACAGAGATAGATGCTTTGAACTGTTTATCCATTTATAGATATAAACACTGGTTTACAATATCTTATTACCCCACAAATATGTGTGTGTGCGTGTAATGAATAGTCTTTAAGCTTCAGATACAATAAGGGACCACATATCTCCAACATGACGCGCTATCAAGTTGTTCAATATGTTCCGCGTCACGTAAACGCGTTTTAAAATGTTGGCGGCAAGTTGCAGGTCACTGAGAAAAGGCATATTTTTATTTCAACATTACCTAACTTAACCTAACCAGACCTAACCTAAGTTGTGCGCACATAATATTCATTGTATGATACATGGGGTTACGGAGATACATTAATTTTAATGCACCAGCATAAAGGCTACTAATGTAAATGTATTTGTATGGAAAAATAAACGCATTAATTTCTACAAGTTTTTTTTATAAATTAAATAAATACCTCCTATATTTTAACAACCAAATCAACTGTTTTGTTTTTTGTGGATAGGAATGAACAAATGCCATGCATCCTATGTCTGTTGGAGGGTGGGGACGGTGGCCAAACAAAATCTGGCATCTTCCATACATAAGAAGACAAAATGTCCCCCAACATGAAGTACAACACTATCAAATTATCCAATAACATGTCTTGCGTCACTTGAATGCGTTGTAAAATGTTGTGGCAAGTTATGGGACACTGGGCAACGTTGCAGCGTTGCGTAGATAAAGCTTTGCGCACAATAATAAATCATTTATTTTTACCAGTAAACAACAAAGATCAATTTTTTTAACCGACTTCTAAAAAAGGAGGAGGTTCTCAATTCGGATGTTTGTATTTTTTTTATGTTTATTCGCGCATAACTTCGTCGCTTGCCAACCGATTTGAAAAATTATTTTTTGTTAGAAAGGGTCCCAAATGGTCCTATAGTCACCAAGTCAGGATCTGATGATGGAATCTTGGCGAAATCGAGGGACCTTCTCAAATATTATGGGCAACTGCATAGTGATTTTGGTATTTTCATCGAGAACTTAAGCATTTACAGTCAAAAAGTACCATTTGATGAAGTGAAACTGACGAAGAAGATCAGAAATGGCCAACGGAACTTCATACTCGCATAGATATCACAATGAAGATAGTTGAGCAACTATGATAATACAAATAAATTAATGGTTCTGAATAGTTCCGTTTAAAATTGTATCATCAAATTGATCTGATGATGATGATGGAGCCAGAAGGTAGGCACTGGAACTCCGTCATTAATCAATGTAACCTAGCCGTGTTTGGTCTTATTAGAATTGTAATGAAATGCACTTTGGCTATAAGGTACTATCGAACTGATCTGATGATGGAGCCGGAAGGTCAAAGGTAGACACATGAACTTCATAATAAAACAATGTAACCTAGTAGTGTATGGATTAATTGGAATTGTCATGAGAAATAAGCACTCTGTTTATAAGTGTATCCCAACTAAAAAGTGTGAAATAAAAAACTTTTTACAAAAAAAAGATAACCGACTTCACTAAAAAAAAACACTAAAAGGATCAAAATAACTTTAATTTCGGAAGTCGGTGTCAAATAAGATACAAATAATACCGAGAAACACTATAATATTTTAACTATAATATTCTTGCAACTATCACACAACGCCATCCTCTCCCAAACTAAGCAGAGCTTGTGCTATGAGTACTAGACCACTGATAAACATAATTGTCTTATCTTATTCTAAATACATACATATTATGGATAACGTGGTATTCTAACTTAACTTATAATATACCGGTTCAGCGCTTATAGTCGGCCTTATAATGTTCCCACTGCTGGGACTCAGGCCTCCTCTTTAGGAGAGGGAATGGGCCGTAATCCACCACGCGGGCCCAGTGCGGGTTAGTGGATGTCACATGTCTTTAAATTTTTGGTTCTATGACATGTCGGTTTCCTCACGATGTTTTCCTTCACCGTTTATAGAGCAGTGGCGAAGAAATAAATTGCACAAAGTAATGCGCCTAGCTGGGTTTGAACCCACGACCTACAACTTGTATGTCGGGGCCGTTACCACTTGGTTCAGCGCTTAGTGCCAAGGAATTCAGCAAGTTTACTGAAGAACGGTGCTTAAAACATACAAAATCATCGCAAAATTACACACAGTCAAATAGTGTAGCGAGAGGGCAGTGAGAACTGTTAAGAGTATATAAAAAAGTTGTTGAATACTGGTACAGAAGACCTCTTATTATTGTTTTTCATGAAGGATTTGATGTCGTTGACTTGTTCGTTTCCTGTTGGACGCCTCGGTTGATTCTGACTTTCTGGAGTTGTAGTGATTGAGAATAGTGTAGCTCAAACAACGATTCACCTTTTCTTGAATTTCCTGAGAATACAGGACAGGTGTATTGCCTAAAACGCTGATGTTCACCTCTTCCTGCAGAGGTATAGATGATACCAAGCGTTTTGTCAGTTATGTTTGAATAAGATGAACTCACGACCAGTAATTGCACTTGTAAGTCAAACAGACCAAACATATTAAATTCGAAGGTTTTTATTTTTCTCAAATAGAAAAAATTACAACAACCTCGTCATTAAAATGTAGATGTAGCGCCACATAGGAACTAAAAAACTAAAATTCCGCATCGCAGTATTAAATTTAATTCTCGCAATTAGAATGTTCTAATTGCGAGATTTAAATTTATTTTGCATATGTATGCAACAGATCAAAATCAAAAATCGGGCAGTTGCTCAGATCAGACATAACACCGGATCTGGAGGGTTCTCCCATTTTAACGGAAGTTTGCAGGATTTTACACCCTGCTACCTCCTCTGACATCTCTAAATAATCAAATACTTGAAATTCATAATTTCTAAAAGTTGAAACAATCGTAAATCTAATCGAATCCACAAGCAAAGCAATGCAGTTTAGTATTATAGAATGACATTCTTGATCATTACTTGAAAATAATAAAATGCACAAGCTAAGGGAAGCTCACCAGCTGCACAATTCTCACGTTGCTAACAGGAAAAACCACTTATCACGTAGAACTTACCTCAGGGGATCTATTTTAGTAACATTTCCTTTAAAATTATAGTATTGCAAATGACTATCGGCGTCTCGTTTTATTTATAAGGAGTGACAGAGATCGATAAGTGTTCTTATAAAGTCTTTGATTTGGAATAAATCATAAGGCGATTGAAATTTTTTTCTATGAATAATATTTAGTTAAAGAATTGTTTTCTTTTTATTATTATGAGAGTTTTTTTTTATATAAATGTATCTATCTTTTACATAAAAACTATACTAAAACCTATGTACATAAACATAATATAAAAACACAAAGTACACTCAGGCATCGAAATACTCCTCTACATCGCTGTCATCCGGAAATGTGCCCAAAAGACTGGCAGCATTGCCACGTTGAATGGCAATGCTAATTCTTTGGGCGAAGAACCAGCCAGCTCTCTGGTCACGCAAAGTGTCGATCAGTCGGCGTGAAATTTCCTTAAAAAAGAAACGCGCACTCGGACCCCATGACCCAAGCGTTTCGACCCCAAACTGTAATTACCAATAAGGTTACAGTATTGTTTTTCTTTAGTTGTTGAAATAATTAAGTCATTGAGCATTTACTTTTTATTATCGGACTAAAAAGAATCCATGCATTTTTCTGCTTACAATTAGAATCCAGACTTCATTTTTCTGTAGTAAAATACAACAAGTATTTTTTTTCTGTAATTAGAATAAACGTCAGCAGGATCCATTAATTTTCTATTTTAACTAAAATTATATTGCAAATAAACCTAAAATGAACGTAGGTAAATATAACTTCATATAAACACAGATACATAAATTTACGCCTTTTTCCTATATGGGGGTATGCAGTAACAACAAAACGCTACCGGCTACAATGGTTGCATATTCCTTTTCCTTCAATTTGGAACTATATAAAACTAAGCATATGCTTTATAAACAAAATTCTTAACACATCTAATAAATTACACAAAGTAAAGTAACCGTTTGGTTTCTAAATCACGACATAAAACTCGTAGCGAAGAGAGTAGAAGCGACTATCTAGCAGACCTCTACAACCCAGTTATTGGGCAACACGATACTCCTTGGATAGATTGATCGTCAGACTTTCTGACATCTGACTACCTATAACGACTGTCAAAGATCTACGAATGATAACCCGGGACCAACAGCTTTACGTGATTGTCCGAGACACGGGGTATCAGTAATATCCTAGATATACTTAGAAATGTATAAATTAAACTTAACTTACACAACTTATATGCTAAGCTTCTTTGGATGAACCTTGGTGCACTATCATCATTATTTCAGTCGAAAGACGTCTACTGTTGGGCAAAGGCCTCGTAAAGCTGTCTTTGTCTTGGATGTTTTGAATTTCTCATTAAACTCAGGTTTCTATATTAACTTCCTCGCTCTGCTCGGGAGTAAATTATATAAATCCCTCACTGAGTTTGGGATCAAAACTTAGCAACCTTCATTTCATTTAGAATTCAACATGCCGCCCGCGGGCGAAGCCGTTGGCACGAGCTAGTTAGTTAATATTCCTAATTATGATGAAATCGAGCGCCCCACTAAACTGCGCATAAAACACATCACATCCTCGGCTGAGCCGACAAGAGGATTACGTTGGATTAATTAAACTGTAATGATTGACAAGTAATAATGTAACATTGTCGTGAACAGGGTGCTGCGATCTGTGTTGTTTGATTAAATACTTGATGTTCATGGTGCCTGCATACATTCGTTATTAAATTATTACTTTTTCTATAATTGTTAATCATCTCCGCTACATGCAATCTTT
This sequence comes from Mythimna vitellina, assembly GCA_949316375.1. Taxonomy (NCBI): domain Eukaryota; kingdom Metazoa; phylum Arthropoda; class Insecta; order Lepidoptera; family Noctuidae; genus Mythimna; species Mythimna vitellina. The sequence goes on along the minus strand of OX438710.1, from coordinate 16,752,413 downwards.
TTTCATTCATCTTTTTCAGAGCCAACATTCTGAACAGGTCTTTTCACGGACTTGTAGATTTTATCCTTCAACTTGGGGGGCATCCGTGGGTCACAAGTTGTTCCAGTGACCTTTCGCCATTTCATCTATCCTGAATTGATCCGATGTGTTACATCTCGGTCTACCTCGTCATCTCCTTTGATAAGCGACCCCAGGTACCGTACGTCGGAGCAGCACGCCTAGCCAAGTTTTATTTTTATTTTATTATTCTGGGATAACCAACAACCTAATGTTGCAGCCAACTGCATTATCCATGACAGATAAAACATATAATTATTGAATATTGGTTGCCACTAGGGACATTAATTAATATAATACATTCTACAGAGCAAGCTCGAAATAAGATAAAGTGACTGAACAATTTCATTTAGATAACTTAATTTAAAAAAAAGCATTTATTTTAAATTTAAAGCATGCAAAATTATCAATGTCTATAAAACTTACATTATAAGATTCCGATATTCTATGGATCGGGCCGCGTAAGCCAGAACTTGTTCGGCATGCGTTTAGTGCAAAAAAGGTCCCTGCACGAACTTTATGCTTATTAACAGTTCGGGGCACTGAATAACACAGCTTACTCGTGAGATCAATGGAATCAAATTGGATTGGACATTACTTCCAGGTATTTTGTCGGTCCTCCAAGCTAACAAGCTTGTACTTACTTAATAATAGGGAGTATGATAGAGAAGTCTTACTTCTATCAAATAAATCAATATTCTATTCTATTCTATTCTATTCTATTCTATTCTATTCTATTCTATTCTATTATATTCTATTCTATTCTATTCTATTCTATTCTATTCTATTCTATTCTATTCTATTCTATTGTATTCTATTCTGTTATATTCTATTCTATTCTATTCGATACCTATAATGTATAGTACGGAGGAATTTGCGAGAAGTTACGACCGTTTTGTCTACAGTTAGTAATACCTCCGATTCCTTTGTTCTGACCACGTGACTTAAGGTTGAGATGATCTCATTCCCATACATTTGAATTTTCTACTAGCGTTAACGATTGTAGATTATCAACTTGGCTAAGCCATCAGATCTGCCATAATACATAAAATATATTTATTTCCCAAACGACTCGAGTTGAGGTAGTCTAACACTTTAATTAATTTTATTGACTCTTGTGTTCCTCTATACTTTTATATTTTTTTCCCGAATTTATTTTTTTTCATCAGAAGCGTCTGAAAAATGAAGAGAAAGTATCGCTATACTTTCTTTTCTTTTTAAAGGTTTTTTTTTTTTGGTGAGAAATCATGCCAAGAATCATGCAAATCAAGACATCTCCCAAGATGAACGACCTCTCGCGCCCTTGGGCATGATTTCTGACAAAAGTCTAAGTCTGTTGAAAGTCTGACAAGCACTCTCGCTCCACCCAAGGGTGGGCCCTTGGGTGAAGCGAAAGTGCATGCCAGACTTTTACTGACTAAAACCCGCTCCTGTTCCTTCTTTGCCTTCGTTTCAGGGCCTCGGGGTTCTATCTATCTATTGCAGTCTGGTTTCTGCACTCAGTCCTTAGTGGAGCATTGTGCGTGGGCCATGGCGGCCTTTACTCCAACTAGCCCACCTCACACAAGAAGCAGATGAGTCTTTTTAATTTGCTCAGCATAGACGCCTATAAGTGAATTTCCTGTTCCCAAAGGCCCCGGGGTTCTCTTTCGTACAATCCATGGCCCCAGTAGGCTCGCCGCTTCGTTGGAAACCATGCGGTATCCGTGCACTATCCGGATGGCATGCGTTCAGCTTGGCCGCCGGTCGCTTTCGCAGAGACGGCGCCCATACCGGCACTCCATAAAGAACGATAATTTAAGAAAGAGTTCTGTTTGATATTTTAAACATAATTTATTTTCATTTAATTTCAAGTTTTTTGAGAACTTTGCAATTATGTTGACAATTTTAAATGCACGATGATATTTATTAAGTCATTTGTTGCATTTTTTCTGGTTAAATTTTTGCGTTACTTACGCTAAATAAAATATTTTAGTTATTCCCATATTAAACCGTACTTTTTGATAAAAGCGTCCTTAAATGCGATTCCCTCTTTCACAGCTTTTGCAAATAATACATCATCTGATTCTACTGCCTCTTTTTTACCGAAAGACCAATGTGTGATTATAGATCTCTTTAAGAACTCAAAGGCATCTTCCTTCTCCGATCCATTTCTTACAATATTTGACGAATTTCCAGAGTTTGATACTGATAAGGGCTCATTTTGCTTGATGTTACTTGTGAGTTCTGTGACATTGAAACTCATTATTATCTTTAATAATTTTATCAACGCAACGCTCTCTTCTGGGTGTGTTTTATTACTTTGTTGTAAGAATTTCATCGCATCTTCTGCTTTAATCGTTGCAGGTAGTTGTATGACTTTATCATCTTCTAAATTTGCCTTTTTCACGTTTTCTGTTTTGTTAACTTCACATCTGGTTACACATAAGATATATGCTGTTAGGATGAACAGTGCACGTTTCATTTTTGTATTATTTTCTAAGCGTGTTGCTCAAAACATTTTATTTCGTCCAACAGTTATGTTTGCTCAGTCTCGATAAGATGTTTTATTTACGGTTGTAAAATTAAATTTATAATTTATTTTATAACAGTTAATATTGTTTTACCTCTGTAACATTACTTTATTTAAAAAACGATTGAAATTACATGACATAGTAGGTATTCGGGAATTTCTGGAAGGGATATCGTGGTCGCAAAGAGTAAATTAAGGACATATGAAGGGTATAGTCAGTAAAAGTCTGATAAGCCCTCGCGTTCCACCCTAAAGGCGAATGGGCACGCCATAATCACGGCGGTAAGTCCCTTCTTTGAGGAGCTGTAGGCTGCAGGGGCAACCCGGCGTCCTCACTTTCCGCATGACACAGGTCCTCACCGGACATGGCAAATTCGGAAGGTTCCTGCATCGAATTCAGGCGAAAGAAACATCCGAAGGGCACGGTGGAGGTGTGCCCGGCTTGGAGGGAGCACCGCCGTGTCCTCGTGGAGGCAATCGGCGGGAGCGACCTTACGCGCTATGCCCTGGTTCGGGCTATGGTCCGGGGTGAAAAGGAATGGCAAGCAGTCGCCTCCTTCTTCGAAGCAGTAATGCTAGCGAAGGAGGAGGCCGCACGCATAAGGGAACGAACGTCTTCACGCACCAGCCGCCGAGATTCCGACCCAGACCAGCCATGGTAGACGCGGGCGTCAAGTAATGGGTAGCTCGCCGTCCGACTGTCCGGTAATTAACCAGACCGTACCCAGTCGTCAACAACGCGTAGGGGCCCAGCAGGGCTGATGCCTAATACTAATAAACAATTATAGCTTATTTCATAACAATAATATAATATTTTCAAGCATAAAGTATAGGCTCTTCATCACTAGTTATTTTGTAAGTTCTTTTTGTTAGCTTGTGGGTAATTCAATCAGACCCAAAAGAAAACTTTCTGAAAAATTGTTTGACTCTCTTAAAAACCTAGTAAAACTTTCCCACCCGAGTCAAGGATCAAACCCAGGACCCGCATTTGATACCCATTACGAGGCAGTCCACTTTTGGCCAAATTTTTCGAAAAACGGCTAGTGGAGAAACATACACAGGTATAGGGGTAGGTATATATATAGGTATGATCATACAGACCACCCATGAAAGTTTGCGCAGAACTTTATACTTCCCGCTTACACTTTTGCTATACCTTTCCACACGGCCATCACTTCATCATATAGAGCAAAGAGAACGCAGTAATACTCTTGGTTCAGTTTCCCTGCACTCTAAAACATTGCGAGCTAAACTCCATCACAGCACCAAATGTAAGGTTTAAGACACACTTTGAATATCACAGCCAAACCAGAAGATTAACGAGTTCTCTCCGAGACACATGCAGAGGGCTTTGGTCTCGTGTGCACAAGACCTTACTGGTTGTGATGTGGCCGTTTGACGGCTCTAGTTATCCACAAAGCTGGTACTTTAGCTTTGTATGGGAATAAGATCGCAGAAATAAGGTAGATATGGCATTCCACCGTAAACATTTGCCAAGGCAGGAAGATTGTTTAAAAGAGATATTGCCGTTCTAGAACGTGGGTGACCATCGGCGGGGTATGATAATTCATCACCAAAAAATAAAAATAAACGATAAGCCTATTGAACTAGACAAAGTATTTGGTATTAACATGGTATTAAGCATAAGTATAATTAGCCTTTTTAATGTTCCCACTACTGGGACTCAGAACTCCTCTCGAGTAGAGGGAGAGGTTCGTAATCCACCACGCGGGCCCAGTGCGGGTTTGTGAATGTCACATGTCTTCGAACATGGCATTAGATAACTTCATTTATATTCAAAAATATCACTTTAAATTGGCCGTAATCGTAGACCGCATCCATCCTTTTTCATCAAACAAAGAATGGGAGAAAGAATAAAAGCACTGGATAGAGTGTCATTGTAAGTCGCATTTCGACTATCAGTCTTATTATGAGCGATAGTTGAAAAAATTTAATAGAAATTGGAATGCCAAGAACCCCATAATTATTTCACTTACTCACTTAGATATCTGTGTAAGTAAATATCATAATAGTTATAATAAACAAAGTAAAATTGTTATCGTTTTTAAATTTGCTCAACAATCAATTCCTCATTTTTTTTTGTATGCTCTTTTCGAACATATTAAAGCGACATAACGTTTTGGTGTTTTCTATGATCTCAGTGTTATATCAATCTTGTTTTCTGGGATTTCAATACTAAATGTATTTACTGTTCGAAATTGTTCCTATAAGAGATCAGTGGAGATTTGAGCGCAGTGCCTACAAACGATAGATTTGTTCGCTTTACCTTGTCTTTTGTTTCAATTTTGGAAATATGGCAGTAACTCTCCAGGTTCACTATTTACGTACCCAACTTTGACGTTTTACCGAGACCTCTTATCATTTTCTTTCACGACCCGTATAAATCCTGACCGAGTTTCTATTATGTACGCAGATATTATAGTGTGAATAAAAATCTTTATATTACATACGTACGTACATTCTTAGAGAAGGAAAATCGGAGGACACGGTGAAGCACACGGTAGAGGTGTGCCCCGCTTGGGTAGAGTACCACCGTGTACTCGTGGGGGCGATCGGCGGCAGTGATCATTTGCGCCGGGCCTTGGTATAAGCCCAAAGGTTGACTGGTAGAAAATGCCTAAAGCAATAAGTCCGCCTCTGTACCTTTATGCGCATGAAGTATGAAATAAATAAATAAATGGTCGAGAGCGAGGAGGAGTGGCAGGCGGTCGCCTCCTTCTGCGAAGCAGTTATGCTAGCAAAGGCGGCGGCCGCACGCGCGAGGGAACGATCCTCACGCCCCATCCACCGGAATCCCGATCTCGATATCAGACCGAGCCCAAGTCGTCGACGGCGCGTAGTGTTCCACGCGCGCCTCAAGGAGATGTCAGTAAAACCGTAGAGGCCCAGCAAGGTCGAAACCAACGGGGGCCATGGGTTATGCGAAAGAGAACCCCGGGGCCCTGGAACCAAGGCAAAGAAGGAACAGGAGTGGGTTTCAGTCAGTAAAAGTCTGACACAAAAGAGCGGGAGATGTCATTGATTGATTTCCCACCTAAAAAAAGCTGAATACCCGTGTGTACACCCGTGTGGAGCATCTGTCTATCAGACCTTCACAACTCAGTTACGGGACAACACTATAATTTTTAACTACACATCGTACTTTATTAAGAAACAAAACATATAAACGACCTAAACGGTTTCAAATACCTTATAAATCATTTACATTGATAATCAAATCATTAAATTTACCCCTATTCATATCTCACCACAACCAAGAAACCCCCCTTCTCTATTGCAAACAAACAGGCAGTACGTCAACACAACTCTGTAAATTGTTAGTTGACTGCGGCATCAGTGTAAGACTCGCACCTGTCCTGTGGGTTCGGCTCTGTCACAGAACCGCCAGTTCTAATTGCATTCCGGTAATTGCAGTCCCCCTCGCCCCTGTACCCCGCCGTCGTCATCTTACGTCACTGCGGAGATACTTTACAGAAGTTTGTGGAAGGCGTAAAAGACGACGTAGTTCCTGAAAAGGGGTTATTATACATATATGAACTACTTTTATAATGATAATAATCCTTTATTATCTGACAACTAAGGCTTATAGATAAATTTATGTGTTAGTTTATTATTTTTTAAGATTATTTGTGATGTTACAAAATAATAAACTAATATAATTTTTTTTTAATTGATATAAACCAGTACTTGACTGTGATCCCACCTGATGGTAAGCAGAGATGCAATCATTGATGGTGAAGCGCACTAGTTCATAAGATACTACAACTAATTATTTAACTATATTCAATTAAATTTATAAAATTATAAATTAAATTTATTATTCAATTAAAAAAAAAAAAAAAAAAAATATTTAACTATAAACTATTGCAGACGAGGTGACGACGTCGTGTTCTGCTGCGAGGTCGGTATCCTTCCACGAAATCGTCGATACATGACACTCTTCGACCAAAACTCTTCTTTGAGGAAGGTGTCCAAAACTCCGCACCACTAACTACTTGAAATTAGTGATAAGGCGCGACTTTAACTGGTCGTCTCTCAAAGTCCAGTTTGTCTCGACTCGTACATACTCCATGATCTCCTCAACTTTCGTGGTGTGATGTAGCCTCGAAACGTACAGCAGCGTCGTGGGTATTGCTGGACGCAGCAGCATGTTGTAGTAGACTTCTTCTTCTTCTCTACCTTAGCGAAGCCATCCTCATCAGTCTGCTTGCTCCCTTTCGTTTTACCTGCTTGTCACGTCGTTTGCGACACAGCAGGTTTGTTTGCGGCAACAATAGCAAACAATGACCTGAACAATTTTGAATTAAATACCAACATGAAAATATGAAATAGCAGTGGTGGCCGAGTGGTAATAGCCCCAGCTTACGAGATGTAGGTAGTGGGTTCAAACTCAGCCAGGCGCATTACTTTGTGTAATTTATTTCATCACCAATGCTCTCAAAACGGTGAAGGAAAACATCGTGAGGAAACCGGCATGTCCTAGAACCAAAAATTCGATGGCATGTGACATTCACCAAACCGCACTGGGCCCGCGTGGTGGATTACGGTCCATTCCCTCTCCTAGAGAGAGGAGGCCTGAGTCCCAGTAGTGGGAACATTAAAAGGCTGATTATGCTATGCTATGATAATAATATTCCAAAACTTTCACATAACGTTATCTAGACCCAAACTATTGCTATGCTATATGTGCTATGAGTACTAGATAAGTGATAAACATACTTATATATTTCTAAATACATTCATGCTATAGATAAAATAAACTCGGACACAGAACAAATACTAAAAGAGTTATGAATATTCATGTGGAGGAGTGGAGAGGGAGAGGGAGGCCAAAGAAAAGATGGATGGATTGTGTGAACAGTGATATGAAAGAAAAGGAAGTTAGTGATAGTATGACGGTTGACAGGATAGAATGGAAGAAAAAAACGTGTTGCGCCGACCCCAAATAAGATGGGACAAGGGCAGGAAGATGATGATGATGATGACAGAACAAATAATCGTGCTCATCACCTAAACATTTATCTTGGGTGGGGATCGGACCCACGACCTCCAGCATATCAGTCAGGGCCACTAACCACTAGACCAACCGGCCAGTCTGATTGAAAAAGTGTTTCAATATCAAATTAAATGTGTAAAACAGTAAGCTGAACTAATATTGACACAATCTATTTGTTTAACAGTGTAAGCAAACATTTGAATAAGCTACAATTATTTTTATAGCTAACTTTGAAGAGAATCAATGTATAATCAAACACATGGACAGATAAAAAGTTGATTCCGTCAGTGGTTTTATTTTAGAGCAATAAAGTCGGTGTTCGTAGTTCAGTTGTTAGCACTACGTACATATGACTGTACGAGTTTGGCATTTGATATGAGTTTTCAACTGTATTTCAAACGTTTTTAAAAATTCGATTTGAGTAAGTAAAACGACGAATTTAGTAACTAAACAGACGGGATTTTGAGTTAATCATTACTCTTTGTGGTTATTTAGTTAGACAAATAAGATAGCATCACGCCAATAGGTCTGTTTAAATGAAGGAGGCTGATATGAAGCCGCAGGCTCACGGACCGCAAGCAATAGGTAGCTCGCCGTCCGGTCGTCCGATAAGGACTAAATCCTGGTCGACGCTGCGTTGTATTGTAAACACAATAAAACCAAAAAGTTATTCTAAAATATGCTTTTTGAACCTAACCTAACTTGAGCAGCGACTGGAGCCCATGACATGGAATCTTAGTATAGGATCTGGTGAATTTGTGAAAATTAAGAATAAAGGCTTTTGTTTATTTTCTTACTATTGTGTACGTTATTACCTATTAGACTTTGTGAAAATAAACTAAATATTGAATTTTTTGGTATCAGCGCATTCTGTACTATTCTGTACTTTCTTTCTCTTTTATGTTGTATTTATAATCATTGTACTGTCTGTTTCAAATAAATGATTTCCTTTCATTCCAGTCCACTCCATTCAAATTCCTTCCTCCATTCCATTCAAATCCATACCATCTCATCATCTTCCTGCCCTTGTCCCATCTTATTTGAGGTCGGCATAACACGTTTTTTGTTCCATTTTATCCTGTCAACCGTCATGCTATCACTAACTTCCTTTTCTTTCATATCACTGTTCACACAATCCATCCATCTTTTCTTATTCTTATTATTATTATTATATATATTATTCAAATCCATACCATTAAGTATATTTTATTACTATTATTATACTAGCTGTCCCCGTGGTTTCGCCCTCGTCTTTGGTTACTATTATATATATTCTATATATATATATATATATATATATATATATATATATATATATATATATAATATATATATATATTATATATATATATATAATATATATATATATTATATATATATATTATATATATCCACCACATGTCACATGTCATATATTATATATATCTTCCTGTGGGTCGTAGCTTGATGTTATACCTATAGCCTTAGTCTTCCTTAATATATATTATATCGTTTCTGAGAATAGCAAGTTTAAACAAATACACTATTCAGTTTTATAATAGCTATTAGTACAGATTATGAAAAAATAATTTAGATAATGCCTTCCCGACTAGTATTTCTGCCTACTTCTACACAGTAATTCACCTAAATTCATCTAGTTATAAGATAAGGCGGTTCTTGTCTCAACAGAGCTGGCGCTACACTAGACTGTTTTACTAGCCGCAAGCACTGGCAGATAGCTACTGGCGCGAGTACTCGTGCTATCGTACTTCAATCTGTCCTAACTAGTGCAATTTGTTAATTAAGATTTACTAAATGAGTTTAAGAGCTGTGGCCCTATAGTAACGGTCCCGATTTACGAGTTGTAGGTCGCTGATCCAAACCCAGCTAGGCGCATTTCTTTGTGCAATATATTTTATCACCACTGCTATCAAAAAGGTGCATGCCGGTTTCCTCACGATGTTTTCCTTCACCTTTTAGGACATGTCCTAGAACCAAAACTTCAAAAACATGTGACATCCACCAACTTGCACTGAGCTCGCATGGTTATTATATTTGCTAGCAGTAAACCGCAGACTACCCCCCCTTTTTTTTTTAGGTTTTTACAGTCCATTTTAAGGTTGTCTGGTAGTTATCGCTGTCAATGATAATACTGCCATTGTATCCATAGATTTATGTTTCTGTGAAATTGATACTATTTTGGTGTACAATAAAATTTATTGTATTCTATTCTATGGCTCTTTAACTCTCCCAGAGAGGAGGACTGAGTCCCAGAAATTATGTTTATAACACCTTCATCGTCCTCATCATTATCACCATTTCAGCCGAAAGACATCCACTGTTGGACATAGGCCTCCCCCTAGTGTCGCCAAAATGAAAGGACCTGTGCGTCTCGCATCCATCGGATTCCCGCAACCTTTACCAGGTCATCGGTCCACCTTGTAGGCCTTCCAACGCTGCGTCTTCCGGTACGCGGAACACTTTGTCTTAACTAATATTTTAAAGGCGAAATTATTGTTTTTTTATGATTACTTGTTTGTCCTACAAACACTCGTTCTGGTAGTATTGATAGGATTACTAAAATTCTTTCATAGATCAGATATAAAACTGTAGGGTATCATACAGTAGTGGTACCATATACGGACTTAATTCTACAAGGCATTCTCTGCCTGTCAACCTTTGGGTTAAAAGACAACACTGTGGTAGGTGTGCACAATAAGTAAATAATAGATATTTCAAAGAGAGTATGATTAAATTAATTTGCTTATCTACACTAATATTATAAAGAGGAAAACTTTGTTTGTTTGTAATGAATAGGCTCAAAAACTACTGGACCGATTGTAAAAATTCTTTCACCATTCGAAAGCTACATTATCCACGAGTAACATAGGCTATAATTTATTTTGGAAAAGATAGGGTTCCGTCAAACATCTTATATTTGAGTTTTTCGGACACAAGGTGTAAAAAGTCAACCAGAAAAGTTACTAATTTTGCGTACGCTGCCTAAACTATAAAAGATAGTACCATAAAATGTTCTAATTAATTGTAGATCTTATAAATATCTACCATAGTTTGTTAGGAGTAACCTACTTTCACGCGGGCGAAGCCGCTGGCAGAAGCTAGTAAAATATATATACATATTATGTTAAAGTTATACAATAATTAATACTATGATAAATGTCTAATCATTTTAATTAAGAGAACTTAAAATATCGACACCTGCAAGGAATAAAATTGTAACTAATATTTAGGAACTTTAGAAGATGAGGATGTGTAACTAAATATACCCTTTTATGAACTTCAGTTGCCTCTCACTTACAATGTTTTTACACTATTCAAATCCTTACGTAAAGGAATTTAGCCACAGGACTGAGTGCAAAAAAAATCTGCATTTTTTGTACAGCAAGAATATAATTGTAACTCAAAACTGCCCAAAAACTGAGTTACGATGTTATTCCTTGCAGGTGTCGATATAACAATTATGACGAATACCGTACTAATGTTGAGAGGACTTCAAGGAGCAGTTCCGAATTTTAAAGCATCCGTGATGGGTCTAATGGCCTTCTCACACCCACAACCAGAGCCTAGCCAAATAAAGACTGACCAGTGTCAGAGGACAAAAAGCGATACACGCAAAAAAACCCTATTCTTCAGTATATTGATTTAATATACCATTAAACACATCAACCGTTCAACTTCAAAATTTAAAATTATCAAATTTTCAACAATACTTAACCATAGACAGCATTACGTTTAGCTGTCAGTTGCGTTTAGTTAATTAGTTATTCCATGTCAGTTGCATTTTGTTATACCACGTTTTAGGTCACGTTCCACGAGAATGGGATAAAAAAAGTCTGTCTTATGTCCGTCTCTTGGTTTTAAGCTACCTCCCCATCAATTTTCAGCCAAATCGGTTCGGTCCTTCTTGAGTTATAAATAATGTAACTAACACTAATTTTAACAGAATTTCTTTTATATGTATATAGATTTTAGGATAAAATATTACCCATTAAAAAAAAAACACTAATATCGATTGAGCAGCCGATTTTAAACCTACTACTTTCAGGATGTGCAGTAAGGGATCAAAAGTGCAGTTGCACTCTACCAATGCTAGTTTTTAAAATTTCTTTTTTGTAGAAGTTCAATAGTCCACAACTAGTTTATTCAATACTTTAGATTCTAATCTATCAATTAAATCAGTCATGAACCATTGACCCTCTTATATAAAGAAATTTTAGACATTTTAGCAGTGGTAAGGTGGAACTGCACTTTAGACCCTTGATTGTACGTTTATCATGTTATATATTGTATATTATGTGTGATGTAAGTATATATTTTTTAGCTTAATAAATCAAGCTCACAGTTGAGTTTTATGTGGTTGCCATCAAAAGGGTTAGGTTAGTGTTACTGTAAAGCCTTAAACCTTTTTTCAAATTGCTGTATGGCTGTGAGACGTAGAAGGTCATAAACGGCATCTCGCATCAACTCCTGGTCGTTATCAACCGCCGTATTCTCGGTATTTAGTGGCCCATGAAACTCTCCAATGTAAATATGTGTGATCGCTGCGATTGACCAACAGAGCAAACGCCGCAAGTGGAACTGGATCTGCCACACGCTCTGAAGGGAAGGTAAGTCCTAGACTGGAATCCTCAAGGAAAGCGTAAACGTGGTCGACCTAAGCAGACTTGGCGACGAGCAGTCATCGCAGAGGTAAAGAACATTGGGAAGACCTGGAGCGAAATGAAACGCGAAGCTCAAGACTAAGTGGGATGGTGGCGCATTATGGATGCCCTCTGCTCCATCTAGGGGATACAAGAACTGAAGTTCAAGCAAGTCAAATAAATAATTGCAAAGCCGCACTTAGCAGGTCTTCAAAAATTAACGAACACCGTCAACAATGAGTGGCTCACTGTAGCCCGTCTGGCGCGCCTCGCCTCGCCTCGCCATGTTTTACCGTGTCTCGGCCGTCCCAGCGTTCAATTGTTTCCGAGGCATTTACATCTCAAGAGTTGCTTCTTCACGTCTGGACGATTTTGAAGCACAAATGAGATTATTTGGAATTTATTAAAGGAACCTGAAACAAAACTGTATTTAAGGGGGCATTATTACTTCACAGAGTAATCAAGTTACCGTAAATACTGTTTTGTTATTTTATAGTTTGGTTCGTTTACAAAGTGTGCTTTACTACTTTATATATCCTTGTCACATGTCGTGAGCATCACAGAAATACACCCCGCGTCCGAATTGCAATATTTTAGGTGTTAGCGCGCTAACAGTCGTTCCGAATTACCGTAAACGCAAACATCAGGCGATTTGTTGACGCGCTAACAGTGCTGATATCGTAATTGGTACGCGGGGACTGTCAGTTATTGATAAAAAATGTGTTACTGACAATGAGGGTTACCATTTATAGTTTTAGTAACAATGATTCAAAAATAAAAATAAACATACAGTGAAGTGGGTATCTGGGGCAAGATGTGCAGATAATGGTATAGTAAGGAGTAAATTACCTGACTATTCTTTCTGCGTAGTGCCTGAGAATAGGGAAGTAAGCAACCACTGTTTTCAGGATGTTATTGCCAATGACAAGCTTTCTATCCACCAGTCACATTCAAAAAAATGAAATATACTTCTTAAAACTTGATATTACATGGATGTGGAATTCGAAAAACATATATTTTATTTTTCAAAAAAGAAAAGCAGATACCTACGAGTTTTCAAAAGATAAAACTCTTTTATAGCGCTGGTAGGTAGATCCGAACCGAACTTTTTGCGACAATCATAAAAAAAATGACTATAAAATTGTGTAAAAAGCTCAAACGCAGTAACATTTGTCATTGCAAAGACCTCGTTCCAGTGCCTGTGGCGGTGGATTTAAAAGCGATAGTTTCAGTAAATGAAAATAGTTTTGGCTTAGTTTTGTACGCAAAAGTTCGCTCAGAGCATTCTTGAATAATTTGAAAACTGACGAGTATTTAATAATTGTTTTGAATATTCGAATAAATATTTCGATTATTATTTTCTAAATCGTACTTAAATAAACAATACTATATTTTCAAGTCTAAAATGCATTACATACATGCATACATTTGATGCAATTTTTCTAGTAAATAGATTGTATGTCTGATTATGATTTAAAATAGTTCCAAGTTCGTAAAATAATACCGGTTAAAATACCTAAATAAAAAAACTATTGTAACAAACCTTTTTTACAACTACCCGCGCCGCTACTTATTCAACTCAATACCAGATGGCGTTGCGCTGATGACGCGTATTTTTGAATCTAATTTAAAACAAAAAACATTGTTCCACTCTAGAATACTCCTGTATCGTGGGTTCGGCCACAACCCGAACCCGCGACCCGCAGCGTAGCAGTCAATTGCTCAAACAGTGCACCAACTAGTCATGAGAAAACAGCTCACAGCTAAATACATCGATATAACTACGCGATATTCCTTTCTAAACATCTAAGATCCTGTCTCCTCAGCCTTCATTCACCAAAGGCCCATTAACGAGTTAAATTATAAAATGGACAAAACGTCTAGTTTATTAAATAAAGCTTTGCGTCAATCTTGCTTAGAGTCGCCATTAACTTCGGACTCGGCAGTCAGTCAACAAATTAATATCGACTATGATTTATATGTTTCGGTGCAGACGGACAACTTTTTATTTGCAATAAGGACATAAAAAGTTGCTTGTGAGTTTACTCTGAATTATTGTGAAGTTATATTAAGTTTTAATGTAATAGTTGGTAACTTGGAAGTAGTTCAAATTTAACCTTATTAAGGCTACAACCTAATTCAAGTGAACTTAATTTTGTATAAAAAAAGCTTGGCAAAATACTTACTTCATATAAACAGTACGTCTATGGCTGGACTTAACCCTACCAGGCATTTTCTTACTGTCAACCTTGGCATTTAATGGATAGTATTGTAATATGTGTACAAAGCAATATGCTATACAATTTACTAATAATACCTAACTACTTAGTGATTCTCACTGACCGAATCGAAATCCAAATTATGTTATTAAATCTTAATCTTCTAAACTTCTAACTCACAGAGCACCTCTAAGAAAATGTTAATAAATTTATTCATAGCCCATTACTCAATCTTCAAAACGTATTTATTATTAAAACAACAGCATTATGCAAACGAGTCGCCCGTATGCTCGCCCGGCCGCCGGCTCACTCAACCCGTTCGCGCCGATCACCGCAACCTCGCCGTCGATGTAATTCGATTAGCGACGTCTTCATCGACGGCGATAGACGCAAGATTGGGTTTTGTTGTTGATGTTACTTGTTGGGCCATAAAATGACGCTAAACATCACTCTTGAATTCCCCATTTTAGTAGTCCTGCCCTTCGTACTATACACCTGTATAGTACCTTTGCCAATTATCTACATCTACGCTTGGCCGCGTACTGGAAGACGCAGCACTAGAAGGCCTCCCATAAGGTGCACCGATGACTTTGTGAGAGTCGCGGGAATCCGAAGACTGCGAGACGCACAGCACTGTTCATTGTGGTGACACTTGGGGGACGCTTATCAAAACAATCAATCAAAATCAAAAATATTTTTATTTCATATAGGCCTACATGGGCGCTTATTAAACGTCAGAAGCTAGTGCACTGTTTCGAATTGGTCGTTTCCTATTAGGCGAGGAGCCACCAATCCTAAAAGCTCCGTGACCACGGATTCTAATATTTTTAATAAAAAATAAAAGTTAATGTTTAGACGAACAAGATTTGCTTGGTCGGCGTGGATTTGATTATATGGAGGAGAACCGGCAAGAAACTCCATGGTTACTCTTTTAAAAAATGTGGTTGATGTTACAATATTTTAATATTACATTATTAATAGATAAGATGTAAGAACAGTGTAGACCAGTCAATATTGTACCCAAAAGCACAATAAAAATAATCATATTAAAAAAAGTGAGTCGTAATAAAAAGTAATCTAAGAATTCGAGTCTACAGTGTATGTCCAACAGTGGACGTCTGTCGGTTGAAAGGAAGACGGTGATAACGATTGGCTAATTAAGCATGCTGCGCACTGTATACAGTGATTTATGTTTGGTTTGTTTGGTAAGTAATTTCTTCTGAGCTAAAATTTCAAAACATTTATTATTTATTCAAGTGATAAGAGATAGTGATCAAAAGCGAGAAGGATTAACCACTATCTAGCAAAGAGGACGTTTGCTCAGAGTGACGTATTCGCTGTTCTACTCGCTGCTTTAGGGGCCACAAATGTCCATTACAAAGGCAAAGTGTATCCGCGGGTGAAAATTAAAGATTTGCTAACGACGCGATCTTGGATTTGCATATTTCAATAGAACAGACTTGTTCAGGTTTGTTTCTTGTTTGGCGGATACTTTAATCATCTGAATTATCAAACGATTTTGAACCTTATGTAACCGGAATATTACTGTGATTTTGATCTGTTCTGTAAAAGAAGTTAAACTATAATATTTATCAGCATGATATCAGCCTAATAACTATATAATTGATAGTTTGAAATTCATTTTTAGGGTTCCGTACCTCAATAGGAAAAAACGAAATACTTATAGGATCATTTTGTTGTCCGTCAGTCTGTCTGTCAAGACCCTTTATCTCGGGAACGAGAGGAGGTATTGAGTTGAAATTAAAACCATATACTTAAGTTTGCAGAGACTGCAGTGAAGCTGTGAAAAAATCTAATTTCTTAGTAAACGAAAAAAAAAATAACGAAATCAAAACTCATAGGGTACTTCCCGTAGACCTAAAATCCTGAAATTTTGCATAAAGCGAGGTCTTATAGCACAGGTACAGGAATAATTTTGAAAACTGTAAATGTTACGTCACAACAAAAAAAAAATGCGACTCGAAAACATATTCGAGACTCCATTGGAGGATTGAACCGTTTACATAGGTAAGGGTAAGTTTGTACGGAACCCTCATGGCGCGAGTCTGAATTGCACTTGCCTATTTTTTTTTATTATACAAATGTTATTTATCATAAATAAATCTGATACATAAACAAACACAGTCCAAAAGGAAATACGTATTAATTGTAAATCAAAATCAGCGGCCATAAAACAAACTGCGAAATTGAAATACGTTACGAAAGTCAGTAAAATATCGTATCGAGAACTACATAAAATTGTTTAAAGAAATAAATGTACTGAGCTACCTCGACACGAGTACAATCATAACACTCAAGAAATACGAATACGAAAATGAAAACTAGTCTGTTGATTGTATTTATTCAGATCATCTGTAAGATAAAGTGTGCTAACATAACTATAGGAGCTGAAATAGAAGAGAACGAAAAACAGCAAATACAAGACTTAGAAAAACAGAAAACAGAAATTTACAACCAACTTAATGAAGCCGTCAAAGATACCATAAATACATTAAAAAAAAGTAACGACTCCGATGCTAGACAAGGCGTTACTTATATGCAGGAGTTGATAGCGCTTATAAACAACTTTAACGGTACAGAACTTGCCAAAGCTAATACAGTATGCAATGGAAGTGAATGCACAAATGAAACAACCGTTTTAAAAACTCCCAATAACTTAAATATTTCTGCAGATGGAAGAAGAACTCATACGAAAAACACTGGCCACGACCATATCAAGACAGCAATTATAAAATCAGGAATATTTAAGAAAAGTGATGACATAGAGAAAATACGAAACGAAAAAGTACAAAATCTGCTCGTACTTCAAGGGAAGTTGGACAAATGGTTGAAAATAAGAGAAGCGGAAAAGCAAAAAATAAAACAGTATAAGTTAAGACAGATCTCTCATAGACATCAAACACTGACTGAAGAATGTCCAAACTTTGGCGAAAAGAAAGGAAAAAAAGGGAAAAAGGGTGGAGGAAAATCTAATAAGTATCCTTGTTGTAGAAAGTGCTGCAAATCTTCTTATATGGGCTGCTTATAGTGAAGACAATCGAGTCAAAGAGTAGTGTTTAATGAAGCATTGAATATGTACTTTGTTGCTCTTTACTAAACTCGTTAATAAATAACAGGCCTGTTTTGACATCTGAAAAAGACTCTAGAATGTAACTTTGAACGAAACTGAAAGAAACAATAAAATAATAATTAATTACATAAAGTGTTTTAAAAAATTTACATTAATTTTTTTGCCCCTTAAATAATATGATGGAATATATTGCAAGAATTATTTTTGCGTATTTATGTATTCGTTTTAACAGATGTCAAAACGGGCCTTTTAGTTTTGGACAACTTTAGCTGTGACAACAGTATCGCCCACGCGTACTTTGTAATGTGTACCTTAATTATTTTTCTTTCAATATTATTATAGAGGCGGACAGAATATCTTACTTATTTTATTTACCAGAACCAGGCATACAGTAGAATTAAAAAAATACATTTTAGTTTACTTCAGTATTTGATTGCAAATGCTCTGGATCTGTACCTGGAATCGCTTCTCCTTCCACCTTAAGAAACTTTAACCTGTCTAACCAATCATAATTATAAAAAGACCTTTTTAAAGATGGGGACATTTTTTCTCCATTATCCTTTAGCATATAATAAAGACCCCATTCCCGGCCGATTATATTTATGTGTCATCAATTATTTATTTATTTAATTTAAACAGAACGACCGAAGCCAATTACACCATTTAAACACATACAGAAAAAAATGTAAAACAATAATTAAAATTAAAATCAGAAGTCAAAAGTCACGCAGGACTTTTATTGGGACCTATTTAATAAATATTACACACAGTCATTGGCTAGATTGAATAGGCTCTTAGCAGACTAGTGCGATTCATCATCAATGGTTGCATCACTTGCAGATGGGATCACAGTCATAAGCACTAGTTTATATAATTAAAAAAATATATAATAAAAGAAAGTGTTGCAGAAGTAACCACATATTGCCGTAAAGAGCTGTCAGAAAAATTATTGGCGCCTGTTAAGGCCAGGGTAATGGGATTGTTTGAAAAGCTATCGCAGCCTTGGGATGTAAAGGGAAATATTTTACTTAGTAAAAGTCTGACACTCTCTATCGCTCCACCTAGATCGGGACAAGGTATTTGAAGATTTTTGACCAAAACAATATATTGTATATTTAAGAGGATTTAACAATCACAGGAACCTTTTTATTGTAATATAGATAACAATCTGTGTGAATAGGATTATTACATTTAATCCTCATACACCACCAATTTTATTTTTCATTGTCATAGACCCTTTGCAGGCCTCTGTAGAACTTTAGATATCTAGAGGGACCGCTTTGGGAGACCAAATCATTTTGGTCCGAAAGTGGAATACTGGAATAAGCATAAAGTATGCTCAAAATCAATCTTCTCCTTCTCAAAACGATTTCCTGTGTTGGAGTCAGCCAAAACAACATACAATTGTAATAGTAGATTATGTAACTAGGGCATAAAGCAGTGTTTTTAAGTCGCGGGTGGTATATTAAATTTTAGTCCTGAACGCAGTGAGGGATTCATATAATTAAATCGCGAACACTGCAAATTTTTCTTAAATTCTTAATCACTAACATTTCATTTAGTGACAATTGTAATTTAATTTGATAATATTTTGATGGCATATTTTACCCAGTAGTTTTTACCTTTACTGTATATATGTATATAGTTTTAATTGGTTAAGTATTTTTATTGAATTATACAAATAAATTACCACCACTGTACATGAAGTTTAAATAAATAAATTATACAAATAAATTATAAAACTAAATAAAATTAGCACATACTATACATAAAAAAATAATATGTTTTATTGTAAGAATACTGAAATCAACACATTCAAATCAAAATAACAGTCAAGTTAAATATTTTTGAACTTCGGAACTAACATAGAAATAAGTGATATTAACAGATAATGTGGACCAAAAGTTGTCTTTAAATGAAAAAATTATTGGTATACTATAGTTACGTACGGGCACAAATCTGGTCTTTGGCACTTCAGCAGAGGTCCAGGCTTGAAGTTGAGTCAGTAAGTCATGGAGCGTAGTATGCTGGAGGTTCGAATTTTCGACCGCGTAACGAACACAGTACTGCGCGCTAAAACTAAGATAAAAGATGTTACTCAAAAAGCTGCTACTCTAAAGTGGGATTGCGTCAGACATGTGTAACAGGCGACATTGCAGCAGTTCAAGGTGAAGGTGGAGAGATGACTTTAACAACTACTGGAGGGACTAGCCCGCAATGCTGAAAACAGACGTGTTTGGAAAGGGAGAAAGAGGCGAAGGCCACGTCCCACGTCACGTTGGGCGAAGGCCCAACAGTGGGACATAATGGGTTAACTAACTAACTACCTGTAACGACTGTCTCTCTCAGATCTACAAAGTTTATCAACTAGCTTAGGATATTTTCATTGCGCATCGCCACTAACATACTGTCTAAGGTACATAGGGGTATACTAATGTATACTTTACATCTCCTTAAGTTTGTAATCACACGCTAACACACACAAGTACTTATGTACATGTAATAACTAGGCAGCCACATGAATGCGACCACAGACTATCCACCGCGGCTTACACGACATTAACAAGCTCGTGTTTCAGATTAGCCAGCAGTCAAACAGTGATTAGGCTGCATGCTTTGTTGCGGTCAGTGAGGGTCATTGGCGATAACGTCACGTTGATGGCAGTTACGATTAGCAGAGCTTTCTGTTTCAACTATATTTTGATGTAGTAGCATTAATTTTTCTATAAAATAATAGGTATAAAGATGTAATGTTTTTTTTTTGTTATTGTTGTAAGGACTAAGGGAATTTTATAATAAAACAAGTAAAATAAAAACACTTGTAATTAGTCGCTCTTAGGCGGAGCGCGAGATAGTGTCAGACTTTTACTGTCATTAAAGCATGTTCCTTCGTTGTTTTCGTCCCAGGGCCCCGGGTTTCGTTTTCACACTACCCATGGCCCCAGTAGGCTTCGACCCTGCTGGACCCCTACGATTTGTTGACATCTCCCTGAGACGCGCGTGGAACAATACGCGCCGTCGACGACTTGGGCTCGGTCCCCGGACGGTCAGACGGTGGGCTACCCATTGCTCGTCGTCCGCAAGCCCGCGCTTACGGTGGCCGGAAATCGGGATTGGAATCCCGGCGGCGGTTGGGATGTGAGGACCGTTGCCACACGCGATCGGCCGCCTCCTTTGCAAGCATTACTGCTTCGCAGAAGGAGGCGACCGCCTGCCACTCCTCGCTCCAGAGCATGGCCTGTACCAAGGCCCGGCGTGAGAGACCGCCGCCGCCGATCGCCCGCACAAGGTCACGGCGTTGCTCTGCCCAAGCGGGGCACACCTCCACCGTGTGCTCCACCGTGTGCTCCACCGTGTCTTCTGGGCGGTGCCAAAATGGCGTAAAATAACGCCGCTGTCCACCTCTGTCTGTTTTTTAGCTTACTTCTTCTAAATAACGCTACAGATTAGGATGTAATTTTCACTAATACAAGAGGCGTTAAACAAGGTTTGTGTATATGATTTCATTCGCTAGTTATGTATAGGAGTAAGCTAAATTCACTTTATTTCATTGTATAATGCGTCTCGATGCGCTTCATCACGCTCCGTCAGGTGTGAATCGTACTCCAGGGAACACGAACAGAAGACAGACCCCAGAGACCACTAACTGTGCAGTGAATTACAGCTCTGTTTTCCCATTAGGTTATTAATGGTCGTATAAGAGCTTAACGGGAGCTTGTCCAAGGTTCATATGATGCCTCGCTGGTCAAGCGGTCACGAGGCTGACTGCTGATGATGGTCCAGGGATCGAGAGGTTTTCCTCTCGTGCATGAAACTTAAACATAACTTTTGATATGGAGATGTACTAAAGCGAGCTCAAACGTTACCAGCGTTTAAAAAAATGGTGAAGGAGCATTATGCTTTTCTCTCTAATATGTCTTCTCCTTTCGCAATTTAATACTGGATATTTATTAGTATATTATTTATAAACGAGGCCTGAGTCCCAGCAGTGGGAACATTACAAAGCTGGTTATGCTATGCTATGCTATATTATTTAGTATTATGTTATGTATTAGCAAATCTACAAGTAAATCTACAATCTACAAGTAAAATCTACAAGTCCGTGATAAGACTTGCCATACTGTATGGATCAGAATGTTGGGCTGTGAAAAAGACGGATGAAAAAAGATTGCATGCAGCGGAAATGAGAATGTTGAGATGGATGTGTGGTGTGACGAGAATGGATAAAGTGAGAAATGAATATATTAGAGGAAGTTTGAAAGTGGCGCCAGTGACTGAAAAGTTGAAGGGGAATCGTTTGTCTTGGTATGGTCATGTAAAAAGGAGAGATGAAACACATGTTACTAAAAGAGTTATGAGTATACATGTGGACGGGTGGAGAGGGAGAGGAAGGCCAAAGAAAAGATGGATGGATTGTGTGAACCGTGATATGAAAGAAAAGGAAGTTAGTGATAGTATGACGGGTGACAGGATAGAATGGAAGAAAAAAACGTGATGCGCCGACCCCAAATAAGATGGGACAAGGGCAGGAAGATGATGATGATGTTATGTATTAGCACCAGCCTTTAATCTAGACTTGTGGGAACCTCGGTACTGCTACTTCGAGGAGTATTTCTATTCAGGTAAATAGGAGTAGATGAGAGGTTATGGTAAATAGCCACTGCTGCACCTTGATTCTGCTCTTCACACGTTGGAGGACCTCTGAGTGGCGAATCATTGTAGAATAGGATCGGGCGAGACTTATCTATCTTTATGTTAATAGAAAGAGTTATGCTAGAAACTGGTAACTGAAAAAAAAATTGAAGTGAGACCGTGATGATCCAGAAGAAGGCCGTCGAGCAAGATCTTAAGAGAGTCGATCCCGGTCGCAGAAGAAGGCATGAGGGATACAACCATCGTCGGCGTCGACTAAAACGCCAAAATGCCGCCTTGTTAGACAGGAGCAGGGACTCCAGAGTCGCGAGCACTCAGACTGGGGAATCTGTCCAGCAACCGAGTGGATCCAAGGAAGGGCGGCACAGTGATCACATGCTCATGTACAACGAGGCTTAAGGGATACCATATTACAGTCTCCCTAGAAATCAGAAATCAGAATATATAATATTGTGCCCGACTAAGCATCGCACAGAGGACGATCCAGAGTGCTCTTTAAGAGGTCACAGAGTCCTTTCTATGTGCTGATGCCGCTCATGGTGATCACCGGGTGGTTTTAGTGAGGTAAAAATCACACGCTTCCTATTTTTTCTCAATAAGTCGAAGTACTCTTGAGAGTGTCGAAGTATACGTTTTATGCGACATAAACGGCCGTATCTTAGGAGTTTGTTATTTTCACAGCTTCAAGGGATCGCATCATTATATTTCTATGGACCGCAGAATCAAGTATATGGTTTTAATTTCAACTCGATTCCTCTACGTATTCCCGAGATAAAGACCCTTGACAGACAGACAGACGGACAACAAAGTGATCCTATAAGGGTTCCGATTTTTCCTTTTGAGGTACGGAACCCTAAAAAACGATAACAAAAAAAAGGTTGAAGCAGATTTTTTTTGGTTTTATTATGTTCATGCCCAATTATAGGTGTCCATATACTTGTATTGTCTACAGTGAATACACGCGTGATGATGACGAACAAAAGCAAAATATCCTGATAATCCTGTCAATCCTGATTTCGTTTTCATGTGTCGTCAAATGCCATGTTATATTATTATCTGCATACCGTACCCCAATGTGAACCGCTCCGTAGGAATCGTTGAATTGATGCCAGACAATTGTGTGACCGCTTTTAGGGTTCCTCAGGAAAAGGGTAAAGTGGAACCGCTATAAAAAAAACTTTGTATAATTTTATTAATACTGTGAATATATTAACATTCGAGATAATAGTCGTATATATCTTCAATGAGATTGACGAACTGTAAGTTTTTTTTTAATAATATGAACTAGAGGAGCTACTATTAGAGGAAGTTTGAAAGTGGCGCCAGTGACTGAAAAGTTGATGGGTAATCGTTTGTCTTGGTATGGTCATGTAAAGAGAAGAGGTGAAACACATGTTACTAAAAGAGTTATGAGTATACATATGGATGGGTGGAGAGGGAGAGGGAGGCCAAAGAAAAGATGGATGGATTGTGTGAACAGTGATATGAAAGAAAAGGAAGTTAGTGATAGTATAACGGTTGACAGGATAGAATGGAAGAAAAAAACGTGTTGCGCCGACCCTAAATAAGATGGGACAAGGGCAGGAAGATGATGATGATGAACTAGTACTTGACTGTGATCTCAGCTCATGTTAAGCAGCGACGCAATCATTGATGCTGAGACGCACTAGTTTATCAGGAACCTATTCATTCTAGCTTTGAATATACCTAAATTAGGTATCAAACTTATACAACCTAGGTATTCAAATTCTGGTGTTTACGATATTTTCATGCATAATTTTTTTTTCAAAATCTGAAAGGAGATAAGGCCAAAATACTTCATTGATTTATAACGTGATACACGTACAATAAAGAACAGTAATGGCCCAGTGGAAACAGCCCCGACTTAAGAGTCGCTGGGTTCAAACCCAGTCAGGCGCATTATTTATGTGTAATTTATTTTATCACAACTACTCTCAAAATGGTGAAGAAAAACATCGTGAGGAAACCGGCATGTCCTAGAACCAAAAATTCGAAGACTATTCGCACCGGGGCGACATGGTGGGTTACGGCCCATTCCCTCTCCTAGAGATGTCTGAGTCTCTGCAGTAGAGACATTATAGGCCTGGTTATGCATATATAATAGAATGAAATTGCCTTTTTTTAAAACGGGTTGCTTTGAAGTGTTTTTTTATTAGCTTTCATGGTTATAAGAATTGCGATATTACAGAAAATACAACACTTCAAAGCAACCCGTTTTAAAAAAACGGCAATTTCACAGTTAAAGACCTAATACTATACACCTACAGCATCTCTTATTCATGATCATTGTCCACAGCCCGACTTCGCCCACTGCTGAGCATAGGCCTGTCTTTTCTTGTGGTTACCCCATTCTTGCCTCACTCTAATCTAGGTTTTACCCACGATACTTCAATCTAATACTAATAATACTTCAATTTGACGGCACTATTGGTGCAGTGGTTGAACGATTGGCTGCTGCACTACGTGTTGCAGGTTCGATACCGGCCCAGAACAAATAATAGATTTTTTTTTGGGTCTGGGTATCTTGTGAATGTGAGTTTACTTGTTTGTAAACGCACCTACGATACGGGAGTCATTCATTCATAAAACAATATTAAAAAAAAAACAAATTCTAAATATAGAAATTAAAATAAGCCACTGGCAGTTAAGAGATGACTTCAATCAACAGCGCCCGTTCGAATCGCACATTGTATGGTCACCTGAACCGATGCTTTGCCGCCAGAAATCGCGTCGTATAGCATTGCATCGCAGTTTTGTGAGGGAACCCTAAGTTTCTAACACAGCTACGGAACCACCATCCACAATAACACTCGAGCCGCAACGGTTTTTTGTTTAATAAAAACATCATCCTCTTATCTATTTAAGGGTGGATTTTCCTCAATACGAACATCCCGTGTTATCTGGACGGGTTTCAGGTTTTTTTCACACAAACGGACATATCGACACGGAGTAGCGATATCATTTGTACGTGAAGCCCGTCCGGAGTTTGTGGCGTAGGCACAGAGCCTGATAGTCGGACGAGATACGTCTGCTTGAGGTCGGGAAAGGATTTTTTGTTTGAGGTCTGACTTTTGTTCGTGTGATAAGAAAGAGTGTGTTTGTGGAATTCTGAAGAGATCGAATATTTCTTTGAAGAAATGCTACATAGATATAAAAGCCTAGTTTATGCTTGCGGCTGCTCTCGCTTGGTAGTCAGAAATTGTCTTATTACTTGCTGTGCCAGCGACTCACACGCGTGATAGTAGAAAATTATCTCAAGGAAACCCACTCCCGAGATAAAAATAAATATTTTCATTTCGGTTAAAGTACGTTATCACACTAATATTGTATAGCCGGAAGTTTGTGTTTGTTACTCCTTCACGCTGAAACGGTTAAACAGTTTTAGATGAAATATAGTACACGGGTAGACCATGACCATATTTGAAGGATAGAGTGTATATAATAAATTGACTACCAACCAAACAATTGTACGTCTTTATAATGTTTAGACGTTTGGCATTGCTATTTTCAGGCTTAGGATGGGTGGAACACAATGGAACAAACACTGAGATTTACGAAATGCATGACGGACAAAACGTCGGAAGTGCCTGTAATTGACTTGTAGAATCGAATCGTAAGATATGTTGCGGAAATCACTAAGAATTTATTACAACAGGGGCCGACATGAGAATCAAATTCCGGAATCGACTCTCAGTAGTCGTTCTTGCATTAACAGACCAACGCGGTATTAAAAATACAAAAATTTTATTTAGTCTTGGTAACCCATAAACCCACACAAATTGATAAGCACGATACGAATACGGGTTCAACCGACTCAGCTGATAAGCTGGCTCACTGCCTACCTCTATTTGTATTGTTGAACAGCGGAAGATCGGATTGTATCGGAAATCTTCGGGTGCGCTCGGGTGACTTTGGGGTGTTTGATGTTTCGTTCAAAATTACTGAATTTATTTTAAGTGAGATGAAAAATACTTTTTACGATTAAGAGAAAATTAAAGTATTAGCTTTTCTCGACGGTTTCGGTTATATTTTTCTGGAAAATTTGGTACTTTTTTCAGGATAAAAGGTACCTTATGTTCTCTAGTTCATTTTTTGGTTGGGAAATAATGACGTGGAGGCAGGGGGCTTGTCAGATTTGTGTTTAGTCGTTGTACATTCCAATTATCATACGAGCACACGCTTAGAGTACGGCTGTGCTACGTTCGGCTAAGTCAAATAAGTAATAACGAAGTACCTTTCTTTTATTTACGTGGGAAATCATGAATAGACTCCTACCGCTCTGAACACTAAATCCACAGTGTTCCTTTAGTTGCCCTTTGTGAGGGCACACTATGGCCACTCAAAAGAATCACTCTCTTTCGAACAAACGCTCTTAACCCTGGCAGGCATCGGCCGCAACACGTCGTCGACCTAGAATTGGTCCTTACCGGATGGCCGGACAGCGACCTACCTGTTGCTCGCCGTCCGCGAACCAACGCCAACTTAACCAACGTTAGGTTAGGTTAGGTTAGGTTCTGCTTCGGGAAGTACTTGTGTCGCATAAACAGGGAGCCAGACGCTCGGTGCAGTGATGGGCACCGACTGTCGGGAGGACACGGCGCAGCACACACTGGCAGAGTGTGCCGCATGGGAGGGAAGCGCCGTGCCCTCGTATCTGAAGTGGGCCCCGACTTGTCGCTGCCGGCCGTCACTCGTTCTATGATCGGGGTCGTCCGCTGTCCCCCATCCAGCAAGACCCGAGGCGGCGGCGCGTAGTGTTCCACGCGTGCTCCTATTGAACGTCGCGGGGGAGAACACATCCCCGCGGACCAGCTCCCACGATCCCCGATCCAAGTGTGGGAGGGAACACCGGGGTGGTTTTTAGTCAGTAAGAGTCTGACAGACCCCTTCGCCTGCCCCAGGCGACATCCATGAGCAATTTCCAACTCGGCATCAAAAAAAAAAGGATAGGTTAGGTTAAAGTAATATTTCCAAAACGGCAACAAAAAAAAAAGGTTAAAATAATATCCTCTTCTTACACTGATTTCTATTTGACGTCACGGGGAAGAAGCGTAAACAATTCAGGACGAGCCTACCGCCCCTTAATTTATTGATATTGATCGACATTATGAAGAGTCACAACAACTGTTAATTTGGCTGCTTTGTATGATGTGAGTGCTCGGACTATCCGACGACCTTTGCGCTTCGTTGGGTTACATTACAGATACCATGCTTAAATGGAACTCTAACCTCACCACAAAATGGCTCGGCTTAACTTTACGCGGCCATATCTCTATTTTGATTGGTCGAATTTTGCCGTTGACAAAACTTTTGAGATGATCTTTATGGCGGTAAAATTGCACTCATTATGATAAAGCTCATGACGAGCTTTTCGATTTTTTGTTTGATCGACTGGATTTAGTTTTTTTTTTGTCAAATATTTCTATATATCTTACCTAAATAATAACTAGTTAGCCGATTTTCATGTTGAGGGTAGGTGTTTCTAACACTGTGATAACTGTCAATGATCGTGTTTTCGAAAGTTTTCAGAAGACTCTTTATGTATTGAATGGTCACCCATCTTCGAACCGACCTCGGTTCTCGTTAGTGATGCTTACCCTTGAAGACCAACCCTTGCGCTTGTCATTACTTAGCGAGGATTTTATGTGTGGTTCAATTACAATAACAAATTACCTGTTACGAAACCAGGCCGTTGTCCTATCCTATTAGGCACAAAGTACTTAGCCTAGATTTATTTTAGTCTAGATAACTGAGACCACTATACGTCTTGGCTGTCCTTCGTCTCTTTGTGAAATTAAATGGATTTGATCCCTTTCAGGTAGCTTTAGTAGAGGCTGTTTCAAATTGTACAAATTCTAGATCCGCACATGTTTATTATTTATGTGGATAATAATTTGTTGTGGCTTCTTTTTGTCTGATTGGCTGACAATCAAACTATCCTTGCGCGTCTTTACTTTCTTGACATACACAGGTGGTCTGAAAAGTTTCTGACCTATCAGAGATACAAGACATTTAGTTTACAATAAAACAGATAACAGCGTTTCGTAACAATCAAATATTGATTGTCTTGGGGTTGTAGGGCCAACGATGGCCGCTGACCTCTAGAAGCCTCAAGGTATCTCGAAGTCATTAATGTAATTTGATTAGCAGGTAAGAGACACACGTAGAGGCTAGAAACTTGTCAGACCACCTCGTATTCAATTCAATATAAAATATTTTATAGCTAGTGTACGGTTACAATTGGCTGCTTCCTATGGACAAGAACTGGAAAAAAAACGATTACTCTTTTAAAAAATTATTGGTTTTATCGATGTGTCATCATCACCTACTACTTACAGTGCACTACTTCGTGTTTTTGGTAACAAATGTATGCCCAAGCTTTCGGAGTGTGATCGATAGATAGAACATTTATTTTTGATGGAGTCTTTATGTGCTTTTGTTTTACTTTTCCTTCACTGAGTAAGGTAATGTTTGTGCTTCTTGACATTTTATCTATCATCATTTCAGCCGAAAGACGTTCACTGCTGGAAATAGACGTCTCTAAAGTGTCGCCACAATGCACCATTGGATTTCATTGGATTTCTGCGATCCTCACTAAGTCGTCGATCCACCTTGTGGAATTCGAAGGCTGTGTTTTCCAGTATACGCGGTCGCCACTCCAGAACCTTTCGGCCCCAAGTAATACTGGTAATGTTGGTTCTCCTGCGGATATCTTTATTGTATGCTTATGTCCCTAATTTGGAAGAATATTCAGACACATGACAAACTCCAAAACACGTTTGTGACCCGACCTTTTGGATCAGGTCGCCAGCACTGGCCTGGACCAGAAAATCGTCAAAAATTTGACATCTAGTGGTCGACTAATTCCTTGGTCATTTTTTATTGTATTTTCTAAACATCAAAAACTTTTTCTTTTTTCAGGATCATCTCAAGTGGCTTTCTTAATTTTTCTCTGCCTGTCCTTTTGGAGCGAATATCAAATCTTGCCATTATACAATGACTAGCTGCCGCCAGAGGCTCCGCCCGTGTGCTAGAACAAAATTACCCCAAAGGTACTTTCAGGATATAAAGTGTTCTGTACTATTCCAGGACATAGTCTACCAAAATCTGCTCAGCCTTTCGACTGAAGAAGTAACTGAAGAAGTAACAACCATACATACATCATCATCATCATCATTTCATCCGAAAGACGTCCACTGTTAGACATAGGCTTCCCCCAAGCATCGCCACAATGAGCGGTCTTGTGCGTCTCGCATCTATCGGATTCCCACAACCCTCACCAGGTCATCGGTCCACCTTATTTTTGAGGAGCTTTCCAACAATCATACCTAAATACTCAAAAACTTTCATCTTTATAATATTAAATAAATAAATAAATAGTTAGTGTGATTCCTTTTCCTCGTTCAAGTGCTATATAGTTCTTGCACATTTTTATCATGATTGTATCCCTGGTTCTTCAATAACAGTTGATGATACTACATTACCCTACGATTGCGAAGATCAAAAGGGTGAATACAAAGAATACCGTTCGTCGCATGTGATTTAAATATTCATCCTCGACTGATGGCCGGACAAAGGAGCCGCTGTTCGTATTGTGACGTTGTTACAAAAGGATTTCATACGGATCTGATTTGGTTTACATTTATTGATAACATCTTTTTTTTTGGGTCAAAATCATGTACTTACTTCTGCTATTTTGGATGGCGCGAGACGGAGTGGCAGATTATTTTTGACTAAAACTGACACGGTCCCTTCAGATGTCCTCCGTGAGTGCTGTTTTGAGGTGGGAAATTATCCAAAGACTTCTCTCACTCTAGGGTGGTAAGAGCGCGTGTCACTCTTTTACTGACTAAAACCACTCCTATATCCATTTTACTATAATGTTATTGTATAAATCGTTTCTGGACTGTTTTAAAGCTAAAGTTATCCTTTATCATGAAAGAATTGAAAGATTGAATTGAGATTGAAGAAACTGGTGCCTGTGATACAATGTTTTTCTTTTCTGTATTTACCAATTATTATATGCCAAATTGTTTTTATCAATTGTATTTTCTATGTGTATTTTTCTGAAATAAGCCATTATTATTATTTCTTCTTTGCCTTGCTTGTGTTTGCGCGCCAGGACCAAGTTACTGACATCATAGCCTGAAGAATCACCTAACTTAAGTGGTAGTGGGCAAGGCATATTGCTCGCAGAATAGATAGTCGATGGGGTTAAAAGGTTGGAGTGGTGACCACGTACCTATTGGAAGACAAAGCGTTGGAAGGTTTCTCGTAAAGTATACTGACGACCGCGAAGGTCGCGGGAATTTGATGGATGCAAGACGCACAGGAACTGTTCGGTTGTTTTGGTCAACCGCTAAGTACCCCACTATGAACAGCTTTCTATAAAATTTATGATTACACATTTGTGAGCTCTATGATATGATATTATAGGGATCCGATATGTCATAATATCACAAATCAGCATGCCATAATGTTTTCTTTGAAGATTGTAACTTGTTATTTTACCAGTCGGCAATTTCAGAATAGTTTTATAATTTAAGCATAAAAGGTTCTAAATTAAAGATATCGTTGGCAATTGTTGTTTATGAGCACCTGGATTACTGAGAATGGCAATATTTTAATGAGCATTTCTCTGAATTATAAAGTTCGTAAAATATGATCTACAAAGCTGTGCTCTGCCAAGGAAGTGATAATTATGCTTAGTTACTTCTTATTACACTTATTCTTCCTTTATCACATATTGGCGACTTAACCCAGCTTCGCTCAAGTGTCATACATCTTTGAAATTCTCGATTTTTCTCTACTTTATTTACACTCTGTCTATTGGTGAAAACACACCATACATACGAAGATCCGTTCAGTAATTTTTGAGTTTGTCGTAAGCATAAAGAAGCGGTGGGGGATTTAGTTTTATTATTATATATAAGCATTTTGACAGCATGGCTGTTCGAATTTATTTTAGCTCATATGAACCTTAATGCTTATTAATTTGTGTATAGGTATATAATATAATTGTATTATATCTATGATTCTTTTATATACATTTTTTATATTCACCTGTTTTGTCGCTTTTTTATTACACCTACTACTATTTTTCTCTGCATCACCCAAAGTTTGGCTGGTAGAAAATGCATAAGGCATTAAGTCCATCTCTGGACCATAATATGCATAAAGTATTAAATAATAATAATAATGTGGTGGTTATGTGGTGTGTGTGGTGTGTGTGGTGTGGTGGTGTGGTGTGTCTGTATAATATGTGGGTATTTGTCAAAAGCTACTTCACGGTTTCAATTGGGAGTTTTCGCACTGCGTGTCGCGGGTTCGATATCCGCATGGAACCAAAATTTGTATGGTCTACAAACGTATCCGCGAAATTTTTTAAAAATAAACCTAATAAAAGCTAACATCAATTTTTTCCTTAGGTGCGCTTATTCCAACTAGCCCACCTCTCTCCAAAAACAGATTAGGCCTCTTTTTTAGGTTTTTCAGGGCGTCAATAAGGGAGTTCGGGGATCCTAAGTTTCTTGTGCGTATTTCAGTGACCCTGTGCAGTCTAGGAGCACATGCGCAATTGTCTCCTCCCCCTACAAGCATGCTCTGCACAGGGGACTATCTGTGATGCCTACTGTGTGGAGGTGCTTATTAAGTGTGCAGTGTCCGGTGATGGTCTCCGTCACCAGGCGCAGGCCGCCTCTATCCATTCTTATGAGTTTTTTTGGTGAGGGCTTTATTAAACTAGGGGTTACGACGGACTAATTTTACTACCATAGATAGTTAAGAAAATACCGATAAACTTAGCTTTATAATAGCGTTTTATTCAACCAAATAATAATCCCAGAACTAAACTTAGAACGCGTTTTAGAATAAGGCGGTATATGTCGGTTAGTCCGATCACTAATTAATTTTAAGTCATATTTTTTTTAAAGGCTGCGGCTGTTGATCGAAATAGAACAAATAAACAATACGAACCAAACAAAAGAACACATTATTTATTATTATTTATAAACTAAATTACCTGACAAAGCCACAAAAGTATTTCCATCAATTTTATCAATATTACTAACCATATCAACAAACCTCTCGAAATATTTTGAATCAATCAGGAGGCCCTACAGACTTCCTTCATTACAATATACAATACAAAAAAGCTAGCCAAGTTCGAGCCGGATTTACTAATTCGTGGTTCCGTACCGCAGACACATCCTACAGATGTTGTTGTTAGCCCATTATATCCCACTGTTAGGCGAAAGCCATCCTCTCTCATTTCCACACACGTCTGTCCTCAACTATTGCGGGCCAGTCCTTCCAGTAGTTATCACATCTCTCCACCTTTGCTTTGGTCTGCTGCGATGTCGCTTTGCGTTTTATGGGACCCAATAAGTGGCTCTTCTAGCCTGACCTATCATATTTTCATGATTACAATTTTGTACTTTATTAAAATTATTAATTAGAATCAGACAACGATGTATGCTTGTATGGAGATAGGTTTATTTTTTAATTTCACTTGATTTTAGGAATTACTCCTGTATCGTGGATGCGTTCACAAACATTTAAACTTACATACACAAGATATCCAAACACGGAACCACTATAAGTACACCATACAAATGTTTGTTCTGTCGAAAAATAGATTAAGCGTAATTAAATGTAAATGTTTTGAGAAATAATTTTCTAAAGAGTCCAGTCCGTTGGCAGCCCTTCACTACGGATCCCTAAAACATAACAATATCTTCCAAAAAGGGAGAGAAATCACTGAAAAATCTGTCCTGCAAAATAGGCAAACAAAAACTAATTTCCTTATTTATTGCCAGGGGTTGAGAGGTGTGAAAGGGGGTGTAACGGGGGTGCAAGGGGTCTAAGGGGTGAAGCAAAATATTTGATTGTTCGATCGTTTTATTGTCAATTGACAATCGACGGAAGTGAGGAAATTGAGTAATAGCTTGAACAACGCTTTGTTTGTAGTGGATGCGAAAAGTTGGGAGTTGAGACAATTTTTACAAATTATGTTTTCATGAAACATAGTTTCCATTCTAACTTGTCAACACTAACTTCTCCAAACCTGATATAAGCAATCTAATTTAGTTTACCTTTGATTATAGTAAGTGGACTTAAGGAAGGAATGATGCGGTAAAGATATGGGAACGATGCAAGTTTTTTCAAAAACATAACTGTGAACTACATTAGTATAAGATACACTGAAAAACAATTCGCATTACTTCGTTCCTGTATTGTGAATGTTCTCACAAATATGGAAACTCACGATACTTACATACACAAAACACCCAAATCCAGAACACCTTTATGTAGGCCATACAAATATTTGTTCCGTGTAGGAATCGAACCCACGACACGCAGCATAGCAGCCAAACGCTTAGCCATTGAGCTAAAACATGCTGTCAATTGTATGTTAGACTTTTACAATAGTTATACTTGTTTCCTCTTTTAGTAACTCTTAATTGGCAAGTTCATCGTAAAGATCATACAAAACCATCACTAGTTCTCAACAAGCTTTGCAATGTTCACTGTGATGAATATTGATCTTTTAAAAAATTGTAACTGAAACTTTTTTTTCTCTTTTTCCTGATCTGTTTTTTTTTTTCATTATGGATAGATTTCTATATCTGCTAAATAAAGGGGTAAGAGAATTAAATTAAAAAAAATCTTGAGACATTCATTAACATCATTCAAAAGTTCCTGCCCAAAATTTGTCCCAAGTCCATAGCCTGCTTATAAAATGTCTTAAGACCTAGTCCGCACTCGTTCGCGAGACAACTAAGGAAATGAGACGCTGAGTAAGAACGCGTCTGTTCTGCCTATCTGAGTGTCTGACCTTCGTCTGACTTTGACAGGAGAGAATTGAAACTACTGTCATTCTGGTTTTCATTCGTGTAGTGGACTTTATATTGCTAGCTAGGCTCGCACGCTCGTTGGCTTCCTGATAAGCAAAGTTTTTTTTTAATAGGTACAATTAATCAAAAACCTACTCTTTTACGGCACGCAATTAACTGTTTTTCGCACTTATGCGGAAAAGTGCGATTGTTCACCCCTGCCACAATTTGTTTAAATTTATTGTATCAAGCTGGACGGGTCGGCCCCCATGAGCCGCACATCAACACTCGTTTATTTATATTTTTGAAAGTGTATTGAAAAACGTTGTTTGATATAAGTACGTAGAAATTTGTCACTGCAGCCCACGGCTCCGTAACACCCTCGCCAAGGCTCAGATGAATGCCGCCTCGGTCACAATGAGAAACTTTCTTCATTTGTATCAAAATGTACTATTTACATAAGGTAGCTGTTGCCGGTCTAGTACAACTGGGGTTCTTTACAAATTAATACTTTGTCAGCGATAATGGTCATCAAGTGCATACATGTACCTTTTTTATTATTGATATCTCGCGCTTGGCCACTACTTCAGCTAATATGGTTATCGATAATGTGGTCAACGATGAAGCACGCTTGCCTAGAACTAACCTATTCACTTTTGACTAAAAGACCACCAGGTTGTAGTTATCAGGAAACACAGACCCCTGTAGGGAATTCCACTCTTTAGCTGTACGCACAATGAATGTGTTCCCAAAACGTTTTGTGCGTATGGCTGGGATGTCCACCATGTACCGGTGTATGTGGTTGGCCACGTGACTTTTCCATAAGTTTTTGTTAATCGTAATCGGAATATTACTCCTAGCTACCCATGTGTAGTAAAAAAAAAATGAATCCAAATACTTCTTGTCTTTCATAATTCAATATGAAAAACAGTACAAAAACAACGGAGTATAAACTAAACAAAAAGAGCAACAAATAACCGCGCCCCGTTAATAACGAAACATTAAAATCGAACAAAAAAGTGTTGTTTTCACAAATAAATATGACTTTGTATTCACAAAGCGTGGACCTACATCCTTAGCTAGAGCCACTGTACAGGGAAATATACAAAAGGTACACTCTGTGTTATTTATGAGAGTATATTTATTTACTGTCTTTTTTTCTCTAAAGAGTCTCGTTTGATTACAATAATACCTCACTCACTACAATCTAGTCTACTTGCTCCAGTTTAAACAATAAATTAAGTCGAGGTTTTAAAAATGTTGAACTTTTTTGAACCTTTGGAAATCTACAAATATAAAATATAATGTAATATTTCACAACTATCACACAACGCTGTCTAGTCTAACAAAGAAAACACCGTTACAAATTATTTTATTAAAATTGACTGTAGTGTAAAAATCAAAACATGATTTAAATTAGTTGACACAATAAAAAAAAAATCACGAATCTGACCCTGACTTACGATTCCAAACGTGTATATCTACGAGATTACGTCACAGAAATATTTGAAAGTTACATTAAATAATAAAGCTTGTTTTCTAGAAGGGTCTGGCAATACAAAAGTTTTGGATAGTTACTGTTAATTTTTATATATCGTATTATAAATATAAATTGAGTTTGAGACATCGTGGTGAAAGGATTAGTCAGCTAGACTCTGCGTTACCGAGTGCTAGCTGTCCAGGGTGCGCCAGGCGTTTGGAATAGCTGTACGATATTTTTAACGCCACTCGGGGAGACTCCTTTCATGCACTGGTCAGAAAAAAATCAGAGTACATCGACACGAAAAGAAAAAAAAGAAGAAGAAAAAGGTAAATATAAATCACTGTTACGGGGCCGCGAAGTCGACACGAGATCCGGGCCAGAATCTACAAAGTACTCTGTAAATACAATAGGCTCATAGTGGCTTCTTCAAAGGTATCAAAATCGTACAAGTACTAGAGAAGTATCTACTTAAAGTCCTACGTATAAAATAGTGAAAAATTTTCTCATTTACAACAGACCTTCTGCGCCATACCTGCTCTATGCCGCCACCCTTTGTCCTACATGGGCACCAGAGGTTTGATTTAATGGCACTCGCGGCAATAAACAAATTTATTAAGTGAATATCCCCAAATGGCATTCGGAATTGGATTTTTTTAAACAAACACGCGAAGGTAAATCGAAAATGTCGTTGGCAGGTATTTTCTAATGTTCTCGTATGGGAAATTTAAAAGGATATCCAGATATGAAAACAAATGTGAAAGGCAAAATATTGCTTTGAAAATAGCTGTGGGTTGTAGTCATTGTTTATCTGTTGTGAGTTCGGTATTATTTGTGTTCGGCTGCGGGATGCTTTCAGAGTTACCGAAGCTCTGGAAAGCTAAGAGCGACTGAAAGAACACGAGTGGGGATTAGTCAATCTGATACTCAATCTCGTTCCACCCAGTGGAAAAGGAGTGGCGCAAGCTATTTGATGGATACAAACTTAAAAAAGAATCAAAAATCTGTTCAAATTATTTTTTTATGCGGAATTATCATCTGTGTAATTAGTGCTGTCTATCTGCATCTGTATCTTAGTTTCCCATAAAGGTAGAATAGGCTTACTCACTTTCACAGTGTGCGTTATCACTTAGTATGCATGCAAGGAATGTGAATGATCAATAAGCTGTCCGATGCCACAGCTGACATTAATAATTTTTAATGTCAGCTGTGGCGTCGGACAGCGCAGCTCGTGGAAAACGGCTTTGTGTAGGCTAGGAAAACGGAAATGATTTTTTTAATTATTGATAGAGTCGCGCTTGACCACTATTTCACCTGATGGTAAGTGATGATGTGGTCGATGATGGAGTACGATTGCATAAAAGTAACATATTCACTCTTGACTTAAAGATCGCTAGGTTGTAGCTACTAGAAACAAAACTCTGATAGGAAGTGTGTCAAATAGACAGGCATGAATAAAATGTGTCGATATTTGTGGTAAGGCCTTAAGACATTACTTTTAGAGTCTGCCGCGCATCCATGTCACTCATCTTTTGCACATCTTTTATGAGAAGAATCACACTGTTTTACTGCTTTGCAATTCTTCCTCGTACCAGGTAGATACCCGGTACGAAGTTTCACGCAAACGCACTCTTCATTAAGAATGAATGTCTCTGCATATTTGAATCGAGATTTGATTCAAGATGGATATCATAATTTTTCTGGTGATGATTTGTCTTCTTCATCTCAACTTCTCTTGTAGTCGTCACGTCTTTTCAGCCATTTCATCTTTCACATAGTTCATAGTTTTTATGGTCTTCCTCTATTGTTATAGCCTTCCACTTCTTTGTGGTCTTGTTTCCATACTTAGTTCTTGGTGGACCATTTTGCGTTATAGTTGGTAGGCTAAGGAGAGGTAAGTTATTGTGTGGTAACATAATACCTCTATATCCATATTACCTTTCGACATACGACACGTTTGGCGCAGTGGTTGAGCGATAGGCTGCTGCAGTGAGGGTCGCGAGTTTAACTCCCACACTGATTAAATATTCGTTTGGACTACAGTAATTTTTCCGGTTCTGGGTATCTTGTGTTACATGTGATGCTTGTGGACACTTAAACGATACAGGACAGATAACTCACACAACTAACAGTAGTATGAAGTAACTTTTTCACATTCGGAGGCATTCTCTTCGTTTCTTTGTATTTGTCCGTGTTTTCTGACTACAAACCTAGGGGTCTTTAAGTCAAGAGCAATTGGGTTACTTCTAGGCAAGCGTGCCCCATCGTCGGCCACATCATCGCTTACCGTCAGGTGAGATAGTGGTCAAAAGTAAGCCTATATATAATAAAGAAAAACACACACATAATAATTAAATTGGTAACCAAGACATGAAAACCAATAGGTAACAGTAAGTGCTGATTGGAGCAGCATTAGATTGGATCCCAAATTGTTATTCGTGCCTGTGGTTAACGCCAATCTAGATAATTCGAGGGTATTCCCACCATTAGCCAGATTGTGTGCAGTTTCACTGGTATTGGATTACAAAGGGATGAGGTTTGATGGAGGAGAATAGGTTTGAGGCGGGAAGCTAGATGGGGTTGTTGGAAAGAGTTACCGTGGCCCTGAGTCGCAAAGGGTAACTGAAAGAACAAGGGTGGGTTTTTAGTAAATAAAAGTCTAACATTCCTCGCTCCACCTAAGACGGAAGCAGATATATAATGATTTATCACTTTCAAAAAAAGGACGCGTGGGAGATTAGACACTGGACTGCCAGCTCTGTTTTTCTTTGAGAGTACTTGAAATACCGTCCGATTATAATTTATGTGTATGTGTATCTTCAAGGCTAGAGCAAATAGCCTTTTAATAAACTAGTGCGCCTCCCCATCAACGATTGCATCACTGCTTAACATGAGCTGGGATCACAGTCAAGCACTACTTTATATTATTTAAAACAAATGCCAGATACAATGAAGTATTTTTCACTTATGAAGGTTTTTATATGTTATGTGCAAAGAAAGCGTATTATTAGGATTAGCGAAGGGAGCTGCTCTCGTAAACATATATAAGATTGCCATTACGAGCAGAAGAAAGCTCAAAAGTGACCAATCTTTCCCTCTATAACAGTTAAAAGTAATACATAGCAATTATAATTTGGATTAGAAAGAGTTTTTTTTTATTATTATTGATAAGCTCGCATTTGATCTGTGTCTCTGATCTCACCTGATGGTAAGCGATGATGTGGTCGACGATGAAGCACGCTTGCCTAGAAGTAACCTATTCACTCTTGATCCCTAAGTTGTAGACATCAGGAAACACCAGTTTTGTCAAATTAAATATCATTTTGTTACATCACATTAGTTTTCCAAAAATCCGTACTTGATATTTATCCTTATTTTAATATGCAATATATTGAAGACTAGCTTTTGCCCGTGGCTTTGCCCGTTCACATTAAATATAAACTTATGCTACTTAGAGATAAAGCAGCTTTCTATCGGCGAAAAAATTTTAGCAATCGGAGCAGTACTGTCAGAGATTACATCCTACAAACAAGAAAAAAGAACTTAAACTCCTTATATAATATTAGTATAGATAAAGGCACTCACCCAGCGTAGCGCTACCCGGCTCCGCTGCGCCGCGTCCACAAAACGTAGCGCGACCAATTTGTGACCGTGACGGATGGCGACCAATTAAATTGTTGGACACTCGGTGTTACTCGGCCAGCAAGTTGTGGATATTTGTGGGAGCCTTTTGTTTTTCTGTTAGAAAGTCTGTATTTGTAAGATAAAATGAACATTTTTTTATATAGTTGTAAATATCTTCTTTAAGTCTATCTCAAGAAACGTATTTAGACTTTTTTTTTAAAAGAGGAAGACATATCTACGATTCGGACCAGATAAATCTTAGTAGATCAGCAGGCCTAGCCGAGTCACGACTCTTTCGTCGATCGCCTCGAGTCGGCCACGCCTCCTATTCTTTTGTGTTGACTACGTGTCAGAGCGTTCGGATAACGTCAGAACAAAGGAATCGGATGCGTGGCCGATTTGAAGCGATCGACGAAAGAGAATGGAAACGAAACTTGGCTAGGAGGGCTGAACTGAGGGTTCAAATTGCATTAAGTTAAACAAAATTAAAAAAAAAAAAACTATTTTATTCTCAAAAACACAATCGTTCATTAACTGTTACCTGTACACACAAATTAATGTTAGAAGAATATTATGAATGTTAGGGCATACAAAATGTTAGACTAGCTTCATTTTTAATTTTCTGCCTTTGTGGGTTACCATGACGTTCAAAGTCAGATTGTTTCATTCTTATTTCAGTGTGGGTAAGAGACAGAGCCATATAGGTTGTCTAGCGCCATCTCTTACCCACAATGGAATAAGTATAAAACAATCTTACTTTGAACGTCATCCTAACCCACCTTGTCCTGTATTATTTGGTATCGGCGCAAGACGTTTCTTACTTCCATTCTGTCCTATCACCCGTCACGCTAATTCCTTTTTCTTTCATATCACTTCGTACAATCCATCTATCTTTTTTTTGACCTCCGTCTTCATCCATCCACATGTATTACTTATAACTATTTCAATATACTTATTTCTCAATTTATCCAATTCTACAATTTTGGTACCGCGTATCATATGTAGGCGCGACTCGCGAGACAAAAGCCAATCGAGTGTCGTCAAGTAATTGACGGGCCGCTGCCCTATCTCTTACCTTGTCTAACACGAACCAACACCACATGTATGAGCGAGATAGGTATAGAGGAAGATCGAAAAAACGAACCAAATTGTTAATACGAAGCGTCGTACTTTGAATGTTAAATAATTAATTAATGCTTAAATAGACGTTTTGTATCATTTATTTTTTATTAAGAGTAAATGGAATTACAAGCGTGGTACCTGATAATTAATTATACTATCCTGTTTTTTATAACTTCCTTAGATATTTTGTCTTTTATTATAACAATATAAGTCTTCGCTATAGGGAAGACTATCATAGAAAGTCGGAAAAAAAGAAACAAATAAGAAATTAGTTTAAAGGGAGAGGAGGAGGAGGACGGAGTGGGGGGAGTAGAGGAGGGTATGGAAAGTTTAGGAGGTTTGATTTGAAAGTAGTTTTTTTTTAGATTTGTTTTTTTTTTTGTAAAAAAGAACTCAAATCTCTATGGAACGTATTATTTGTACTTGTACCATGAGCTAAGCTAGTCCAAGCTTAGCTAGCATAACTTTTTTGAGGTAGGAAATCATTACATAACTCCTTCACTCCGAGTGGAGCGAGAGGGAGGATCAGAACTTTGCTGATTAAATCCCACCTTTTAGTGTGTTGCCTTTTAAGGTAGCCATACACGCTAGGGTATACCTGTCAGGTAAGCTTGTGTGGCAACCTGCACAGTTGTGCAACATACACGCTCCGGTTTACCTGTATAACTCAACTGTACAGGCAGACCTTTACGTTTTTTATACATATACATCTATTAGATCTATCTATAATAATAATTAGTTCCATGAATTGTTACTTAGCCTTCATTCTCTATCCTACATGTGCTGTGCCCGACAGGGTCCAAATTGATCTTGACAATATTTTATACCGTCTATGTACATAATATGGAATGCAATAAAGTATTGAGTAGGTACGTTTCAGGACGGCGGTGATTCTTTCAAACCATTTCTCAACCCTAACTCGCATAGCCGAGGTTTTTTTTTATATTAGTTTGCAAATAGAAAACTACGTACCTAACCTTAGTTGTGTACCAAAGTATAAAAAATAACTTACTTAAGCGACTTAAACTGAAATAGTATCGCTAGGGCAAAAGAAAATTTCTGAAAAGGACGACGTTGTCCTGGAACGCAAGGGGCAACTGAAGGACACAAGAGGGTTTTGGTCAGTAAAGGCCTATGACACGCTTTGTTGCTTCACCCAAGAGCAAGAGAAGCATTTGATGATTTCCTATCTTAAAAGAAAGAACAATAAAACAGTTGAAATAGTTCAGCTTCTGATCGGCAACAACATTTGATATCACTGTATTGTTCCTCAAAAGGGGAATGAAACTTTCCCCATACATTGCTGGCATGTTTTTTTTTTCTTTTCGCTAAAAATGAAACCTTGGCTATATCATAAGGGACTGTATGATAAATCAATAGCAAAATTTTAGAATTATGTCTACCAACCGTAACCAAACGAATTTATAGACTGTTTAGTATATTGCTATAGTTTGACGGCAGGCGTTATTTTTTTTGTTTTGTGTAATTTTCCCATTGTAAAATAAAGTTTTAGTTTCTGTTTTTATGGTAATTACGCATTAAATAGTGTCAGTCACTATCACAACACTAACGCGTATCTATTCAATTCGTTTATCACTTTTTATTTACTAGTTTTTGTGATGTAAAACTGCGAGTGTCAAAAAAATATTATAGTAATAATCAATTTAATCTATTTTATTAATGGAATCCTCAAAATATTACGTATTATATTTCTATTGCATTAAAATATACTAGCAATGCTTCTTTAAGTATTTTCGTTCGGTTACGGTGTAAAGACCTGGTTATTTTTGCTATTAATTCCTTATAATGGTCTCTAATATATAACTTAGGTTTAATTTTTGGCGAAAAGAAAAAAGTAAATCATGCCAATAGTTTACATTGGCCTTTAGTGAATACTAAACAGACTATAGGCCATTTTTAACAGCACATAACATAGTCATAAGTCTTATTTACTAATAATAAATTGTATTTCATTTACTTTTTTGTTTTTCATTTACTTTTTGTTAGGCTGTAAGATACGTATCTATGGGCCAAGGTGCCTGAAAATAAATGTTTTATCGTTATTATCTTACAATGTATGCCAATTATAATCGAGGCTACATTCAGCGACAAAAGTCTATCAACACTACCAACAACACAATCAAAAAAGTAGATTTCGAAAACTGATAATCAATTTTAATTAATAATTATACTATTATTCGAAGCTGTTGACATAATTTAAAAACGAACTAGAGCCAATCAAGCTAATCAAAACCCAGTGAACTAATTACAAAATCAGCTGCAATTGAACTCGACCAAACATTTGATATACAAGCACAGACTAATCTATTCTATTTATTATTATTGCAAATTATTGACACAGTACAAAACTAAACATTTATTCTGAAAATGTAACAAACAATATTATCTATTCCATTTGTATGGTCACCAGTACACACTAGGGTTGGCAGCTTAAATACATTTTTATTATCTATCAACATATTTTTGCCTTACTTACTTACGCAAGGTGCATTAAAATAAATATATATCAATAAAAATACATTAAAACATTGGAAATTACAAAAATAATATATATATAAAAATAATAAGTCAACTTTTAAGAGGTTCCGGTTTAATGAATTAAAAAATTGGCCAATTGTGAGTCGGACTCGCGGCCTGAGC
Source organism: Mythimna vitellina (assembly GCA_949316375.1). Classification (NCBI taxonomy): domain Eukaryota; kingdom Metazoa; phylum Arthropoda; class Insecta; order Lepidoptera; family Noctuidae; genus Mythimna; species Mythimna vitellina. The sequence continues at coordinate 16,709,482 of OX438710.1, read as the reverse complement.
GTTCCGTACAAACTTACCTATGTAAAGACTTCAATTCCTGATTGGATTCTCGAAGTTTATTCGAAATTGCAAAAAAAAATGACTTAACAACATATTTACTGTTTTCAGATTTATTCCTATACTTGTGTTATAAGATCTTGCTTTATGCAAAATTTCAGGATTCTGGGTCAACGAGAAGTACTCTAAAATTTTGGTTCCCTTGAGTGTCGAAAAACATTTTTAGCGGCAAAAACAGCCATATCTTTTTTTCCGTTAACTTAGAAGTTTGATTTTTTTACAGCGTCAAGGGACCACAGACTTAAGTATATGGTTTTAATTTCAAGTCGATATGTTCATGTGTTTCCGAGATAAAGGGTCTTGATAGACAGACAGACAGACAGGTGGACGGACAACAAAGTGATCCTATAAGAGTTCCGTTTTTCCTTTTGAGGTACGGAACCTTAAAAACATGACGATGATGTGACCACCGTTAACCCTGTAGTTAGCGCAGTGGTTGACTGATCGGCTACCGCACTGCATATCGCAGATCCGATTCCCACACTGAACAAAATTTTTTATGGCCTACAAATAGTCATTCCGCGTCTGGTTATTGAGTGTATAATTGAATTGAATTGTTTATAAACACTTATAATACGATAGGAGTAAATCCTAAGGTGGGGCAACGTTTAAAAAGAAATACTGGACTAATAGAATTGACCGCCATTGGACCCATAGCTTTAAGTTTGTATATAATATAAATTGTGTTACTGTTTTGGTGTACAATAATATATATTTTATTCTACAATAACTACATTTTTATAACAGCTAGCAACTTAAGTACTTAATTACACGTGATTAGCAATGACTTATAGATATTTTTGAAAGATAATGTTGTCAACCCTGGCGCACACCGACGCGAGTGTGTGAAGCGGGCCGTGGCGGTCGCGCGGTCACGCGGGCGTGTGGACGCGCGGGCGCGCATACAAATTATATTAGCAATGAAGTGCTGGGCTTTGAAATAGAGATACACGAAATTACACGCTTTACACGCTATCACGAATTTTACAAGATATTTGACGGTTCTACATAGATGATGAATTATAAAGATGGCGAATCAATTGGTTTTTGTTACTCCCTTATACATTATTATTTATTTAGTAGTTCGATCTGCTCCATTTACCTTTCGAATACCGTAATTAGAGACACACCAAAACATTGTTTGCAGTTAATTTCTTTCCCTTTTTAGGGTTCCGCTAGGCTAAGTTAACGAATAAAAAAGATACAGCCGTTTATATCGCAAAAAAAGTATATTGCGACACTCTCAAAGGAATCAAAATTCATAGACATTCAACTTCCCGTTGACTCAGAATCCTAATATTTGGCACAAAGCAAGGTCTTATAGCATAGATATAAGAATAAATCTGAAAACAGAAAATTTGTTGTTATGTCAAAAAAAAAATTAGAGATATTGAGGGATAGGCAATATTAGCGCCTATCCCTCAACAATAGTGCGTTTTCCCAGAAAGTAACAAGCAATCAAAAATCTATATTAATTAAAATTATCTTCAAGTTGTCGTCTAAAACTCCTCCGCATCGCTCTCGACTGTTAGTGTGCCCTGAACACTGGCAGAATTACCACGCTGTACGGTAATGATTATGCTCTATACCACGTAACAGCTAGCTCTTGGATTACGCAAAGTGCTTTAATACAGCTTAATTTTTTATTTATTTTTAAAGGTTCCGTACCTCAAAAGGAAAAACGGAACCCTTATAGAATCACTTTGTGGTTGGTCCGTCTGTCTGTCAGTCTGTCTGTCAGTCTGTCTGTCAGTCTGTCTGTCAGTCTGTCTGTCAGTCTGTCTGTCAGTCTGTCTGTCAGTCTGTCTGTCAGTCTGTCTGTCAGTCTGTCTGTCAGTCTGTCTGTCAGTCTGTCTGTCAGTCTGTCTGTCTGTCAGTCTGTCTGTCAGTCTGTCTGTCAGTCTGTCTGTCAGTCTGTCAAGACCCTTTATGTCGGGAATGCGTGAAGGTTTCGAGTTGAAATTAAAACCATATACTTGGGTCTGCGGCCCCTTGAAACTGCGAAAAAATCACTTTAAGTTAACGAAAAAAAAAGATACGGCCGTTTATGTAGCAAAAAACGTATATTTTGACACTCTCTAGAAAATCGAAATTCATAGGGTACTTCCCGTTGACCTAGAATCCTGAAATTTGGCATGTAGTAAGGTCTTGTAGCACAAATAGAGGAAAAAAACGGTAAACTGTAAATTTGCAGTTACGTCACAAAAGATTTTTTTTTTGCGATTCGGAAAAATCTGCGTAACTCAATTCGGGAATTGAATTGTTTTCATGGGTAAGATTTTACGGAACCCTCAGTGCGCGAGTCCAACTCGCACTAGCTTGGTTTTTTATTTTACTTTCTACCCTTATCCTACATTACTTGGACTCGGAGCAACACATTTTTTTCTTCTATTCTGTTCTGTCAAACGTTACGCTATCACTCATTCCCTTTTCTTTCACACTACTCCTCCCACAATCCATGCATCTTTTTTTGTCTCCCTCTCCATCTATCTTCAAGTATATTCATAACTCTTTTAGTGACATGCTCTTCACTCGGACCTCTTCACATGAACATACCAAAATTAACAATTCGCAGTCAACTTGTATCAATCTACACTAATATTATAAAGAGGCAAAGTTTTTTTAGAAAGAGGTAAAGTTTTAAATCATAAGGTGCTTCCCGTTGACCTAGAATCCTGAAAGGCATGAAGCAAGGTCTCATAGCACAAATATAGGAAAAAATCTAAAAACCGTAACTTTGTAGTTACATTACAAAAAAAAAAAACTTTTTTGCGATTTGGAAAAATATTCGAAAGTCAATTCGGGAATTGAACTATTTTTATAGATAAGTTTGTACGGAACCATCAGTGCTCGAGTCCGACTCGCACTTGCCCAGTTTTTTTTCACTGATATAAAGCTGCTTTATTCCTGACTGACATAGGCTGTATTTTATGTATGCGGGCGCAGACGCAGGCAAAAGCTGGTAGTAAATAAAACAATAAATATTTGTAAAATAAGTCGAGAAGTTATTTGACGAAAATTCATTACTATAATATATTTTCAATAGCACATTTACTGCATAACAAAATACCTCTCAAAGTTTCAATAGCAATTGCAATCAATCAGTGAAAGGCTATCCACTCTAAAATAGTTGGCTGCCCCATTCAGTGGCGCATTATTAACGATTAACGCACGCTAAACACGCGAGCCAACATCGCCGCAGTGTGTAGGTAGCCTATGTTGGTACGATCACACTGTTTTCGGAACATAGAAATATTTGATTTTCCTATATAATTGGAAAGTAACATCAACTACGCCTGTCTCTGTGTATGCCATTAACTACGTTTCATGCTTAAACAACCCGAAACTGTTTTTGATTATAATTTGCTGAAATGAGATGTGATAATAAGAAAATACCAAAACCTTTGAAGCTATCAACCATGTCTTTAAAAATACCATAATTCATAATTCTATTCTAATTCTATATGTTTTGTGTGTACAATAAAGAATTAAAAAAAAAAAATCTTTTTTCTTATTTTAGGTTTTCAGGTCAATTAGCTTCGTTATATATACCTATACTAGCGGTCCCGGCGGACGTTGTCCTGCCAGAAAACAGATAATTCGGCTAAAAAAATTGACATACTCAAATATACACCCTAAATATCATCTAAATTGGTCAAACCGTCGAGAAGGAGTTAGGTGACAAACACAGAAGAATTATATATATAAATATATAAGTATAAGAGTAGGTATATTACACTAATATTAAAAAGGCGAAATGTATGTGTCAGTGCATGTTAGTTTTTCCTTCATGCTCTAATGGCTGATTGGAATTTAATGACAGAACATGACCAACTCATTTGCCAAATTATAGCTTAATTTTTATCCCGGCAGTACCTTGGAATAATTTTCTTCTTTCATGAATGAGGATATCCACAGGAGAACAGGCAGGAGTACAGGGCACATTGCTCGCAGAATAGATGGCCGATGAGGCCGAAAGCTTCTGGAGTGAGACCGGAAGACGCAGTGTTGGATGGCCTCCTACAAGGTGGACCGATGACCTGATAACGGTTGCGGGAATCCGATGGGTGCGAGCTGCAGAGGACGTTCATTGTGGCGACACTTGGGGGAGGTCTATATCCAGCAGTGGGCGTCTTTCGGCTGAAATGATGATGATGATAATGCGGGCGAAGCTATTGGGCAGCAGCTAATTAACTAATAACCCTATTTTTTCGTTCATAAATTATCAACTAACTTCTCAACTCCCCTGCTCTGAGTGGAGCGAGAGGGAGTGTTACACTTTTGCAGACTAAAACCCACATGTGTTCCTTCAGTTCCATGTTCCAGGACCATGGATACTCTTTTTAAAAATCCTGCAGCCCAACTATTAACCCTAAGGTGGACACGACTATCATGAGACCTTCGAGGTAGCTCGTCACCAACACTAAAATTATGAAAAAATATATGGAAATAAATGTTAACAATCAAACAAACTGCTTTATTTAACGGTCCTGGAGGTTCTCATACGATTTGACCATTATATGTTTACTGTGTGTACTTTTTCGGTGTTTCTTCTCAGGGTAGTCAGCTAGGAAACACCAACCTCATCTGGTTTAAACTGTCGAAAAAAAATGACGTGTAAAAAAGTTTTTTTTTAACTTATTTGCAAAATAAATATAATTTTTCATTTGTTTCTAGTCTAACCAAATGCAGTTTTTTTTTTTGTTTTTATTCTTGATAGGTTCGCGCTTGACCGCTGTCTCACCTGACGGAAAGCCACGATGCGTTCGACGATGGAGCGCGCTTACCTAGAAGTAACCTATTCACTCTTGACTTAAAGATTCCCGGATTGTAGCCATCAGGAAACAGAATGGAGCGACTAACTGGTTAATATTCCCCGCTGGAGACCCCCTCGGTAACTGAAGTCGCAGGACGATTTCCAACTTGACGGTAGCTTGTCTCATAAGCATCAATCCCAAGTTGATGGCATGGTTTGTTCCACGCGCGCTTCAAAGAGTTGGCAGCAAAATTAACGGAGCCAGTTACGGTCGCTGTCTGCAAGGGTTACAGATTATTCGAAGGAGTTTCCATACCCCTCGGAAAAATGGGCAACTGAAGGAACACTGTGGATTTTAGTCAGTAAAAGTCTGACACTCTCAAAACATAATTTTTTTGTTATATTCGAATTTATCCAACAAAAAAAAAACACAATGCGAGTATAATATATGTATGTTTAAATTGATTTAACAATCAGCAGTTGCAGTTATTAATATCAAGCAAATAAACATCAAAAATATTTCATCAATTTGTTGTATCACTTAAAAATTATTTTATTCTGTTTTTAGTATTTTTTGTTATAGCAGCAATAGAAATACATCACCTATGAAAATCTCAACTGTCTAGCTTTCACGGTTCATGAAATACAGCCTGCTGACAGTAAAATGGACAGTGGAGTCTTAGTAATAGAGTCCTGTTTTTATCCTTTGGGTACGGAATCCTAAAAAGGTACTAGTTAATATGATACGTGTTTACACGAGCAATAAATGACCTTTTTGTGAATCATCATTAGCATCGCACAGGATCGGTAGCCTATCACAATTTCATCACCTTTGATCACTGATGCGATATTATTTGCCGTACATTTGGGACCAAACTGACGAACCATTGGGAACTCGTTATTTTTGTGTTCCCTGAAATTGACCTTAGAGTTATTTATTATTTATTGATTTTTTGGAGTGTTTACGTACAGATACGCATCGTTTTAGGTTAATTTTGCGAAACTATGACTCTTTTTTTTGGGATTCCGTACCTAAAAAAGAAAAATCGGAATCCTTATAGAATCACTTTTTTGCCTCTCCGTCTTTCTGTCTGTCTGTCAAGACCTTTTATCTTGGAAACGCGCAGTGGTATCGAGTTGAAAGTATAACCATATACTTAGGTTCGCATCGTTTTAGGTTAATTTTGCGAAACTACGACTCCTTTTTTTTTTTTTTTTACATAGGCCTACATGAGAACTTATAAAATTGGTCGTTTCCTATGGAGAAGAACCGGAAAGAAACTCCATGGTTACTCTTTTAAAAAGAAGGGTTTTTTTAGGGTTCCGTACCTCAAAAGGAAAAAACGGTTCCCTCGTAGAATCACTTTGTTGTCTGTCCGTCTTTCTGTCAAGACCCTTTTATCTCGGAAACACATGGACATATCGAGTTGAAATTAAAACCATGTCCCTTGAAGCTGTGAAAAAATTAAACTTCTAAAATTACAAAAAAAAAGATTTTTTTTTGCTGGTTAAGTGTATCGCAAAATATACGTTACATTTCGACACTCAAGGGAACCAAAATTCTAGAGTACTTCCCGTTGACCCAAAATCCTGAAATTTGGTATAAAGCAAGGTCTTATCGCACAGATATAGGAATAAATCTGAAAACAGTACATTTGTTGATACGTAACAAAAAAATAAAACTTTTTTGCGATTCAGAAAAATCTTCGACACTCCATTCGGGAATTTCTGGAGTGCGCGAGTCCGTCTCGCACTTGCCCAGTTTTTTCTTTATTTGTATAGTAAATCATCAACCAACTTTTCCTGCTCAGGGTGGAGTGAGACCAACAGAGTGCATGTCAGGCTTTTACTGACATGATCTCTCCCGCTGCCCACCCGTGTTCCTGCATTGGCCTTTGCGTACCAGAGCGGTAACTTTCACATTTATCTTCTAGTAAATGTGGAACTCCCAGCTAGCATTGGTTTTCTTTACCATCTGTATCCGTCAGATTTCAAAGTAACAAGTATATTCTGAGGTCGCTCTGTCAAGAACTGGCTCATCACGTAATACTCGTGGCAGTGGTAGTGATAGCTCGTGACTTATCATACCGTCACACTAATGGCACGCCATAATCATGGCGGTAAGTAACTTCTTTGAAGAGTGAGTAGAAAAACAGCACAGCGTCCTCACCTTTCACATGACGCAGGTCCTCACCAGACATGGTAATTTCGGGAGTTTCCTGCATCTGATTCGTGCGGAAGAAACGCTCTGATGTCACCATTAAGTGAACCGCCCGGAGGACACGGTGGAGGTATGTCCTGCTTGGGCGGAGCACCACCGTGTCCTCGTAGGGGCGATTGGTGGTGACGACCTCTAACGCTCGGCCCTGGTACAGGCCGTGGTCCTGAGCGGGAGGAATAGCAGGTGGAAGCCTCCTTCTGCGAAGCAGCAATGCTAGCAAAGGAGGCGGCCTTAAGCGTGAGGGAACAGATGCTCTCACGCCCCAACCACCGGGACCTTGCCCTGACTTCCAGCCACCGTAGGCGTGAGCTTGCAGACGACAAGCAATAGGTAGCTTGCCGTCCGGCCTTCCGGTAACCGCTCGGATTGAGCCTGTGTCGTCGCGAGTCGCGTTTACGCGCGCCTCAGAGAGATGTCAGCAAATCGTAGGGGCCCAGCACGGTTGAAACCTACTGGGGCCATGGGTAGTGCGAAAACGAAACCTGGGGCCCTGGGACGAAGGCAAAGAAGGAACAGGAGTGACTTTTTAGTCAGTAAAAGTCTGACACTATCTCCCCCTCCCCCCAAGAGCGCAATTTGTCATTAGAAGATTTTCCCACCTAAAAAAGAAAACGGGCCCAGCAGAGCCGAAACTTACTGGGACCATGAGTTTACTTCCGAATGGGAAACCCGGGGTCCTAAAACGTAAGGCAAAGGATTGGCATTGGTGTGGTTTTAGTCAGTAAAAGCCTGATATGCCTGGTCGCTCCACCCTAGAGCGGAAGAAGTCATTGAATGATTTCACACCTAAAAAAAAAACAGTTAGACTACACAAGTCATCAAGGTGAAAGTTTGGACGTTAGTGTAATAATGTTTGATACGCATTTTACAAGCTCGAGAATAAAATATTGCCACAGTGTCAAAAGAAAAAGAAATAGTAAGGTTTGATTATTACTTAGCTAAGCGAATTTATACGGTACCAATACAAATGCGTGTGACGTCACAGTGCAGCACGCAGTATATTCGCGCGTGTTTGTTGCGCTGTTGACGTGACCAGGTTTGTTCAGTGAGTGTGTGGTGTGTGCCGCTGTAGTAGCTCAGTACTGTATAACTGAGTTACTATCTACTCATTAGCTGTTTCACTAGCATTTGTTGGTACGCACTGGAAATATAAACTAGCCTGCTATGCACAGATTTACTGTTTCCAATACTGCAGTGAAGGGTTGTAACGGAAATGGTTATATCGGAACCGAATTTGGAACATGGTTTGTCGGAATTGGAACCGAAATCGGAGGTGGAGCGTCAAATGAAATACTACTAAAACTAAATGAAAAAAAGATAAGTCTAAATGAGAAAGAAGAAACAAAAGATCAAGTAAAAGAGATATGGAAAATCGAAGGTACGAGGAAGAAGGTTCCCCGAGCGTCAAGTATAGACTTGTTTGTACCTCCGATATAAGTTCCGATTTAAATTTATCGGAACCAAAATCCGAATATTCGGAATCGGGAACGAAGTCTTGTAACATTTGTGCTGCAGTGCATGTGCAGAATGATAAGTCTTTGCACTCTGTTCAGACATCGCCTTAACACACAGACGTCGCCTTAACGACTGGAGCTGCCATCTACCTCACAGCGATTGGTCGACCACGGATGCCATCGACCAATTACCACCGAGCTACGCATCAACGTTTTTTCCTAAATCGCCATTTTTTCATTGCATCGCACGCACTATACCATATACGATTTCATCCATTATTTCATGTAATATTCGCAACAATATATTCAAAGTTAAAAGCAATTTCTGGTGTCGCCTATCATTTCAACAACCTTCAGTCTCCTAACACGCAGCAGAGCTGAAATCGAAACATTGGACCTTCGAGCCGAACGTTGGACTTTGGAGTGCTGTATATCCTGAAGACGCGCATATCAGGTACGGCCAGCCATCCTGCCCAGCCCTATTTATCTCCATTTTAGTTGTGTGATACCGTGCTATTTACTCAATTTCAGTGAAATTCTGGTGTGACATTGTGCGCTGCCAACGAAGATTCTCGTCGTAACCGTCACATTCAAACGTGAATACCCTTTCTTTCTGCTTTCCACCAAAATGAGTCAGCCTAGTATGTCAGAAATCTCAGTACCTAATAAGCCTCGCGATAAATCTCCTTTCAAATATAATCCAAACGACGATTGTCCACTTATTAGGGATCTTGTTAAAAAACGTGGCATAGTAAAAGGTAGATTGTCAAAATTCTCAAATTACTTGTCTAATATTGCTGATGGACCTATGTCTAGTCAAACACGCGTAGATCTTAAATTACGGATTCAGGGAGCCGCTAAATTATTTGATGAATTCAGTGATATTCAAAGGCAAATCGAGGAATCAGTTTCCGATGTAGATGAGCAATTAACGCAAAGAGAATTGATGGAAAATAGATACTACACTTTATTATCTCAAGCTGAATGTCTTTTAAATCCGAGTGAGGTTACTGACGGTTCTAGTAAATGTAGTTATCACCACAGACCGGCCGTTAAATTACCCACCATTTCTATGCCCAGCTTTGACGGTTCATACGAGCATTGGTTGGAGTTTAGAGATACTTTTCTATCATTAGTGCACAATTCTAATGATCTAAGCAATATAGAAAAGTTTCACTATCTAAAATCCTCATTGAAGGGAAGTGCGGAGCTGGTAATTAATGCCGTAGAATTTTCTAGTGCCAATTACCCGGTTGCATGGGATTTACTTCTCAATCGGTACAATAATAGCGAATTGTTAGTGCATAATCACGTCATGTCTTTGTTCACTATGCAGAACTTAAGCAAAGAATCGCCAGATCTAATTCGACAGTTAATAGATACCGTCTTAAAGAATTTACGTGCATTAAAAATGCTTGACGAACCAACTGACGCATGGGATACATTAATTATCTATCTAATTCTGTTTAGATTTAATCCAGTCACTGAACAACAATGGGAACAATACAAACGCGCACAAGGATTATCTAGAAATGGCGATTCCAAATCTAAGCGAAAGCTCAAACTGGATGATATGTTGAATTTTCTTAAAGACCGAGCTGACGTGCTGGAAACATTGCAGGTGACACATAGTAAACGAAATATTGAAATTAAAAAACAAAACACTAAATTTAATCAATCTAAAATTCACTGCAATGTTTCCACCAATGAGCCACAGGGCCAACAGTCACAAAAATTCACTAAAAATAAAAGGCTTTGTTTATTGTGCAACTCAAATCATCCACTTTACGCGTGTCAAAGATTTCTCGATTTCAATTTAGATTCCAAACTTAAGTTTGTTCACGAAAAGAAACTTTGCATTAATTGTTTACGTTCAGATCACACGTTAGATAGTTGTAGGTTCGGGCCGTGTAGATTATGCAACAAAAAACACAATTCGTTACTGCATTCCGATAATCATTCAAATCAATCTGTAGTACTTCATGGGTCGCACGCTAATGAGGCGCCGACTGCGGTGGCCACGGCTGCAGGAGCGCATCCTCCGCCCCTTCCCGCGGCCTCTGCACCGACATCGTCCTCAACTGTGGAATTTGCTACGATCTATGCGAACAAAGCGCACATAAACACGTCCACTCAATCACCTGTTATGAAACCGGTTCTACTATCGACTGCGTTAGTGGAGATAGTTGATAATCGTAAGAATTATCACTTAGCACGCGCGCTCCTTGACAGCGGTAGTGAACGCTGTTTCATTACTCAAACTTTATGCGATTTAATTCAAGCGCCAGTAATACAGTCCACTCAAGAAATTCGTGGTGTAGGGAACTCGATCACAAAATCCACGCAAATATGTGACATCGAGTTAAAGTCACGCATCAATCCATACACTACGCGCTTACAATGTTTTGTTTTGCCTAACATTACGTCAGCGTTGCCTGCTTTGACACACTCACAACAAAGCGGACAACTCAAAATTCCTGAACATATTGTTTTGGCAGACCCACAGTTTAATGAGTCTCAAAATATAGATATCCTAATCGGTGCGGATAAATTTTGGGATTTAATTAATTCTAATAAAATAAGATTACCTAGTGGGCCTTTCTTATTAGATACAAAATTGGGATGGGTTGTTTCCGGCCCAATTTGTTCTCTTACGCGTTATGATAGGTACATTCAGTGTAATTTTTCTCAGTCTATCGATTCCCAGCTACGCAAATTCTGGGAGTTGGAGGACATGTCTGCGTATCGGGATACGCGCACAGATGAGGAGCGTTCTTGTGAACAACATTTCGTCAATACTACTACGCGCAATAGTGACGGAAGGTTCAAAGTTCGCATTCCTTTTAAATCATCACCCGATACCTTAGGTGAAACTTACTCACAGGCACAACGTAGGTTTTTTGCCCTCGAAAAACGTTTATTACGGAACCCTAACTATTTATAGTCGGCATAAAGGTTTTTAAACCTTTATGCCGAGTTCATTCACGAGTACATTCGATTGGATCACATGAGTCGTGTTGATCGCGTCGGGACGCCTAACTATTTTCTACCGCATCACGGAGTATTTCGTGAGCACAGCACCACCACCAAGCTGCGTGTGGTGTTTGATGCCAGTGCCGCAGCTAGCAATGACATCTCGCTCAATGAAATACAAATGGTAGGCCCACCGATACAAGGCGATTTGTCAATCGTAATAAAATAGACAATTTTATTACGATTTAGGCAACATAAATACACGGCTTGTGCAGACATAGAGAAAATGTATCGGCAATGTCTCATTCACGAAGATCAGCGTGATCTTCAGCTGATATTGTGGCGTGATGACCCGTCACAGCCGCTGGATGTTTACCGGCTGAACACAGTCACTTACGGTACCGCGTCTGCGCCGTTTCTAAGTTGTAGGTGTCTTAAACAGCTGGCAGCGGATTGCACGGATCATGACGTCACGAGAATCATTAATGAAGACTTCTACGTTGACGATATGATCACGGGTTGTGATAATAAACAACAACTTTTAGATGTTTGTAAAAATGTCGCAGACGTTTTGAAGTCAGGTTGTTTTCCCCTTCGCAAGTGGATGTTTAATTTCAACATTGAAAACAATGAATCTGACTTAGTTAAGGAATTATCATTAGGTGATAACGTCCATTCTAAAACTTTAGGGTTAGGTTGGCATAATATGAACGATATTTTTTATTTTAACACGCAATTTAACAGTAACTCTAATCAATTAATTACCAAGCGTTATATTATGTCAACAATTTCACAGATTTTTGATCCGTTAGGATTATTGAGCCCTATGATAATAATAGCTAAAATTCTATTACAAAAATTATGGCTGGTGAAGATTGGCTGGGACGATGAGGTTCCCAGTGACGTCAAATGGACTTGGGAAACTTTTGTTAGTTCTCTGCTTATTCTCAACAACATAAGTGTACCACGACACGTCATAGGCAGCAACCCTGCTTCCATTGAGTTACACATATTTACAGACGCATCGGAATCCGCGTATGGGGCATGTATTTATGTTCGCACTATAAATCATGACTCCTCGGTGTCTGTCAGGTTGTGTTGCGCGAAGAGCAGGGTCGCACCATTAAATCCTGTGAGCATACCTAGGCTAGAACTATGCGGGGCTTTGCTAGGTGCTAGGCTATACAATAAAGTACGCGAATCACTACGCTGTCAATTTAATCACACAGTTTTCTGGTGTGATTCCACCATTGTGTTGGGTTGGCTACGCATGGCTCCCAATTTATTGAAAACTTTCGTGCAAAATCGAGCGGCTGAGATTCACGAAATCACCAAAGAACTTCCGTGGTGTCACGTCAGCGGGAAAGATAACCCAGCTGACTTGGTGTCTCGCGGAGTCAGGCTGGAAGATCTTCAATCTTCCACGCTATGGTGGGAGGGCCCAGATTTTTTACGACAGCTCGATTTTGATAGTAGTCAAGCTACCTTAGGTAGGTATGTAGCACAGTCTGATTTACCGGAAGTGAAGCCAGCTAAAACTCACGCATTTTTTAATACTATGGATACTTCATTGTTTCCATTTAAGAGATTCTCTCAATTCAATCGTATGCAACGCGCTTGTGCGTATGTATTACGTTTTATTTTCAACATTCGCAATAGGAATAACATTCGTCGCGGCCCTCTTACTGTTGATGAGTTGAGAAATGCGCGCATGATTTTAGTGAAGTTGTCCCAACGCGAATCATTTCCTGAAGAATGTAAATTATTAGGTAGTAACAAATTTCTTAAAAATAAGCACAGTTTAAGTAAATTAAATATCTTCGCAGATAGTGATGGCATTTTACGAGTCGGTGGACGAATAAAATTGTCATCGAATTTTAATTTTGATAAGAAACATCCTTTACTAATTTCTTCCAACCACTGGTTTTCAGTGCTATTGTTTCGGCACGAGCACAAGCGACTGCAGCACGCTGCGCCGCAAGCGTTGCTGTACAACATACGCGAGTCCCACTGGCCGGTGAGGGGTAGGAACTTGGCCAAGCGCACTATCCATGAGTGCGTTACGTGTACACGGTTGAGAGGTACATCTTTATCTCCTATTATGGGCAACTTACCGGAAGAGAGAATCACTCCAAGCTTTCCGTTCCTACGTACTGGTGTAGACTACGCTGGGCCAGTGCTCGTACTGAATCGGAAGGGTAGGGGCTCTAAATTGATAAAAGGTTATATTTGCCTATTTGTTTGTTTAGTGACACGCGCAATACATTTAGAGCTTGTCAGTGACCTTTCTTCTGATGCTTACTTGCTTGCGTTGAAGAGATTTATTTCCCGACGTGGCAAACCTGATGAAATAATTTCGGATAACGGTAGGAACTTTGTAGGTCTCGCAAACGAATTTTCTAAATTTTTATCCACATGCTCTGACGATTTAATTGAATACGCGACTAGTCAAGACATTAAATTTTCTTTCATCCCGCCTTATGCGCCTCATTTTGGTGGATTGGGGGAGGCAGGAGTAAAGTCGTGCAAGCACCACTTGTTACGAGTCGTTGGTAGCGCACACCTAACATTTGAGGAATATAGCACTGTATTATCGCAAATTGAAGCTGTTCTCAACTCCCGTCCCATTAGTCCTTTATCCGCAGATCCTAACGACTTCCTTCCTTTGAGTCCATCTCACTTCCTGGTTGGTCGTCTCCTAACAGCGCCTGCAACGCCACAGCTGACTGACGTCCCTGCTCACCGGTTGACACGCTACCAGAGGCTCGAGCAGCTCAGACAACATTTCTGGATACGATGGTCAAAAGAATACATTTCAGAAATGCAAACCAGGACAAAATGGAGGCAACATGGGCGTGATTTGCAGCCAAACACACTGGTCGTCATCAAAGAGGACAACACGCCGCCACTGAAATGGAGCTTGGGGCGGATCATCTCAACAGTACCAGGAAAGGACGGAATTTCTCGAGTGGCTGACATCCAAACAAAATCAGGAGTTATCAGACGCGCATTTCCTCGAATCTGTCCCCTGTTCAACGATGAAGATGATGAGAAGGTGTTGGACGTCGGTACCTACTTCCAAGGCCGGGGGCATGTTCAGACATCGCCTTAACACACAGACGTCGCCTTAACGACTGGAGCTGCCATCTACCTCACAGCGATTGGTCGACCACGGATGCCATCGACCAATTACCACCGAGCTACGCATCAACGTTTTTTCCTAAATCGCCATTTTTTCATTGCATCGCACGCACTATACCATATACGATTTCATCCATTATTTCATGTAATATTCGCAACAATATATTCAAAGTTAAAAGCAATTTCTGGTGTCGCCTATCATTTCAACAACCTTCAGTCTCCTAACACGCAGCAGAGCTGAAATCGAAACACACTCCATAATAAAATCTTATGAGCCATGAAAGAAATCTGGTCTTCTAGAGTTATTTAAGAAGATCCTTTCTACTCTAATTTTAAGATTGAAATTCAGGAGTAAGGTAGACTTTGAAATGTAAAAGGTTTGAACTGGGATAAGATTGGTACCGAATCAGTACCTAAATTAGGATTAAAGATGATTTCATAGAAGAAAATTTCCTTTTCCGGTACTCTTTTTCTCAGCTGAGAAAAAGAATACCGTTCATGTTCTTCATATTACTTTTTATGAAGCAAAAGGTGATTTAATAAGTTGTAACATAGAATTTAAAAGATGTTTTTCTTTAGAGTGGTTTGTAGTTTTTAGCAAGTGTCATGAAGACAGAAAATTTGAAAGGAATAATTTATGTTTGTATCGTCATGCGAAGAGGAGGGATGTAACGCATGTTACTAGAAGACATGACTATACGAGTATATTCGTACATGTTGACGGATGAAAAGGGAGAGGGAGACCGAAGAAAAGATGGATGGATTATGTGAAGAGTGATATGAAAGAAAAAGGAGTTAGTGATAGTGTGACGGATGATAATAAAAAAAAAAACAGAATGGAAGAAAAAACCGTGTTACGCCGACCCCAAGTAAGGGCAGAAAGTTAATGATTATGAGCCATAGAGATCCAGAAATAATTAGTTCGACTTCATCAAATATTGCCTATACCTTTATATTTCTTTCTAAAACTCGCTGAGCCATAACCAAAGATATCTTGATAGGAGTAGCTTGCTAAAAAAAATCAAATGAAACGCACCAGCCTCGATGAATTCACACCATTGTTATTTATCCACGCGGCATCCGTGAACAGCCACTGATACACAACCAAACTTGAGTATTTCAAACAACAGTTCACTGTGTCCACTGTGTTCATGTGCCCACTGTGTCCAGTGTCCAACAGCACAGAGGACTGTAAACCCACATAGGATTTGTGATGTTTGATTTCTTTATTTGTGAGTGTATTTGTTTGGCTCATTGTGTTTGATCAACGGGTGTGTACGGTTGAGGGTTATGTGAATTTAGTGGTGATTCATTGGTCTAATACATGTAGGTATAATTGAAGTGTCTGTTTGTAACACTAAATTAATTATTTTAATTAATTGTTATGAAAGTACTAGCTGCTGCCGCATCCACGTTCAATGTATTATAACCCCTTCCATCTTCTGCCACAAACGCAACTGTTCAGTGAAGACTTACTTCGATCCTTAAGTGAGGTTTTTCATCAAAAATTTCTTATTAGCAGCTCCATTAGACAATTGCCTGACTAGTCATCTATATGTAACAACTTTTTATTTTTTCATCAAATAATGCCGTTCAACGACTCGTCAACGACGGCTGGAGCTGAAATTCAGTGCTGTGGCTCTGTTCAATACATGAGCCTCAGCATTTCGCTGAACGCTGGCCGTTGTACGCGGATGTGTTACATAACTCACTCTATTGTATAGATTTGTTCTAATGTTATAACATTTTTTTACGTTATGTGCCATGTTTGTCGTAAATAAACTCTTTTTCTTTTTCTTCTTTCTCCCGCTCTAGGTGGAGCAAAAAGGTTTGTCAATTTTTTACTGACTAAAAGCCACCCGTGTTACAAGGGTGCAGTAATTCTTTCGAACTATTCCGCAGTACACTTATTACTTGAAACTTAAAAAAATAGATTGATTATATCTAGTGCACCTAGTGGGAGGCATACTATGGGACATTGTCCAAAATGCCTAAAATTAATATTAATATTTCCAAACCCTGTTCGCATTTGACCAGTTCATCATAACTGCCAACACTGTAACTAAACTTAGTTGTTACTCAACACGATGACAATAGAAACAACAACAGCACGCATTCTACCTCAACTTACCTACGACGTAGGTAGGTAGAGGTAGTGGTACGACCGCACCAGCAGTGTTCCGGTATTTAGCGAGCATTCCAATCATAACTTGGTTATGACTGTGTGTTCTGTGTTCTAATGTATTTGTGTATTGATGTTGATATTAGTAGCTGGTTGTGCAATATCGGATTTTGCTTATTGGGAGTTCAGGAGTGATTAGTGTTACTCACAGGAATACTGATATTCTAATAACAGTGAAAGTTATCTATTATTTAAATCCATATCATGAATATCTTAATCAAGGTATGGTTAAGCGGTTTTTGAAAATATTTCAGAGAATATCACACTAATATTATATAGGCGAACGTTTGTGAGTGTGGGATTGTGTGTGTATGTTTGTTCCTTCTTAACGCTTGAATGACTGAATGGATTTTAATTAAACTATACTATTTTTATAAACTATTTCGGTACACGGGTCGACCATGTCCTGGAGTAGCTTATTTTTATCCCGGGAGTATGTTCCCTTGACATATTTTTGAAGTAAAAACTTCTTTAGCGGCGTTGAGCACTTTTTCTGTAATGGGTATAAAATCTTAAACTCGCGTCAGGACACGTGACCTGATCGAAAAAGCGTAAGACGGCCACCAGTCAAATTTTCTCATTCGATTTTGAACTTAACCTTCAACATTTTATGGTTTTAAATCATTTAAAGAAATTTTTAAATGTTTCCAATCAACTTTGAACTTAATGCTTTAGGGATAAAGCTGACAAATCTATCAAATAAATTGCCACCCGCCGCGCGCCGGCGCAGCGCCGCGAAACCTAGTCCTCTGGCTATCTTCATCGTCCTTAAGATTGTGATAGAACCGTGAACCGTCTTTGGGGGATTCGCACCGTGCTAACTACGAAGGCAATTTACGTGCTATTTACAAACGTTACGTACCTGTAGGTATGTTAGTGTAGCTAAAATTCCGTATTTCCTTGCAATTTTATTGATTGACGCATAATGACAAGAGATTCTAAAATCAATAAGACAGTGTTGTCTTTGAGTTTGCAGCTTTCTTAGTATCTAGTAGCTATTAAAAGTACTTGTGAAGGCTTTTAAGATGCAAGCACAATCATGATAATAAAATAAAAAAGGAAATCGTTCAATCGCAATAAGTACCTTCCGAGTATTAAATTGCTAAACATTTTCACTAAGGCGTTTGTTGTTTGGTAAAATAAAGTTCAGTTTATTTAAATCTGCTTTAAAAATAATTTGATTACAAGTATTTACAAGTAAGTTAAAAAGCACGAGTGTTATTGGTATAGGAAACCGATAAATTCTCAGCTAATTCTGTAGTAAGATCGAATGTGACGTTCCTGCTTACGTGCTTACTAAGCGCCTGTGAAAAGATGTATCGCACACATTTTTATGTGCGACAGATTACTTCCACACTTTTAATTACAAATTCTTTAGGCAGGATTCAATGATAACATAACATCCTGTAATCCCCGAAGGCTCAGGCAGGGGTGCACCGAATAGTACACCCACATTTCGCAAGTTATGTTTTAAGTCTTTTTATTCATTTATTTACTTCATTTATTTTTGTAATCACTGGGATTACAAAAATAAATTGACATTTTTACTTGAATCTGCAAGAAGTTAAGACTTTAGTTTTTAAATGAATGAATTAAACTTGCGGTATCACAACAATCCGCAGTCTAAACTTATGTGTGTAATATCGAAATTGTCATGTTTGTGTACGATAGCGCAATAAATGAATATTGTATTCTACCACATAAATGATAGTACTTTTATACTGATAAAGCAATTGGTGCAAAATTATTCCCTAACCATTCCAAAATACCAAACATGCTCAACGTTAATAATCAAGTTTTCACTTCTGCCGGCACTCCCGGAGTGCAACCCGTCTTTTTTTTACTATAACACGGGCGAAGCCACTGGCAGTAGTCACGCATAACTTTTATTGTTGTCTTCTGAACTACCTAAGAAAACGTTGAAGTGTATGTCGAGCTACACACAGCATAGGGTTCCGTAGACTGGTTGCAAAATACGCATGCACATTATTACACTAGTATCGATTGTTATTGGTTCGTTTTACTTGCTAGTGTCATCAAATTATCTAATTTTTATTGCTTTAACTTAGAAACTCGATTTCTTTACAACTATAAGGTACTGTAGAGATTTGAGATTGATATAAATTTCAACCATACCTCTACGCTTTCTTGGGATAATTTTGACTGATAGACAAACGGTCTTCCAACTGATTCAATGAAGGTTTAGAGATATACGGAACAGAGTGTAAAGTCCCGCAAACCTCCGTTGACAAAGGGGGATCCTCGAACCAGATGGGTCTTATGTCTGATCAGGGCAACTGCCCGATAAATGATTCAGGCTGTTTCATATATTCAAATCGCACTGAAAACTCTAATTGCTCGATGCAGGATTTTGAATTTTTACTTCTTATATGGCGCCACAGATATCGCTACAAAAGTTTCTATTTTTAGGGTACGGCACTCTAAAAATGTTTTATTTTATAAATAAAATACTGCTGCCTACACACAGTTCAGACATACTTATGAAATCTATGACAGTAACATTTAGAGCAAAAAATAAAAACAGGCACTTAACTTTTCCATCTTTCTCAGGCACAGTGTCCAACTGTCTGTCTGACGTCACATTTCAACATACGTATGTGTGTAAGAGTGGGTAGATATATTCTCAGTATACTCCGTGTCTTGACAGCTGGGCGTCAAGCGAGCTGGGCTGTTACTGCGTTAGAGGCTGTGGGCATAGGAGGCAGCAGAAGCGATTTTGAATGAAGACTCAAAGGTGGATAGAAAATTTTAGTGACGAGTTTATTTCGAGTGCTAATATGGTTAAATATCATGTCTATATGCTCTGAAGAGTTGTGCAAAGGTGTTACAGGTTTTTTTTTTTCAGGAATTCATCAATCATAGACACGATTTATGAAAATAAAAACTCCTGATAAAGAAAATGTAGGAATGCTTATTTTTTTTAATAAAAAACTAAATTACTAGTTTATTAAAAGTCTATTCACTAATGCCTTGAATGTTTTCAAGGCATTAGTGAATAAATACATAAATCTTGACTTTGATTAATATTTCTTTTTTTTATTCAGTTTCATTTAGTCATTGTACTACATAGGTACCTTTAAAGCGTATAAATTAGTAAAACATGCAATATAATAAAAACAAGAAATTTATATAGATTTTCTATAATTATTAATAACTAGAAAATCGGCTAGTTATTGAAAAATAACTGTATAGGACCAACAGCAGTAAAAAAGTGACACACACAGTACTGTAGCAGCAGTGACTTATTACATCTAGAAACTGGACTCCAATCCGACTCCGAACATCTAGCAAGTAATTCAAAATTGAAAAACCTTAAAACACTTTTTCTGACCTCTGAATATAAACCAGTAAGTATAGTGATGGAGACATTGATCACTGGCTCCTGATAGATGGAACCACGAATTGAAAAGGTGGCTGGACCAGACTCGAAGCGGAAGGTGGAGGATCGGGTATTGTTGCGCTGATTGGGCGAGATCAATGTCCAGCAGTGGACTGCAATAAGCTGATTTGAGCAAATAATGATCTATGTCTTGACACTCAAAGTATTCCAAACACAATAACATTTATTACTTACCATCAGGCGTGATGGATGTCAAAACTGATGCAAAAAAAATAACCCGTAAAATATTTCTTCTTCGCCATGTATTTTTTCCTGATGCTATGTGAGGCTATTCTGGGTAGCCCTCACGTGGTGCGCCACACGTAACGGAAGGGATCGAGACAGTTCTAACAAACTTCCAGAACTTCTTCGCTTGTTTTCGAAGCCTAAAAGGTAAAGTCGGTTTTGTTCTAACTATTAAAAATACGTTTGTATTCCTAAAATAGCATTTTTAATAGTTATGAAATAACTAGATAACTTCTCCGCTCTAAGTAGAGTGAGAGGGAGTGTCAGACTTTTGCGAAGTAATACCCACTCTCCGTTTCAGGGCCGCTTTGATTCTTGAATTATTCCTTAGCTGGAGGACGTGGTGGACGTGGTGGATAGTAGTGTGCCAAGCCTGGGCGGTGCACCGCTTTGTCCTCATGGAAGCAATCGACGGCAGCGACCTCCCGCGCTGGGCCCTGGTTCGGGCTATGGTCCGGAGTGAGGAAGAATGGCAGGCGGACGCCTCCTTCTGCGAAGCAGTAATGCTAGAAAAGGTTTTAGCCATCGGTAATTGACCGGACCGAGCCTAGTCGTCAACAGCGCGTAGTGATCTACGCGCTCCTCAAAGAGATGTCAGCAAATTGTAGGGGCCCAGCAGGGCCGATGCCCGCTAGCTAGGACTGCGGGAAATTTCTGAAAAGGAAAAACGTAGTCCTAGAACGCAAAGAGCAACTGAAGGACACAGGTGGTTAGTCAGTAAAAGTTTGACACGCCCTCTCGTTCCCCGCAGAGCGTGAAAAGTCATTGGATGATTTCCACCCTTAAAAAAAAGACCTCTACGTTCAGCAGCCAGGCTCGTCTAAATTACTGCTCACCTTTCCTAAAAATATGGGTATAATGTATATCTGGGTCATTAGATAAAATCTATTCCTATCTCCATCGCCTATCACGTGACGCTACCTTTATTCGCACTAGTCCATTTCACTCGCTCCAGTAACTCGGCAGCGTGTCACCATCTGTGACATGACACATACTGTCCGAATCCCTTAGATTTATCCACTATACAGACATTTCACTCCTCACCAAAGTTAGAATTCGCACACACTTAGACAACGTGATTTCACGAATGATTCAGAGGGGAAATAAAGGGGCTTAGAATTTTAGCCTAAGGGCGGAATTCACCAATAAAACTAATCGCGTTTTAATGTTTGGCTCGCATAATCAAGTTTAGCCGCTGTCACTAGTGTCACTTGTAAAAATACAACAAAGGAAAAATAAAGACGTTACGATTAGTTTTATTGGTGAATTCCGCCCTAAATCGTGCACATAACCCACACAGAGACAACATGATATATAGACTTAAATTTAATTAACAAACATAACGCCGCAATTGCAATACTATACCTGCGGCTTTACCCGTAGACAACGTTTTTATTACCTGGTGTTTTACCTTTTTTTCCTCGCCGTCTCAAACTAGACCTAGTACGCGTTTAAATCATATCACCATCTTTTTTATCTTTTTCTAGGACGGTGCTTTTCCTCTGCAGGACCCCACTGCGAGGAGAAGCTTGAACATAACACTCCTTTTTTGGGGCAGTCGTGTAAAAAAGGTATCCTCCGCGAAATAGTCAGCAACACCAGCCACGAACGATCCAGTTTTCGTCAAGTTTGCAGCAGACTAATGTCATGCATACTTGACCGCTCATACTTGTAGAAGACTTGGCATGCATACTGATAGCTACACACCGTCATGATGCCGCTTCAAGTGCGCTGCAAACTTGATGGTTAACTGGTTCGTGTGTGGCTGGCATAACACGTGGGTGAGGCAGGACTTCCTTGAGGAGTTAGAGTGGGTCAAATGACATACTTTCCTCTCGTTTGTAAAATACGCATTTTAGACGTGAAGTGGTGAAGAAAAGAAAGAAAACATGTTTATTTGCCACACTACTTAAAGAACCAGCCAGGCTTGTGGTGAAGTGGCGAACTCCAGCCTGACATACGTACATACATTCCTGTAAAATACTGTACTTTTCATGCTATTCTAATTAAATTTGCGAAAATGTCAGATTTTAGTTCAAAAACTATGTCAAACAACGTTTTTCAACATACTTATACGAAAATAGTAAGTCAAACTCCTTAAACATAATATTTAATTAGGTATAGTTGGGGGAATAAGAGCACTGACCCACCTGACAGCAGAAAGTAATATAAAATATCCTTAAAATTAGACGAATTTGAACCTGTAAGTATTACTACTTAGTGTGAAAAATAGTCCGCGGACCTTATTTCGCGGGGGTTAGTCGCAAAAATATTATGATCCTAAAATCAGTAGGGCTTAGTGTTTTGAGTAAATAATGGCCAAGTAATATTTTTATTTTTATTCTTTGCCTTTATATTCCTCTATTCAATCAGAGTCATGCATCGAAATACTAATAGCTGAAATCTCTAGATATGTACCGTATTACAAACTAATCAAATCCCGCAATCCTACCGCATGGCGTGAAGTGATCGTACCTATAGTGACACAGAATAGATAAAGATGGAAGGTCCGCTTCATACAACGAGCAAAATCACGCGTAGACAGATATGTGAACGTAGAGTGTGTGCAAGAGATTGTCGCACCGTACCTACATACACGTCTGTGTGCGTGTACTGTTTCCGCTTTACTGCGTTGGCAATTTAGTTTCATAATTTGTAATTAATTAGCATGTGGTTTTGTTAAAATAAATCGAGTAAAAAGACAAACAATTCCATTTCAAGATATCTTCTTTGTATTGTGAGTGTACTTGTACTTCATGTACAGCACCACTGCTCAGATATTTTGGAGATAATTTTTTTTTTTTTTTTGAGTTTGAAAGTCATCTAATATCTTTTTTTGTTCCGGGTGGAGCAAGAGAGTATGTCAGACTTTTACTGACTAAAACCTATCGTTTTACACTAGTTGCTCTTTGTGTTCCAGAGCTACGATAATGCTCTTGAGCATTATCGTATGGTGGGAATCCACAGCCCTATTTTTTGGAGTTGGAATTACATTTTCAGAGAGCGTTGTAGTAAATATTAGCGAAAAATGTATTGAAAAAACAAGATGTCGTTGAGGAGCAGTAGTCCATTGATCCCTGACTTGGCTGAGCTGCTTGACAGTCTTTGATTCTGTCTACGTGCCATATGCATGCATTTTATTGAGCTAGCCTTCTGTACCAATCTACTCTGTGGCGCTGATCCTTCAGCCAGGTCCGCTGTATGCAACAATGGGCCACCAGCTATTGTCTGCAATATTGTTCAAATTAATTGGCGACCTCGAGTGCTATGAGTGGTTGACTAGACAGTGTATGTAGATCGGTTTGTAGGTGTATGTGATGACGATGTAGATGGGAGTTGTCGTTGTCTCTGGGAATATGTCAGACTGTTGAAGCTGTCTTGAAGCTTTGTAACTTCCTTAAGAGTACGTTTGTATTTATGTATGTGTAGCACTGCTGGCAGCCGCTAGCAGGCGAAGCCTCTCCTGCGTGAAAGTAGAAAATTGTCCCAAGGGAATATACTCCAGAATAAAAAGTCCATCCAAAGTGCTATTCCAGGACATGGTCTACCCTTGTGCCAAACAAACAAACATACACACACACTGTGAACATCAGGATCACGAGTGTACGTCAAAAACAGTGATTCTATAAAACAATGGTCTAGCAATGTAAGAAATGTGCGTAAAATCTAAAGCTTTTATAAAATTTGAGTTATTTGAAAAACTTAGTGAGCCGCCAGTCTGATATCAGAGTGAACATCAGGTTGACAACACACAAACTTCACAAAACTTCACCTTTATAATGTTATATTTATCATACTTTAATGTGATGTAATATGATAATTATTATACTTTATTATACATCTCATCAAAACACACAGGACAATCTCAAGCAAACAACTTATGAATGGACTGAACGAACGGAGATAGATTTAGTGTAAAAATATCAAAAATCATATTAAGTACGCATATATACCGTACTAATCGCTCACACTAATGTTATAAAGGTGATAGTTTGTTTATATCTGTATGTTTGATTGTTACTCCTTTATGTTCAAACAGCTGAACCAATTTGGTTGGAATTTGGCACAAAGGTAGACCATATCCCGTAATAGCTCATAGGCTACTTTTTATACCGGGAGTATGATGTCCCCTTGGGATAATTTTCGACTTTCATGGGCTAAGCCGCAGGCAAAACCTAGCATAGGCACTAATATGTATAATATTCTGAAAACCTCAAGGACCTAAAAAGTTATGCGCGCACTGGTAACCTCATTAAAATGGAATTAGAACGTACTAAGTGAAATGAAGATATACTAAAGTGTGTACTTTACATATGTGCGGTAGGTACCTCTTTAGAGCATACTGAAGTGATGTTATGCTATGAAGTGGTGTTAACAATAAACAGACACGCGATCCTAGAAGATTTTCTACCTTGGGACTACCTAGCAAAAAAAAGTGAAACAATAAAATAATCATTCATGGTTTTTTTTTTTATTGGGTGGGAAAATCATCTTATGACAAATCGCGCTCTTGGGCGGAGCGAGAAATTGTGTCAGACTTTTACTGACTAAAAACCCACTCCTGTTCCTTCGTTGCCTTCGTCCCAGGGCCCCGGGTTTCGACCCTGCTGGGCCCCTACGTTTTGCTGACATCTCCCTGAGGCGCGCGTGGAACAATACGCGCCGTCGACGACTTGGGCTCGGTCCGGATGGTTACCGGACGGTCAGACGGCGGGCTACCCATTGCTCGCCATCCGCAAGCCTGCGCCTACGGTGGCCGGCAATCGGGATCGGTATCCCGGCGGCAGACAGGGCGTAAGGACCGTTGCCTCACGCGATCGGCCGCCACCTTTGCCAGCATTACTGCTTCGCAGAAGGAGGCGACCGCCTGCCACTCCTCCTCGCTCCGGACCATGGCTTGAACCAAGGCCCGGCGCGAAAGATCGCCGCCACCGATTGTCCCCACGAGGGCCTCTCCGTGTGCTCTACCGTGTCCTCCGGGCGGCCCACACAGTGGCGATACCCGGGCGTCGTTTCCGCACGAATATCATCCATGGTTCATACTTCCCGAAGTTATTATTGAACGAGATACAAAAAAAAATCTAGACGACTTGAGAAACTCTTTCTTTCTTGGAAATCGGTTAAAATAGTAAATGAATACATAGTAAAAATTAGAAAAAACGTTTTATTTTCACTATTTTTTAAAAACTTTTTATGGTTGTCTGCTAGATTATAAAGCAATTATTTCTGAAGTCTACCGCCTCATAAGTAACCATCAAACATACTTCAACTTCGCAATATTCTTGGTACCTACAATATACTAAAACCAACAAGACAACCCCCAATCCCCAATACAAGCGCTAACCACTAAAGTGAAGGAACACGATCGCTCATCTTGCAGCCACTGCGCGCCAGCACCCGCCACTGCGCGCCAGCACCCGCCACTACACGCCAACTTAGTGCACAGCCCGTCAATCAGTATTAACTACATAGATACTCACTTGGGGAGCATCTTCATGCAAATATTGTAATACGGTATTGTGGATCATGTTGTTATATTCAATAGCTGTATCCAGCAAACTTACACCTTAGAAGCTAGTCTAGATTATATACAAATTGGTTTCATTGTTTAGTTGTGTGAGAGCAGTGGTAACGGCATCGACTTACGAGTTGTACGTCATGGATTCAAACCCAAAAAGGCACTTTACTTTGGCAGAGTAGAGAAGAGTTACAGACGTCTGGACAAAGGATCAGCAGTGGACCGTAATAGGCTGTGTTGGGTAAATATGCCGTGATACCCAAAGAACTCGAAACATAACAATATTTATCACTTACTATCACACAGGTATGATGAAAGTCAAGCGCATGGGGTAAAAAAAATACCGTAGAATTACCTACTCCAGCTTTCACTTTGTCATATCTTTTTTGCGATGCTCTGCAAGGGATTTTGCTATTTTAGGTAGCCCATACGTAGTGCGCCACACGTAACGGAAGGGATCGCATTTCGTCAAGCAAAAGAGAACAGGAGTTTGTTAGAACTGTCTCGATAAACAGTTCTGACATACTCCTCAGAACTACATCGCTTGTTTTTGAGGCCGG
Source organism: Mythimna vitellina (assembly GCA_949316375.1). NCBI lineage: Eukaryota > Metazoa > Arthropoda > Insecta > Lepidoptera > Noctuidae > Mythimna > Mythimna vitellina. The sequence continues at coordinate 16,682,974 of OX438710.1, read as the reverse complement.
AAAGTAAAACCTGTCATGTTCTGGCCGTCAAAAATACGCCTGTATTCCTAAAAGGGCGTTTTTTAAGTTTTGGAAATCAGCAAATATATAACTTTTTTCGCCCTTTGTAGATCGAGAGGGCGTCATCAGGCTAATAATAAGTAAAACCCACTTATATTTCTTCAGTTGCTTTTTGCGTTCCAGAGTCATCGTAACTAATAATCCAAATAGGCATGTCCTAGAACAAAAATAAACAAAGACATTTTTTTTTTTGGGTGGAAAAATCATCTTATGACAAATCTCGCTCTTGGGCAGAGCGGGAGATAGTATCAGACTTTTACTGACTAAAAACCCACTCCTGTTCCTTTTTTGCCTTCGTCCCAGGGCCCCGGGGTTCACTTTCACACTAACCGTGGCGTAGCTAGCATTACTGCTTCGCAGAAGGAGGCGACCATCTACCACTCCTCGCTCCGGACCATGGCCTGTAACAAAGCTCGGCACAAGAGATCGCCGCCGCCGATCGCCCCCACGAGGACACGGCGTTGCTCTGCGGAAGCGGGGCACACCTCCACCGTGTGCTCGAACGTGTCCTCCGGGCGGTCCACGCAGTGGTGGCACCCGAGCATTGCTTCTACTACTTTCTGAATCTGCACTAATAAATGTAGAACTAATTATTTATTTATTTATTTAAACTTCATGTACAGTGGTGGTACATAGGCGGACTTAATGCCACAAAGCATTCTCTACCAGTCAACCATTGGGTTAAAAAGACAAAACTGTGGTAGGTGTGCACAATAAATAAATAACAGATATTTTTGAAGTAGAATGTAGTAACATTAAATTAAGTGGCTTATAATAATAAAATACGTATATATGCTAATATAATAAACTAATAAATACTATGATACATAAGAAAACATTCTAATTATAATTGTGAAGGATTTGAAACTTCAATGCAGACTGTCACTATGCCTTCTTAGGTAATAATTTATTTATTTAAACATCATGTACAGTGGTGGTCAGACTTAATGCCACAAAGCATTCTCTACCAGTCAACCATTTCGTTGTGTCAAAGACAACACTGTGGTAGGTGTGCACAATAAATAAATAAAAGATATTTTTGAAATAGAATGTAGTATCGTTAAATTAAGTGGCTTATAATTATAAAATACGTATATATGCTAATATAATAAACTAATAAATACTATGATAAATAAGAAATCATTCTAATTAAGAGAACTTAAACTATAACAATTATGACGAAGACCGAACTAAGATTGAGAGAACTTCAAATAGTAGTTCCGAATTTTACGCTTGCCTTGTTTTAATAAAGCCTAATAACTTGCTTTGTTTTAGTTATTTCTGAAACTGTTCTATAAATAACACGTTTAAATGACAAATATTTCCCTCCGGTCAGACATCAAAGTACGCCATTACGATGACGTTCCGCCAACACTACGCCATTACGTTACGTCACAAAGCCGGTACGCGCAAACCACATAGTTAACAAAGTGCAGCACAACTAAGTGAGACCTGTTTGATGCCAACTACCTTGGTTATCGATTACACCGCCGGAAATTGGGGCTGCTATTAGTATTTGAAGTCTCACTTGAATAGATTTATCGGGGTTTGGAATGAATGCTGAAATCTGGTGCATCAAATCGGGGATTAGTTAAATTGTGCCAGTTATATAATTCAATAGCTTGTTTTGTAATAAGTGAATATGAGAACATTTTAGTGTTTTTTGACTGATAGTTGCTTTGTTTTATTGACCATTTTTAACCGACTTCAAAAAAAAAGGAGGAGGCTATTTGTTTATGATTAGTATTTGATACAGACTTACAACATCCTCTTCCACATACCTAAAAAAAAATATTTCAAATTTTAAACGGTAAATTGAACGAGAGAGTTATGAAAATAAAATGATGTTATAAATAATGTGTTAATTTACAATAAAATTTGCAGGCTAAATTTCTGCTATAATAATTTTTTTTTTTTTTTTTTTTATTGATAAAAACTAGTGCTTGACAGCGATCCCACCTGATGGTAAGCAGTGATGCAATCGTTGATGATGGTGAGGCGCACTAGTTTATTAAGAGCATAGGCTCTTAATAAACCTCACCATCAGAGCTAGAGTGAATAGTCACTTTAGCCTTAAAGACACTCAAATTATAATCGGATGGAAAGACCTCAGCAGGCAAGTTGTTCCAGTCCAGAGAGTTCCAGAAACGCATAGTCAGGACCGTAGAGGTTTCAGCAACGTAAGGATGGATACTCGCCGTACGACGGGTTGTCCGATGGTAGAAATGAGATGGCAAAATTAAGTCATGCATGCTCAAACTCCAAAATGCAACCTGTAAAACACCGAAAAATGTCTACCCTACGACTGTGCTCAACGCTTTGAAGACTGGACTTAACCAAATCTGAATCACCAATTAGCCTCATCGCGCGCCTTTCCACCGAGTCCAAAGCCGTTACATGGCATTTTTAACCGACTTCTAAATAAAAAAGGAGGAGGTTCTCAATTCGAATGTTTGTATATTTTTTTTATGTTTGTTCGGGCATAACTTCGGCGCTTGCCAACCGATTTGAAAAATTCTTTTTTTGTTAAAAAGGGTATACTTTCCAAATGGTCCCATAGTCACCAAGTCGGGATCTGATGATGGAATCTTGGTGAAATCGAGGGAACTCCTCAAATATTATAGGCAATTGTATAGTGATTTTGGTATTTTTATCGAGAACTTAAGCATTTACAGTCAAAAAGTAACATTTGATGAAGTGGAACTGATGAAGAAGACCAGAAATGGTCAACGGAACTTCATACTCGCATAGATATCACAATGAAGATAGTTAAGCGACTATGATGATACAAATAAATGAATGGTTCTGAATAGTTACGTTGAAAATAGTATCATCAAAGTGATCTGATGATGGTGATGGAGCCGGAAGGTATGCACTGTAACTCCGTAATTAAACAATGTAACCTAGCCGTGTTTGGACTTATTAGAATTGTCATGAGATACACTTTGACTATAAGGTACTTTCGAACTGATCTGTTAATGGAGCCGGAAGGTGGAAGGTAGACACAAGAACTTCATAATAAAACAATGTAACCTAGCAGTGTTTGTGTTAATTAGAATTATCATGACAAATAGGCACTCTGTTTATAAGTGTATCGCAACTAAAAAGTACGAAATAAAAAACTTTTTACAAAAAAAGAATAACCGACTTCGTTATTTTGATCCTTTTAGGGTTTATTTTTGTGAAGTCGGTTATTCTTTTTTTGTAAAAAGTTTTTCTAGCACCAGCCCATATGTGGTTGCAGTACTCCATCTGGACCAATGTTTTGTATAACATTAAAAGCTGTCCCAATCTGAAGTACCACCGGACCTTTGCGAGAACGCCGAGTTTCCTAGCAGTTGCCTTGGCTTTGGACTCAATGAGCCACCAAAAATTAAGGTCTGAGGAAACTCCTAAGAGCTGAAAGAAGTCGGTGTGAGAAGGCGATCGCTGCATTCCTAAAAGCAGGAGCCAAAGTGAACGGGCTCCTTTTGGCGCTGAACAGACACGCTTGTGTTTTGGCGGCGTTGAATCTCACCAGATTGGCTTCACCCCACTTGGAGACTGCCTGAAGTGAGACATTCGTACGCGCAACCATAGCCTCTCTTTCGGATTGAATTAGCTCCTTATTAGCCCAAGCACCTAGCAGGTATCTCTCTTCAACTGTGCTATCATTTGCATACACATAGATACCCGGCATTATCCGTCAGTAACAACATCTATAACGCTTATTAATATAATCACTTTGCCTGTGACTTGTCTTTGTCGCTAAAAACCTATTTAACTGCATTTAAGTAAAATTTTGTATGATTCTGAACAACTTTGAATACATTCACAATCATTAACCGAGGAGATTTTTACTGGTTCTTCTGAAGAAGAAAAATTACCAATCAGAACCAAGCACCTAGCTTCTGAGATTACATTATACAGATACTTTAAAATACTTTGTTTTAGATTCAGCTCATAATGTACACAGCTACGCAACTTTACAGGCTTGCATGAACCAAAACAGCAACAAAATTATCTTACAATACGCCAATTCATCAAAACATCGATACGCCAATACGCTATACGTCACTTCACATCGTCATAACAATACCTTCCCGTGTTCACTTGAGTTACGACGCGCGAGTCGTGTTACCGCATAGTTAGTGAACTGCATTTCAACTAAGTTTGGAGCGACTTAGTTTCTACTTTAGACTTCGATTATCGACTCCCGCCTTTTGTTTAAGATGGGGGAGGTGTTGTCTTGTATTTGAGATTTTCTTGTTGGTGCCGATGTAAGTATGCTGTAATTACTGTTTTGAAAACTATGAATATGTGACTCTGGATTATGTATTAAGAAACCGTGTGTTAGAGCGTTTACTTATGGAATTTTCCATTGGCGATCAAAAATATATTTAATTTTTTTTTTGTTGTAAATCTAATAAAATTTACGCAAGATTTGAAAAAAAAATAAACAATAAGAATTCACAACACAAATTACAACAAAGACAAAGAAACACAAAAAATATAACACACAAAACAACAACAACAATGAACTACACACAAGAAACAATAAAGAATAACAGAGAATGTTGTTATGTACAATAAAGAGCAACAAAGGGTGTTGTTGTGTAGAATAAAAAATATAATAATAATAATAAAAATACGCTTACTTGACACAAATACAACAAGTTTATAAGCACAAACAGTGCTTGTTTAGAAGACGTGATAAATATTGGTTCTATCAGTAATGTTACCACAAAACAGATCACACAAGGATTTTGTACTCTTTTGGATGAGCCGATCTCTACGAGCTAACAGGTGCGGGCCGTTCACTGAGTCTGCGTAGTTCAACCTAGATAGAACTAGGATTTCCTTGAGCTGCTCTCGTAATGTTTCGGGACTAGTGCGGCCGCATTTTTGTTTGTAACCTACAAGCGATAGAAACTATTTCAAACCAAGTCTGCTACGGGTTTCTCAAAACACAGGTCTTTATTCATAACCAGACCTAGATTCCTCGCTTCATACACTTGTTCTATAGGCCCTCCTATAAGCTCCAAGTAAAATATCATAAGTAGCCTAGTATGCTGCTGTTTTAGCCAAACTCCATACAATTTATTTTATTTGGGTTCAACGACAGGCAGTTCTATTTGGACCAAGTGTTTAAAGGTTTTCGTTAAGATCCATAATAGCATCATTTTACTCTTCTGGTCTGAAGCATAAATAATAATACAGCTGTGTGCAGGGGCTAAACCACCCGTCAGTCACCCGGATCGCCGGGACCATGTATTTGAGCGGAAAACCGGGTAGCATAACAAGCTTATAACTTTGTGATTTTTCATGATACAGTTGAAATTTGGTAATTACATAGATTCTTTATATAAAATTACTAGACACGTATTTCGCATTTCACGTAACATACTAAAAACAATGTTATATAATATCAATTATTATTATTTTAAGACTACTCAAAGTAGATTTGCCAACCCTCTAGTTTAAGGGGCCATGAAGCTTATTTTCCATAGTATTTCAGAAGAAAACAACCGTTAGTAATATTTACGGTTTAACAGCACATTTTATTGCCGCACGTACGCAAAATTACGTTTCGTAAACGAATACTGAACGCGACATTTATAGCTGACTTAAGATCAAGTATCGCTAAACTCTTCAACTTACGAGAGAAAGTATTAAAACCCAAGAACAATATAATTTTATCACCTTCACATACCAATACATGGAGAACAGAACAATCTCACCCCTTCCATTAAAACAATCTTCAATTTGAACATCGCCATAAATTAAAATTGACGTATATAGCGTCACTGCTAGCAGTTAAGTTTACTACCCTCGTCGATAGATGGAGCTAGAGTACTAAATGTTTAATGTTCTTGCCAATAGATGGCGTTATGCTTAACCGGTTTACGGCGGTTTTTACTGCTCCTATCGGGACCTGTAGCAATTAAAATTTCAATGAGAATAGAAAATTTAATTACCGAGGTGAAAGGCGGATGGTTGTATTAAAATTATGGATTTAATTTTCTTCAGCCACTATAAACGGAGTTTGCTGAAACGGTCTAGATTCATGGCCCGGTTAGTAATATTTGACATAGAGGAAAATCAGAGTGATTATTCGCTTCTTGCAAAAAGATAAATGTATATATTTTTTATATAGCTTATGTCACTCAGGAATAAAGCAACTTTCTATCGGTCAAAAAATTTTAGCGATCGGACCAGTACTTTCAGAGATTACCTTCTACAAACAAAACAAACTTTACCTCTTTATAATATTAGTATAGATAGGCTCGCGTTTGAAGACCTCTAGCTCAGCTGTTGGTAAGCGATGATGTGGCCAACGATGCATGCCGATGTATGCTATGAATGTTGAGTTAGGAACTTATCAAAACTTATTGGCAAAGTTTGACAGGATAGATATAGAAGGTACTGGTAGGAGTTTGACAAAATATTCAACTACGAATTTTGACTCCTTTCTTAGTGAAATACTAGGTTGTCCTTATTATTTTCTCTTACTAAGAGCCAATAAAAAGGCTATTATTTTGGACCGCTAATGCAAACTTGTTTGAAATTCAAAATGTTTTGATTTCAAAGAGGCCTACAAAGGAAATTCATCAAATGTCAGAAACTAGTGCACGGTCCCAGTAGATAGCCGCTCCTGCCTTAGCTATCGTGTTTTTTTTTATAACTACCTGGAAATTTAAGCCTTACATTCAATCCCGGAGACAGAACTTGATTGATTAGTAGGACTTGAGTATATTAATAAATACAGACCGAAATCTCTTTACATATTGCCGGTGGACCAGCAGGTAATCTATGCAATTCCTAGGAATTGTATACAACACCTATGTAAAGTATGTAGTGGACAATAATATTTACAATATTACATACTTTGTCTGGACGCCCCAGGTATTACTTTGCATTGCACACAATACTTAATTATCTAGATTGTATAGAATACCAGCGATAAAACCGCCTTTGTATCCATAGATTTAAGTTTGTGTAAAAGTTTTGTTACAATAAAGTTTATTCTATTCTATTCTATTTTATTCTAAGACCTTAATTATACAGATTGCCGGTAACATATCCATCAATTATACTGTGATTTACGTTACAAATTACAAAGCATACAAATCAGTATAAAATCCGTTAAATTACAGGTACCTATCCAAAGGGACAGAACATTGAGCAAATACAGAGAGGGGAAGTACGGTCAACGTCACCTATAACTATAAATATCACCCACGAAATAAAGGCGCTGCCAAAGTGAAATTGTTTCTGATGTCACACGGTTGACTGTACACTCACCGTTCACGTAAAGATATGAACTTTTCCAATTATCAACTCGGAATCAACTCGAATCGGGTTTCTTAGTATCGAAAAACTCATGTTCTTGCTGCAGGGAACATGTTTTGAATTATTCTTGCTAAGGAAATTTTCAAAACGGGAGCAATTATAAAAGACTAAATAATTTATTTTATTTAAAACTACCTATGTATTACTAGATGAAATTACTTCTCACTTTTCAGACAATTTTAAGTTTTTTAATTGCCATTCCCCTATTAAAAAAAGAACCCTGTATTAAAATAAATAAAACAAAATAAAAATTATTTCAAAAAATTATATACACGCATACTCGTAGGCCTACATTGCCACCTGCAAAACATCTGAAGCTAGTCATTTCCTATGGAGAAGAACCGGCAGGAAACTCCATGGTTTAAACATCAGAATAAAAAAGAATTGCCTTGCACCCCCTTGCCTTTTTTTTTATTGGGTGGGTAAATCATCCATATGAGATCCCCGCTCTTGGGCGGAACGGGAGATAGTGTCAGACTCTTACTGACTAAAAACCCACTCCTGTTCCTTCGTTGCCTTCGTCCCAGGGCCCCGGGTTCCGCTTTCACACTACCCGTGGCCCCAGTAGGCTTCGACCCTGCTGGGCCCCTACGATTTGCTGACATCTCTTTGAGGCGTGGAACAGTGCGCGCCGTCGACGACTTGGGCTCGGCCCGGACGGTTACTGGACGGTCGGACGGCGAGCCACCCATTGCTCGCCGTCTGCAAGCCCGCGCCTACGGTGACCGGAAATCGGGATCGGATTCCCGGCGGCGGTTGGAGCGTAAGGACCGTTGAATTACGCGATCGGCCGCCTCCTTTGCTAGCATTACTTAGAGTTTTACAAATGGACAACTGGTAACTTTTCTTTTCTGATGGACAATCATCAAATAACTGGCTAGAGTGTCTATCAGACCTTTAATGACTAAAACCCACCAGTGTTCTTTCAAGTGCCCTTTGCGTGCCAGAGCTGCGGCATGGTCCTAAAGAGTCACCGCGGACTCTTTTGGACCATGCCGCAGCCCTCGACAGTACTGGTGCAAATATATGACTGGCAAATTGAACCTTTAGTAGGTATCTTAAAATTCATTATTGGTTTATCTGCGGAAGTTTCGAGTTATTGCGTTTGTGGGCCATACAGATTTATTTGTTCCGTGCGGGAATCGAACGCGCAACACGCAGCGCAGCAGCCAATCTGCTTAACCACTGAATGTGAAATAAAAACATTTTATATTTTCAATAATGTAACACATCGTACAGACGCGGCCGAGTCTAAAGCACAGATGGCGGTCCAATTTAATTTTGTTACACGACACCGCTTCAGACCAAAATGATTACAGTGGGTTCAGATTCATCAGACAACAGAAAAGTGTTATGAGTGAAATAGGATGATGGTGGCCTTGTCCATAAAATGGGACATTAATCTAAAAATATAACCGGACTAGCAGCTGAATCAAGGTGCCATTGACGACACTGTAAAAAATTATTTTTTTATGTAATCACACTAATATTATAAAGGGAAGGCTTGTAAAGTTTCAGCGTGAATAAGTAACATACACACATGTTTGTTACTCATTCACATTCAAACTTTTCCCACACAAAGAACAACTGCAAGGAAATTGTTGATGAAACTCTCTACATTAAGTCACCATGATATATAACGGCGAAATAATTTACTACGTTTTATCAAATCAAGCTAATTGGTTGGGCCGACACTGCTTAATAATTGCCGCGTAAAAATTAGTACCGAAATTAGCCGCATATAGTAAATTGTGTTCATCCAGTCTTGCATCCCGTTCCCGCACAACCTCGAGAGAAAGAGACAGCAGATAGACTTGACATGAAGATTTCGTTTGGAATCGCATCGCTACAGACGGCACTTCACAGAAAATTGATTATTATTGAATTTAACCGCTAAAGAAACTACAAACACTAACGATTTGTGCATACTATACCAGTCTTTAGTGAATACCATATCTGCTCGATATGGATCAGGAGTTGCAGAAAACCAGAGAACGCCGGCCGGCTGATACGTGGTGTCTCCGAGTTCAAAAGGTTAGTGCAATTCCTTACCACTTAGAGCTGTTTCTCTGTCTTTCCTAATCCTGAAAAGGCTCCATCTGTGATCCATCATATACTGCAAGGTGTCACCTAATAACCAACCATAATCAACCGACTAACCAGCCAGCCGTATCTGATCAACCATAATCGCAAAATACAGTCTATATACAATCCACAGTGGTACATTGCGCACCCACTGTGGATTGTATGTTTACTGTCACAATGGCCAGTCTAAGTTTTGCAAAAAAAAATCGTCTTAATTGGAAACTGAATTGACTAGATTTTTTACGATAATAAATAATCATGGCTTATTTTTTCATTGATTTCCATCACTTAACATTAAAAAATTATGCCAGCAAAATTTTGTTCGAGAGTGTTCCATCACTTTTTAGCACACGGGTAGATTATGTCGTGCAACTAGGATTAGTTGATACTTTTAACCGCGGAAGTATATTCTTTTGGGATTATTTTCTACTATCACACGAGCGAAGCCACTGGCAGCAGCTAGTAAGCTATATGTGCAATAAATTATTTAGGCATACTTTCCCAATATTTGTTAAATTGTTGAGTGAAGTCTTTTACTCATTTTATTTTGGTATAAATAGCTGCTCAGTGTACCGGAAGATCATATTGTGATTCTATTTTTACTTCAGAATAGACAAAAGCTAAAGATACTGTTTCGTAAGAAACTTTTTTCATATTTGTATTATTTTTTTAATCATCTTTTTATCTTTCTTTCTCATACATATACCCAGTCTTGTACTTGTTATTCAATAAAAACTGTTGGAAAACTGGTACTTGGGTCCATCCGGTTAGAATAGAGGCAGATCTGATAGTTGGGAAAAGGCTAGATGTGGGCAAATTACGAAACCAACTCATTTAATCTAAGAATTTTTGCTCTACTAAAGACACAATACTTAAATGACATAATATTACTTTTTAAGGTTATGCGGAATAGAATCTATAGCCCAGCACATCTCCAGGGAAAAGTAAGGGTCCGCTGACCACACGGTGTTGTATCTGGGTAATCATGCAGACAACTCTGTTATAGTGATGTAGTGTTTTGTATTTCAGCACCTTATTCAGCATCAAATAGCTCTATTATCACAAGCCAAAACGCTGAAATGACAACGATTGCTTCATCTAACAACTTTAATGTGTACTGTACATACGTATAAAAACATATGCTAAAGCAACATTTCCTCTAAGATTTGTTTAGTGTATTTTCGCTTTTCTCCTTTTTCCTTCGTTTTTTTTTTTATATTTTTGTTTTTTTTTTTATTACCTAACATTTGGTCTAACCATTGAACGAAAAGCGAGCGATAGCGAACTCGGGAACTTAGAGCTCCCGACACGGAGAAGTTAGGTTCGAAGGAGATGCAGATGACGAGAGTCTGAGTTAGCAACAAAACAACCGAACAAAATTCGCGTCATCTTAGGTTCCTTTACACCATGCAGACAGAAATAGGGAGGATTTTATCGACTTAACTTTCTTATGACTAAAATTTGAGCCAATCTGACAATTAATAAAATTATATTAGATTGAATCAAATAAATTGTATACATTAAGAACTTAAATTATAACTTTACTCCACTGTTTTGTGTATGTTTTTTTAACCGACTTCAAAAAGGAGGAGGTTATTTAATGTATCAAACAAAGTTATGTTAAAAATAACTACATAGCAATAACCCTACCCCAAGGCTGGTTTTAATAATTGGTTATTGAAGCTTTATAATAATTATGCATTACTTTAATTTGCGACTGCCTGGTCATCATCAGTAAAACCGATAATTGGGTGCGTCTCACATCATTTAAAGTTATTTGGTATATTTTCATTTTAATAACATTCACAAGATATAATAAACGTGAGATATACCAACTGTTGATATAATTTCTTTACATATAAAATTTATATACTCTTAAACTTATTTCGTATAACGTTATTGGATATGAAGTTTATTTCATCGAAAATCATTAGGTTATTCGTTTAAAATATATTATTATATTTGTCGCAGTTGTATCGTTTAACACACTGTTAGTATTACAAGTTTTCGCGGCGTATTGAAAAACGTTACTGTAATATATTGCCTCGCGGCTGGATCAGCTCAGGTTAGAACAGTAACTATTAGAACGCGATGGCGAGCGAACGAAGCGATCATGTGAGTTAGGTTAGGTTAGGTTAGGTTACAGTGGTACAGTGACCATAAAAGCGCGAAGGCGAGTGAGCGAATCAAGCGTGCCGTGGCAATGGCCGCCGAGCGCCCTTCCTGTCTAATGTTAATGAATCATTTGGGTTTGGTTAAGGTGAATGTTCCGCTGGCCTGTTCATACATTTTTCGTTCGAACTATACTCCGTACATAGACACTTTTTGCTCAAAACGAATCACTTTATCACTTTTCTACAATGAAATAGTTCCGCGTGTAACTTTTTGGTAAATAATTTGCATTATATATTGAGAAAAACAGTCTAGAAAACCGGGCAAAATTAGACATTTTGTTTACTAGTGTGAGTGCGATTTGACAACCAAGCTTGCCGCCATGAATGCGGTAGATTATAATACTTAACGCTAGATGGCGTGCAATCGATATTGTAAATTTGAAAAATCATTACTAAATTTATAATAATGGTTTTCATTTAAAAAAAAAACATTATAATAACGTAAAACTAACTATCATAAACGAAAACATAAAACGTTGTTGTTATCAAAAATTGTTAGCGTTAGTTATTATTATTGTTACTAGCAACAATATCATCATATGTCGTACCTGGTCTACGAAAAATAAAACGCGACGTTGCCGTACTTCCTAGTTAGCTAGTTCCTGCTTGACCCTTTGACCTGTAATGTTTCTAAGAAAAACCGTTGCCAAACTTCGTACGATTCGATTGACTTGAAATAAAATACATTTTGAAGCTCTAGGCTAGCTTGTGCAGAGCTAGCTAGCTTTTACGCGCGGAATTTCTTGTATGTTTTGATTTGTATGCATTTTTTTTTTTTCATTGATTCGAAGTAATTTCTTGTATGTATATTATTCCAATTGCAAGATATTGTAGTACTTATAAGTTGCTTATACGCAATTTTATTTTAAAATAAAAGTACCTACCAATCTTTTGGTGGTCAGCATGTGAGTTTACAAAATTTTATTTACTTGATAATATGTTATCTATCAGTAAACCAAATTTATAAGTCGCTATATATATTTCCTGTCATATTGTTTTTTCAGATTAGTAATACAAATAGTTATCCACGGACCATTATTATTAGACGGACAAACAAACATTAGGTTTATTTGGAATACCATATCACGTCTTATGTGAATGCGGTGCATTTCGTTACAGTTACATCAAAATTTATAATTATGTAATATGATGTATTATTTATGGTTGTTCTGCAGGGATTTATCCCCACAAGATATTATTTTCTTAATTGTCGATAAGTTGTCAATCAATATTATATCACAATTATTTGGGTAAGTAAAATTTTACTGCTATATTTTTTTCAAAATGCGAATTTAATATTTTAATTACGTTCGAGATTACTCGAACGTAATTTGGAACGTCAGTTTGTAATATTATCTGTGGATATTTACTTTGCATTAGTTTGCAATTTGCATTACTTATGACTGCATTTCGAAGCTATCTGATCTGGTTGTTTTATGATTCTATTCAATTTTATTCGAATTCCGAGTTTATAAAAGTAACATATTGTCTTGTATATCATTTGTTTTTGTGTGTTTCAGATTTACATCTAGGTTCCAACTATGTCTGGTGCTGCGAGAAAGATCGCGTACCAACGCCATGAATATTCAGGCGTCCGTAAATCGTCAAAAAGAGCGAAAAGCGTATTCAAACGATTACATGGAGACGAAAAGTAAGCATACATGTAAATTATAACTACTCAATTCTCAATCTCCAGTTTTCAAGTAGGTAGAATACGCGGCAAAATAAGTTGAATCAAAATGGCCGGCAAATGGCTGTTATACTTTTACTGTTCACAAAAATTTATAGCCGTATCGTATTACAGCCGCGTGAAAATTTGGCGTTCTGAAGAAATGAAGAAAAAATTAACGAATGAACAAACCATCCCTGATAATTCTGTAGTGTATGTACGAAATAATCATTATTTATTGTGGTCGCTGATCGTAAAAGTACATATTATGGCATTACATAATTATTGATTTATTTCTTTCAGTACCCAGAATACACAACCGAGAACATATGCGCGTGTAAAACCAAAAATTCGCTTAGAGGCCACCTACAGTGTTCCTAGTACTAGCACAGTGACGGCTGAACCTGTGGTTGAACCTGTGGTAGACATAAATTGGCCGCAAGCAGATCCTGAAATCGAGTCGTTTCCGTTGACTGTGGAAACTGTTCCAAATACAGGATTATCTGGAATATCTGGGTATCGCATTGTGGACCTTAGGCATGTTATTGAGTGGGCCTTCCTTATGGAAAGACACCGAAATATCTGTGAATCATCACAAATTGAATTTGTTAGTGAAAGGCATGATGGATTTCGAAGTGCATTAAAATTCAAGTGCAGTATGTGTGAAAAAGCATGGGAACACTGCACAGAGAGCAAAGACAAAATAAATACTGCATTTGTATGGGCAACTGTAACTTCTGGTAGCTACTACACTCAAGCAGCTCATATAACAAGTCTGATGGATATTCCAACAATGTCACCTAATAAATTTCGACGTATTGAAAAAAAATTAGGCAATGTTTGGTTAGAACATTTGACAGAGGAAATTAAGACTGCTGGTGAACAAGAAAGATCAATTGCCATTGAAAAAGGTCATGTGTCTTCAGACGGTGTTCCATTTATTACTGTGTATGTGGATGGAGGATGGTTGAAGAGATCATACGGGCATAACTTTGATTCATCATCTGGTATGGTAAGATAAATTATTACTAAACACAAATTTATTTATTGTCAAAACAATGTAACACAACAAACAATTATGCAATGTTGTTAAATTTTGTTATTTTCTATAATTGAACTGAATTGAATGCAAACAATTATAATGTGCAATATTTTCAAGAGTTGTATTTCACTTCCAGGCCTGCATTATTGGGAAAGAAACTAAGAAATGTCTATTTCTTGGTGTTCGAAATAAATATTGTTATACATGTCAATATTATGAAAGGAGAAATATTGATATGAAACCACATAATTGTTGCAAAAATTTTACTGGACCGTCTACAGGAATGGAATCACAAATTATTGTGGAAGGCTTTCAAAAGAGTGAAGAAACACATCAACTTCGCTATTTGAGCTTTATTGGTGACGGAGATTCCTCTGTGTTTGCAAACTTGAAAGAAAAAGTGTCATATGGAAACATAATAAAAAAAATTGAATGCAAGAATCATGTAATCAAAAACTATACCAGTGCACTCTACAAGGTAAATCCTTACTAATATTATACTCGTAAATGCAAAAGTTTCTTTGTTTGGCTTTCACGTCTTAACTACTGAACTGATTTCCATGAAATTTTACATACATCATAACAGAAATGCAGAATAAATAATATACCTTTAATCCGGTTGGCGCACTGGCTGAGCGATTGACTGCTGCGCTGGGTGACGCGGGTTCGATCCCCGCAAGGAACTAATATTCGTATGGCCTACAGATAGTTGTTCCGGATCTGGGTGTCTTGTGTATGCAAATTTATATGTTAGTAAATGCATAACCATTGAATCATATTCTATATTTATATTTGTACACTTTCAGATTTTAGCCAACACTAAGCTCCCACTTCGTGGGAGAAATATTTTGAAACCCAAGGTAATGAAGCTAACCTTAGTGGCACGGAAAATCATTATGTATAGTAGTGATAATACTGTTAACGCTGCAGATTTGAGAAATGGCCCACTTCACGTATTTGGAGTACATGGAAACTGCAAGGACTATTACTGTAATGTCAATGAAAGTGAAAAGAAGGAAGAAAATCTCGTAGAAATTCTAAAAAAGGATGCCCCAGAAGTGTGGGCTCTGATTTATGCTGCCAATGAAAAAATTGCATTGAAGGCAGGCCGTTTGTCAAATGAAACAACAAATGTGGCAGAAAACTTTATGAGTGTAATAAATAAATTCAGCTGCGGAAAACGAATTAGTCTAGGTAAAGGGGGATCGTACCAGCGACGTGTTCATGTGGCAGGTAAATAGTATAAACATTTAATTTCCTATTAGAACAGAAGTTGAAAAGAAACGTTATGTTTATCAGTACTGTTTCTTTATATTTATATTGTACGTAACATACAATTTCTAGCTATCTTTTTTAATATTTCCTAGTAAAATTATATTTTATTTTCAGGGCTATCACTTGCTACTGGACACAAATGGCATGAGACTGCATGGAAAAAGCAGACCACACAGAGCCCAGGAACACATTTTAAAAAATACATAAAGCGAAAGGAGCAGAGCAGAATACGACAACAATCGTCAACACGCAAACGATTGTTTGTTCCAAGAGAAAAAAACAAACCAGACCAGAACTATGGACCTGAAGCTAGTGATCCAATTGATATTGATGAAGTACAATTGAAAATATTGTGTGAAGAACGGTTAGCAGAGTTCCAAAAGTCACCAGAAGACATAGCTTTCATTGAAATGTCTACAATAGGGCAGCATGAAAATGATTTATACATTACTCATAGGCGTGACCGTCTGACTGCTAGTCAATTTGGAATGGTAATGTAATCAGTTTCTGTATTTTATAGAACACCTATGCAGACAATGCATATATAAAAAATATTCACAACACATATTTATTTTATCTTACTTTTACAGGTTTGCAAACGCCGTATTACAACACCATGTCACAATCATGTCAAGGATATTCTATATAAAAAGAATATTTGTACAAAAGATATGTTATATGGCCAGCAAAATGAAAATGTGGCGAAAAGTATGTTTATGCAACAGTATAATAAAACTGTAAGGCCTTCAGGTCTTTTTATTGATGAAGAATTTGGATGTTTAGCTGGCAGTCCAGATGGTAAGTTTTCTTTATCAATATTCGTCATATGTGTATAAGTTGGATCTTACCTATATATTTGATAGCATAGCATAGTCGGCCTTATAATGTTCCCACTGCTGGGACTCAGGCCTCCTCTCTAGGCGAGGGAATGGGCCGTAATCCACCACGCGGGCCCAGTGCGGATTGGTGAATGTCACATGTCTTCGAATTTTTGGTTCTAGAACATGCCGGTTTCCTCACGATGTTTTCCTTCACCATTTTGAAAGCAGTGGTGATGATATAAATTACACAAAGTAATGCGCCTAGCTGGGTTTGAACCCGCAACCTACAACCCGTAAGTCGGGGCTGTTACCACTCGGCCACCACTGCTGTGTATATTTGATAAATATCGAAAATTATAACACTAGTTATTATCACGACGGATCAAGGATTACGAGCACGATATGCGATTACTTTACCCGTTTCAAATCTTATAAAGAGCTCCATTTTACTATTTTATAATCTTGTATAAATTTGTTATAGGTGTAATTGAAAATGAGAGAGCTGTAATTGAAATCAAGTGTTTTCCATCATTGGCAAGGAAAAACCAAACCCTAGAAGCAGCTGCACTAGAAAAGAAAAACTTTGCTCTAATATTGGATAATAATGTTCTACATATGAATAAAAAGCATGATTATTACTATCAAGTAAATTAATAATTCTATTGCATGTCCACTTTATAATTTATTTTAGCATGTTATTTATTCTTACTATAATATTAAATCTATTTCAGGTTCAAGGACAAATGCGTGTCAGTAACATGGATAAATGCTACTTCATATGTTTTATTTCAGTCAATGAACCTTTGACTGTTATAGAAGTTTGTCGAGACAATGAATTTATCAGCAATATGATGCCAAAGCTATTAGACTTTTTTAAATATTGTATTCTGCCAGAAATAATTTTGAGACGTGTTCAAAAAAATGCGAAATGTATAGATATGAAAGGTACACTAAACGTTTTTTTTTTCATTTACTTTATAATTTCCATAAATTTCAGTCTATATTATATTTTTCTTTTGGGAAATTTTTCTTCAACATCCACATCAAAACTTACACACAAAATATACTAAGCATAGTCATTTTCTTTCGCAGCAGCTGTGTAGCGGTGGGATCCAGACAAGAACTTTTAGGAAGAGTGAAAACACATCAAATGATTTTTGTTTTAATTGTACTTTTATAGTAGTTTGTTTAGAATCTATATTATCAATGTTTACAATCATAGAGTGAATAAAAATAAATTTGTTGCTTTTTTATTTCCTTTACAATTAAAACAATACTTTAGCAGATATTTATAACCATTTGTTAGTTATGTTTAAAAACCTAAACATATGTGATTATGGATGCTTAGATACTATCAAACATTTTTCCACCTTCTTGGTTGTAATCTCTTATTCTAATATGTGTTTTAAATTTGTTCTCTTGTTTATGAATTATAGTTCATTGCGTTTGTCTTGTACTGGTGTGTAATTGTTGTAAATAATGTACCTTGAATACTTCAAATTTGCATTGTGACTAAATATTTTGAAAAATATTGTTTTTTAGTAAATGGTCATGTATCAAGCATTTATGTCACTATAAATACTTGTAATAATTTTTAGTTGGTACATATGTTCTTATAATGTATAAGGTAAATAATAAAACCGTCTTACATTGCATTCTTGACATTCATTTGATTCCCAAAATAAATAGTTTACATCACCCATGAAATACCACCTTTTATTTTTATAATATTATCGTAACAGGTACTCCCCAGACATAATTATAATTTCTACAGAAACCTGCCTTATAACTTTTAAATGCACGCCATCTAGTGGTAATTTTGTTAGATTTTAAAAGTAGTCGTTCGTGTCTATGTGTGTGTAAACGATACTATAAGCAGAGTTGGATATTAGTATTTCGAAAAATGGCGAATCGGATGGGTTTTGAGACTATAATTTGACTAACTTCGATAAAGTGGAATGTCCGATTTACGCTGTACTATTTCTGTGACTTAATATTGTTTCAATTACACTCAAAACAAAATAAAACTGAAAATGTTGACTTCAGCGCCATCTAGCGGGAAAATGGCCACGAACAACCCGTAGCAATCACCTTAAGTTAAAAATCGCGCCTGGATTAGGTCAGGTTAGAATAGTGAACATTAGAACGCGATGGCGAGTGAATGAAGTGATCATGTAGGTAAGGTTAGGTTAGAACAGTTTGGATTAGATTAAGCGAAAAGCCATTATGATTTATGAAAAGCTTTCACTTTTCCGTTATAGACTAAATAAGTTTTATGTCTTTTGAGTGGTATACCTAAAGATTTTATTATCAATGTATATTATGCTTATAAAAATTAGTTATTTAAAAACTATATCAATCGTGTATTATATTAACAGATCGTTATATCAAATCAAATTATAGATTCAGTTGTTAAAGATATAACAACTGGATCTATAATTTTATTTGATATAACGATCTCGTAATATTAGCTCTCGTAAATATTAGAGATTTTATAATTATATCATATATTAATTACCCTGATAATTACCTACCCTGAAATATTAAACATCGTCCACATGTTGATAAAATCTTCGGTGCTTTCAATGAAGTTGGTCACAATATTGTGCTGGACTCGACCTCTTCAGACTCCGCTGTTGGGTATATGCATATGCTGTATGCCATCGATGACGGTATTCGACAAAGCAATGTGGACCTGCCAAGAAACGTGCCAACCTTTGTGTGTCATTGTTCACTACTGCTAATAAAATCCTGATTAAGAATAACACTGCTGTCGGTGTCCAAGTGACCAGTGCTAACGCCGAAATTTATGTATTTATGTAGTACTCAAAGCAACAAGATCAGAAACAACAACTTTTAAAATTAAAGTTATTTTGAATATTTTAGTGTTTTTTAGTGAAGACGGTTGTATTGATTTAATTTCATTTAGGTTTTTAAGTAAAATGAATAATTTGAGAGTTATCAAAGATTTAACTCAGAATCATGCAATTTTATGATCTCAGTACATAGATCATATATACACTGCCGATTTCCACCCCCAATAACATAATACCGTCATATCGGCAGCACATCGATTCACCGCAAGAGCCGCCACATCGATGACGTCACGAGTTGCGGCCGCATCATTGCGCGGCGGCTGCGGTGTTCCGGACGCTTTAATTATTTATTATTGAGTGGATATTTGATTTTATGGGGTGTCATCAGAAATAATATCTTAATTTTCATATTCCGAGAAAAATAAACATGTCTGTTGTATTTAATGGTAGGCCTTAGAGGACTGCGACAACGTGATAGTATGGCAGTGGTGGCACAGCCAGTTGTCTTTTTAAGAAAATATATTCAGCATTGCACACCCAAGCGGATACCAGGTGAGCAGGGAAAATCATTTTATGACGATGAATCCCTTGGGCGGAATGGGAGATAGTGTCAGAGTTTTACTGACTAAAAACCCACTCATGTTCCTTCTTTGCCCTCGTCCCAGGGTCCCGGGTTTCACTTTCACACTACCCGTGGCTCCAGTAGGCTTCAACACTGCTGGGCCCCTACAATCTGAGGCGCGCGTGGAACAGTAGGCGCCGTCGACGACTTGGGCTCGGTCCGGACGGTTACCGGATGGTCGGACGGCGAGCCACCCATTGCTCGCCGTCCGCAAGCCCGCGCCTACGGTAGCCGGTAGGTGAGAGGACTGTTGCTTCACGCGAGCGGCCACCTCCTTTTCTAGCATTACTGCTTCGCACAAGGAGGCGACCGCCTGCCACTTCTCCTCGCTCCGGACCATGGCCTGTACCAAGGCCCAGCGCGAGAGATCTTCGCTGCTGATCGCCCCCACGAGGAAACGGCGTTGCTCTGCTCAAGCGGGGCACACGTCGCTTCCGCACGAATCCGGTGCAGGAACTTCCCGAACTTTCTGTGTTCGGTGAAAACCTGCATCATGCGGAAGGTGAGGACGCCGTGAGGTCTTTCCAACCACGCCTCAAAGAGGGGACTTACCGCCATAATTGTGGCATGCCCAAATATATTTTTATGCTGACTGTTGTGACTAGTTGTTCCGTCGCTGATGTCTCTGTGAGATATTATGTACATTAACTTTTGACTATCGTTAACGAAGATGAAGTTTGGCACTTTATTCAGTCTAGATCCCCAAAATCCCCAGCATGAATATTTCTGAATATAGCATAAGTTTTCACTGATTCTAAACTCAGAGATGATATTACGATTGATATTATTGTACCATAATAAAGTTACCTGCTTTTAAGAATTTTTTTGAACTACTTAAAGAAAGGGTAAGTCCGCCAGAGCACGTGAGCATACAGGTTAGTTTTTCATAGATATCTTCTTCACAAGAAATCCCAAACAAAATAAGGGACACACTTAAAATCAAAGACACCCCTTTTAAAAGAAAACTCTTCGGTCGACCGGACATCAAACTACCCTCGCATCAAACAGATCTCCACAACCTGGCGACATACTCGTAGGTACTATTGAACAATATATAATTTTTAACAAAGACTTTGAACAAAAAACGTATCGGAGCGTGAATTTAACGAGCACTTGGTACGGGAGGCCGATATTATGTCTGTTTGTCTGTCCGTCTCATGGATAGGAATCTATACCGAACGGTTGTGTCTAGCGGTAGACGTCAACTTGATACTGATTTGAAGAGCCAAAGCTGTTATTAAGGAGCTTTATGAACATATTGTTTAGTTTTTAACCGACAGATGGCGTTGTTAGATGAGCGGAGTTTTTAAAATCACGATGTCAAGATTCTCCGTGTGATGACTAGGCTCGCTATAGTTGTAATTTTAATTAGTAAGTTAATTAGCCTATTATGTTTCACTGCTGGGCGAAAGTCTCCCTCTCCCTTTTCCACACACTTCTATCCTCAGCTAATGCCGATGCCATAGCTAATATTAATAAGTTCGTAGTTTTACTATCATATCATAACCTTTGTTATGGTCGCGAGGGCTGCAAAAACAGTGCAGAATAGTGAATGATTGTTAATTTTGGTCCTTCGAGCCGTATTGATCAGTCTGGAGTTTTTGTGGTACATTCTTGGTTAGGCAAGTGGATCGTTAGCGCGAACTGGCCATGGCTTTTGAAGATGCAGTAAGCAGCAGTAGCAGCGAGTGGTGCCGTGCGCTACTGCAGACGGTGCTGGGTCTCGTCATCGTCAGGGATCAGCAGCTAAGGTGGAGGAGGTGTTGACGCGATTTACACGTCAGTTTCAGTTTATTTATCAAATAATTATACAATGAATTTGGATGAAATTTGGCACATGGGTAGACCATGTCCTGTATGAACATAAAATATCTTTTACCCCGAGATTTTGGGATAATTTTCTACTTCCACGCAAACGAATTCGCAAACTGTGACATGAACAAACGTTTACATTAACGAAATCGAGTAAGTATGAAATAAGTCCTATAACCTCAGGATCTTGGTTAGGAGTAATCATGGAATTTCTTACCGGTTCCTCTCCGTAGGAAACGACCGATTGGAGCCGGGCACTAGCTTCTGACGTTTTATAAGTGTCTATGGTAATATCATCGTCAAAGAAACGAAAAACGAAACGAAACGAAAGACGTCCACTGTTGGACATAGGCCTCCCCCAAGCGTTGCCATAACGACCGGTTCCGTGCGTCTGGTATCCGTCGGATTCCGGTAACTCTCATCAGGTCATCGGTTCACCTTGTGCTAGGCCTTTCAACAGTGCGTCTTCCGGTGCATGGCTCCATCATAAATCTCGTCCAACATCCTACAGTGTCTCAAGGTAAAAGTCTATGATCAGTGCGTGTTGCTAGTGATGACATAAAGCCCTGAAACCTGAACGCTCACAATGGGTCTCAATAGAAGGTTTAAAGTCACCCAAAGGGCAATGAAAAGGGCTATGCTCGGAGTTTCCTTGTGCGATCGCATCAAAAATAAGATATCCACAAGAGCACCAAGGTCAATGATGTAGCCCGAAGAATCGCGAATTTAAGTGGATGTAGGTAAGGCACATTGCTCGCCAGAACATGAAGGCCTATGTGAAATAAAAAGATTTTAAATTTGAATTTGAATTAGGACTAAAATCTGATAGAATAATGTTATTCCTATCTGTAACCGGCCAAAACCAACCCAATATCCCTCCAGTCCGTTCACATGATCAAAGACTTGATCCAGCTAGAATAGATATGTACTTAGAGTGAACGCTATCTGTTCGTCCAAGTGCGCTCAGGGGGAGCTCATCCAGTTCTGATATGTCTTTGATAGCGGCTATCTGTGTCTGTGTTCTTTGCCGCCGTCCTTTAGTAATGCTAGTCGAGTGGACGGGCGACCTTATTAAGGACATTGGCTTAGTAATATTGTAGCTTTGTTTTAGTGAATTTTTCGTGATCAGGTCAATATTTACCAGAAATTCCCTCGTAAAAACCACTTTATGTCTTTAGTTCTTAGTTTAGACTTCCTAGTACCCACGTCTTCATCCGCACACTGCCATTTAGTCAAAATATCAAGGTTTTTTTTTGCGCAGAACCCTAATATTTTTTTAAATATAACAGTAGCCTAAGTTACTCTTTAAAACATCAACTATCTACCAGTTACAATATTATCAAAATCGGTTCAGTCGTTTCGGAGATTAACTGGAACAGAAACCGACAGACAGATAAAAATGTTCCAATTGCATTTTTGTTATAAGTATCGAAGATACTAATTTCCCATCTTAAACAAAAAATAACACTCATAATATCTCTCTATCTTAACGTGTGGAAAATTTCATAAAATCACTTATTTCAACCTATTCAGACAATTCAAAAGTGCCTACTTTTGAATTGTCAGTGTTGGTCAGTCAAACCATAGTCAAGAGTGAATAGGTTACTACTTCTAGGCAAGCGTGCTCCATCGTCGGCCTCATCATCGCTTACCATCAGGTAATATAGTGGTTAATCGCGAGCCTAACAATAATAAAAAAATAATTGCGCGTTCCAAAGAGTATATGTTTTTGACGACGAACGTGTTAGAAACTCCATGGACACATAACCAATACACAAACACAATAATTATGGCTACATCAATATACTGTCAAAATTATAGTTCAACTTTCTTTCTTTATGACCTATTATTACACGCGTGTAAATTGTTTCGTATTTACCTTCGAAAACTGTAATTGGTTTTCAAACATTTGTGGTTTAAATCAATAAATAAGTAAAAAGATACATGAGTGGTTTAATTGATGTAATTTATTGTGACATATACACGTTTTTTTTATATTATACGTTTTTTATTTAAACGAAAATAAACTATAAAAATGAAGGTCAAAGGTTGGTTAACTTTCCCTACATACCACCGCCCGGAGGAGCATACGGTGGAGGTGTTAAGCGGTGTGCTTAAGCGGAGCACTATCGTGTCCTCGTGGGGGCGATCGGCGGCGGCGACCTCTCGCGTTGGGCCCTGGTTCAGGCCGTGGTCCGTGGCGAGAAGGAATAGGTCGCCTTCTTCTCCAAAGCAGTAAAACTATCGAAGGAGACAGCCGCACACATGAGGGAACAGCCATCCTCACACTCCAGCTGTCGCAACAGGAGACACCCCGGGCATTGCTTGTCGGCGTCCACGGTGGTCGTCCTACGACTACCAACTATCGTGGACGCGGGCTTGCGGACGACGAGCAATAGTTAGATCGTGATCTGGCCGTCCAGTAAGGACTGAGCCCAGTCTTCGACAGCGCGTAGTGTTCCAAGCGCGTCTCAAAAAGATACTAGTCGTAGGGGCCCAGTAGGGCCGATATTCTCTAAAGGAAGTTTCTAAAAAGAAAACCGCTAGTTCTAGAACGCTAAAAGGCATCTGATGGAACATAAGTGGGTAGGTAGGTTTTAGTCAGTAATAGCCTTGTAGTGACCTACATAGTATTAAAATTATATCAAAATAAAATAATTTATTTATATACGTACAGACACTAACCACTAGTATTAGGTATATAGAATGGTCTGTATAGTTGCTGGGTAACTTGTCTTGTTCGTGTCAATCATTGAAAAATACATAATTTTACAAAGAAACGTTTGTATTCATTTAAAGGTAGGGGTATAATATGTAGAAATACACATATTATCCTACAGCCTGACAAGCCCTTTCACTCCACCCTAGAGCGAAAGAAGTCATTTGATGGTTTTCCATCTCCAAAAAAAAACCTACCTGGAAACTGAGGATTTGCTTATCTTAAGCATTCACATCTAAGTCTACACGCACATTCGCCATTTTCTAGGTATGTGAACTCCCATATTTACACGTCACGTACCAAAAATAGGTAATGACACCTCCTATAGCAAATAATTCAAATAATGGTAGGTACAGTACCCACTCGGCAATTTTTTTTATATTGTTGATAAGTTCGCGCTTGACCGCTATCTCACCTGATGGAAAGCGACAATGCAGTCGACGATGGAGCGCGCTTACCTAGAAGTAACCCATTCACTCTTGACTTAAAGATTCCCGGGTTGTAGCCATTTTTATGTATTTCCGTTAATTTGATTTTGTTTAAAATTTAATTTGTTTTTACATTCAAATTTTTAAATTGGTTTCACTTTCTATTGTTTTTTTTAAATTTTATTTTGATCTTAGTTTAATTCTGATATCTACAATTTAAATGTTAGCATATTTTTTTCTTTATTTGCGTACTATGAACAGCTAAGAACACCTGTGGTACAAGAACACATAGTAATAAAATTAAGGCATAGTTTGGGTATCAGAAGTCTCTCGTTTTTATACAAATACCAGTTGATATTACTCAATTAAAAATAAAATTGGGTAAGGCTACCATACTCATTTACATTATGCCAGGTGTCCCTAATGCCTAATGTAAAGTATCTTTTTACTTAACTAGCTGCTGACGGCCTTTTTCTATACACGGCCACGTGTAAGTAGAAAATTGTCCAAGCGGACTCCCGGGATAAAACATCCAGTGTGCTATTCCAGGATACAGCCTATTCATGCGCTAAATTTTATCCAAATCTGTTCAGCCGTTCCAACGTGAAAAAGAATCAAACAAACACACATATTCACAAACGTTCGCTTGTATAATATTAATGTATGTATTTTAGTGTGATCTTGTGTAATGAGTAATTTTTCATGTAGAGGAATGGTTTACACCAAAACTAAAGTTCAGGAGTTATATGGTATTTTTTCTTCGATTACATCATAACTAACCATCTCATGACAAATCTCGCTCTTGGGCGGAGCGGGAGATAGTGTCAGACTAACTGACTAAAAACCCACTCCTGTTCTTTCGTTGCTTTCATCCCAGGGCCCCGGGTTTCACTTTCACACTACCCGTGGCCATAGTAGGCTGCTACCTTGCTGGGCCTACGATTTGCTGACATCTCCCTGAGGCGCGCGTGGAACAGTACGCGCTGTCGACGGCTTGGGCTCGGTCCGGACGGTTACCGGACGGTCGGACGGCGAGCCACCCATTGCTTGCCGTCCGCAAGCCCGCGCCTATGGTGGCCGGAAATCGGGATCGGAATCCCGGCGGCGGTTGAGGCGTGAGAACCGTTGCCTCACGCGATCGGCCGCCTATTTTGATAGCATTACTGCTTCGTAGAAGGAGGCGACCGCCTGCCACTCCTCCTCGCTTCGGACCTTGGCCTGTACCAAGGCCCGGCGCGAGAGATCGCCGCCGCCGATCGCCCCCATGAGGACACGGCGTTGCTCTGCCCAAGCGGGGCACACCTCCACCGTGTCCTCCGGTTGGTCCACACAGTGGCGACACCCGACCGTGTCTTCCGCACGAATCCGGTGCAGGAACTACTGAACTTAATGATCACATGCGAGCCTATCAATCATAACAAAAATCCTTTCCTCTCTGTACTGTATACTCCCGGTGTGTCTCACGTTAGATTCCAAAGCTCAGAAAACAGTAAAGACCTAAGCAAAATGCTTCATATACCAATAAAAGTAAAAACTACAATAACACACAGTCAGCAAAAGCAATCACATAGAACAATAAGGTAATACGAGCATACAAAATGAAATCCAACAAGAACTAAAGAAACATTCACACTTAAATCACACACAAACGTCAAGTTAAATAAAACAAAACACGACCGTATGTCAATGCGGCACCACCCCTTAACAAAGCACACGCTGTGATTGGCTGACGCACGAGAGGCGTGCGCGCAGCCTCCGGTACATTGGTCCTGTACAAATATCTTACATATTTACGGCCGTGGAACTTTATATGGTGTTTTTGGTGCAAAGCCTAAGACAACTGGGTCTTGCGTTATGTGTTGCAGGAAATTATCATGTACCTAATCGTCCATGGAGTTTCTAATACATTCTTCTCCATATAGATGGAATTTGCAATTATCATCATATTCCTAACTGACTGACTTCTTGATATTTCAAAAGTGCCTGTAAGTTTATGTGTCGTTGTTTATTTGTTGCAACTAACTAATACATTAATATGCTTAACTTAACCTAATTAAAACTAACTTACAAAATAAAAACAAAAGCCCTAAAGTACTAAAAAAGCAATCTAAAGTACGACGTCGAAAAACTCCTCTGAACGACTGGCAATGTACTCAAGAGACTGGTGGCATTGCCACGCTGAATGGGATAAGTATAATACCTGTAAGTTTATTTTAAAGAAAATGCTTTGAATTTTTTAATCATCATCCTGCTCTGGGTGGAGCGAGAGTGACAGATTTTTCTGACTATATCCCACCATGATCTTTCAGTTGCCTTTTGCGTTCCAGGGCCATGGTAATTTATTCGCAGCAAATTCCGCAGCCCAATATTTCTGATACTGCGTCATATCGATAGTGGATGCATTGTAAATTAATACTAAAGCTCTACCTTATTAACGTGTGTTGCATGCATTCTGATAGGTAAACTAACAACACTACCTATTAACTATCTATTATTAATGATATACTACTACCGAACCCAATACAATCACCACGCAATTCGCGACGTCATTTGTCTATTGTTTACACTATTAATTCTCAGCACATTTGCACGGGTTTAGCACAAATTGTATAATATCACATAACTCGTATATTACATTAAATTAAATACGTGTAATTGCGTTTGTCTAACAAAACTGACCACACGCACACATGCACACTACATTAAGAGGGGGTCGCACTGAGAGCTACGTTATAGCTTCCGTCAAAGTGTTATTTATTTATTTATTTATTAAATCGTAGGAGAACCAACAGCTATAACAAAAGAATAACAATAGTATAAGAGACATTGAGCCAATTACAGGTTCTCACGGGTAGAAAAAGGTAAAGTAATAGAAAACTTACGATCACTAATAAGCATTTTAACAGTAATAATTTTTTAAAATTTATTTTACCACAACTATCTCACAACGCCATCCAGTTCCAAACTAAGCAGAACTTGGGTTATGAGTACTAGATAACTGATAAACATGTTTATATATTTTTAAATACATACGTATTATAGATAATTTACACCCAGACACGGAAAAAATGATCGTGTTCATCACACAAACATTCGTCTTGAGTTCAGTATTTCGATAAATCAGAGATTTGGTGTCTGACGAGGTATTAGCTACGTTCTTTGTTGCAACTCGTTCTTAGGGTGAATAATCAATATCAAGTTATGCTACATTGTGCTATCTACGCTAGTCTATGCTATGCTGTGCTACGCTATCTTCGGCAGCTTCACTCCCTAGCTTAATAAAAATTACAAATATATAACAATGTTTGTAATAAGAGATATTTAAAAATACTATTACAAAAAAATATCACACTAACAGAAAGTGGTACCACTTTCTGTTAGTGTGATATTTTTTGTTACTACTATCATTGACTGCGATACGCATTAAGTATTTTATACCGAAAAAATTACGGTTTCTGGGAGATAAGAAATAAGTGGAACCAGTGGAAAACATAATATATTAAACTACCTTTTGCCCGCGGCTTCGTCTGCATACATAAAATATAGCCTATGTTACTCAGGAATAAAGCGGCTTTCTATCGGTGAAAAATCTTCGCAGTCGGACCAGTACTTTAAGAAATTACCTCCTACAAACAAAAAAACATATTTTACCTCTTTGTATATAATATTGGTGTAGATGATATAACGAAAAAAAAATAATTAAAAAACACGACCGCCATGTCAAAAAAATTAACTAAAACTCAAAAAACAAAAAGAGTTGAACTTTATAAATAAAAATGAAAGTTGTCACTCATTCACTCACTGACTAAACACGAAGTCTCGAAAACTACTTGATCAACATTTTTTATCGCCGTCGGGGGACCAGTCTGTAATACTAAGTAATACATTCTTATATAAAAAAGGCTCACATACATACATACATAAACCCTGAAAACATAACACTCCTTTTTTGGGGCAGTCGTGTAAAAAATTGAATTCTATAAGCACTGTCAACGCAGTCCAACCATTAAAAGTCAACCTCTTGTCATTTCTCTCACATTGACAAAGACAGCAGTCCAAGTTATTTACTAGAAAAAACGTTGGCCAAAAGTTAGCATAGCCGCAGCACAGCTCAGCATAGCTTCACATTGGTCACGCACCACTATCACACGCACACTCCCAATAGTAAAATATGTTGTGTGCATCTCACACACACTTGGACGGTGAATGAAATATGTGTAATATTTGAATAACAAACAGACGGACGGCCCACATCTGCTTCCTATGTTTGTGAAGGTTTGAACGCAGTGGCTACATTAAACTTAGGTGTACATTCCTACGAATAGGTATGTTATGAAAATAGTTTAAACAAAGAATTATACAGAACAGCATGAAAATCCGTAAAATTAAACCACTATTATTATACGCGGCTGTATTGTATGAATTCCATACAAGAATACTGTTTTAGCTATAATAATAAAGACTAATTTAATAGGTATATAGATATATTCAACACATTGAATGAAATTAATACAAGTAGGTATACAATAATAATACAATAGTAAATAATTTGAAATAGGCAATATAATACAAAATGCATATTTTGGTGAAGGTTTATTATTAGTGTGTGTGTGTAGGTATGTTTGGTACTTCTGCAACGCCAAACGGCTGCACGGATTTTATTTATTTATTTAAATTTCATGTACAGTAATGGTTCATAGGCGGACTTAATGCGACATTGTAAAAACAACAATATTTTTAATAGAGTTTCTTGCCGGTTCTTCTCCATAGGAAACAACCAATTTGGAACCGTGCACTTGCTTCTGACGTTTTATAAGTGCCCATGTAGGCCTGTGTGAAAAAATATATTTTTGACTTGACTTGATTGAAATGGCATTCTCTACCAGTCAACCTTTAGGACCTTTGAAACCTTTATTTTGATTTTGATGAAACTTGGTACACATGAAGATAATATTCTGAAATACCATAAGTAGGCTTTTTATCCCGAAAGTATATTTCGTTACGATAATTTTGTACTATCTCTCGGGCGAAGCCGCAGTCAGCAGCTAGTAGGATTATAAATTCGACAAGTTTATGGTCAATACAGTTAAATCAAAATACCGTATGTCTATGTTGCCTAGTTTGAGAGGCAGGCTTCTAAAAAAAGTTTAGAACAGATTTACAACACACCTCTAAAGAACTGTATAACTTCTCAACCTACTGTTTGTTTGTTTATGTATCTGTACTTTTTGGTAAATAAACATATTATTATTATATCTATACTGTCTAGTAGTTACTACTACTAGACAGCAGTGGAGCAGTGGTAGCAGTGGTGGCCGAGTGGTAACGGCCCCGACTTACGAGTTGTAGGTCGTGGGTTCAAACCCAGCCAGGCGCATTACTTTGTGTAATTTATTTCATCACCACTGCTCTCAAAACGGTGAAGGAAAATATCGTGAGGAAACCAGTATGTTCTAGAACCAAAAATTCGAAGACATGTGACATTCACCAATCCGCACTGGGTCCGCGTGGTGGATTACGGCCCATTCCCTCTCATAGAGACGAGGCCTGAGTTCCAACAGTGCGAACATTATAAGGCCGACTATGCTATGTTATGCTGTCTAGTAAGGAATGGAATCTCCTACCAGGATCTGATCCTCTCATAGAAATTCTGACGCTCTCTAAGTCTAGAGTAGAAAATAAGATAGGTACTCATAGGTTCTTCTAGGCAAGCGTGCTCCGTCATCGACCACATCACCGCTTACTTACTAGTGAGTTAATGTTCAAACGTGAACCATTGCGGATAATAATAAATAAGATATGGTCTCAGCGATCATTATGTCGTTAGTCGGAGCCTCCTCCACTGCATAAACAAAAATATACATATTTTAATTTAATTCTAATATAACTACTGTACTTGATTCTTGCTAGAGATAAGCGACACTTACCTTTTGCCATTTATATCTTCATAAATTTCACTATTTTAGTTTCACTTTACTGACAAGTTCAAACTACACATAATAATCTGATCGAGAAATATATATACTTTTTTTATTTATTTTTTATTTCTTCAAATACCCGAACTCAATCACTTTTTGTTTTTCGCTGTTTTGCTACTTGTCTGCCGCGCTCAGCCGCTAAATGCATAGTAAATGTAACTGTCACTGTATTGACGGTGCGGCGGTGGCTCGAGACCGGTTAAATTTTAATCGTATTATAGTTAGAAGTTGGCGATATTTACTCATATTATATACCTACACACTTAACACTAAACATCTATTTATGATTTATGACTTTCTATATATTAATATATGCATATATATATATTTACTTGTATATTTATTTATTTAATTCCCATATTTATGAGAAACTGATTTTCATCCGTATCAGCACTCTAAGGTTCAGTTGAAAACCAGCGTCAGGCAACTGCTGCGTAGTTGTCTGGCATTATGCTGAACTGGACCTATTTGGCGTATCCGTGAGACATATTTTTTTTTTTTTCTCTTTTTATTGTTAATTTTATTTCTTCTTATTTTTATATTATATTTTTAGTTGTAAATTATTTTGCCAAATAAACATATTTTCTTTCTTTCTTTCTTTCTTTCTTTTCTTTCACCACATCTTAGGAGGCTCGCGTTAGGCGGCTGGATTAAGAGCTTGATTCAGAAAGCGGTACTTCTGAGTTCGCATTGTAAGGAGGGCCTTTGTTAACAACGCGGGCAGCTCGAACCCTGTTGCTGATACCGGTGGGAAACAATTCTTTTTATATTTTCTTTTTTTTTATTCGGCTGCTTAAAAATGTAGCATAGTATAGCATCAGCCTTTCCATGTTCCCACCGCTGGGACTCAGGCCTCCTCTCTAGGAGAGGGAATGGTCCATAATCCACCACGCGGGCCCAGTGCGGGTAGGTTAAAAATGTAATCAATTTGTATATTTACAAAATAAAGAAACAAATCTATTTAAATACTGCTGCCCGGTTACATTTCTCAAATGTTGTTGTTTTTGTCAATCGATAAGGACTAAGCTAGAATACTGAAGAAATAAACACACTAAGTTGTGGTATGTATACTTTAAATTAACATTTATTTAAGTAAAATGTACATGTTTTGTACGAATTCGGGTTTGACGATTAACACAGACCGAATAACATTTCCCCTTTTGAGTTAGTTTATTTCTAACTTATAACTACCTCCTTCGATCGTGTGAAAGTAAAATATTATCCCAAGGGAACAAGCTCCCAGGATAAACAGTCTTCTTTGTTTTTTTCCAGGACATGCTTATCCCAAACTTCATCCAAATCCTGTCAGCCGTTTGAGCGTGAAGGAGCAACAAACATACAGACAAACCTTCACCCTTGTAACATTACTGTGATTACTTCTCTCATCGTAGTTGATACAAATCTAATTATAAGTCGTCCCTTTGTTTGAAGTACACATCAACACTCGTAAGTCAGTGTCAGGGCTGAATACTTGATGTCAGTTTCAGAGGAGAGATCTCCTTAGAACTATATTACAATACTCGAATCAAGTACTGCTGTTTCAATAGGTACTTTGTATTGTGATGTAGTACATAACGAGACTTCACGCTTGTTTACTTGGGAGGCTTAAGTAGAGGTACCTAACTTAATAGTGTCACCAATATTTTGCATTTCTGAAGGAGACTAGTTTACATCTAGATTTATCAATTCGAAGACACGTACGCAGTGGTTGAGCGAAAAAAAAATTGATTATAATAGTTCCAGGGGTATTTCAGAAACTAATAGTTAAAATTGAAATCATAATTATTTTAGTGTCGAATAACCCATTTATCAAAAAAAAAACTTATAATTCTCGTTTTCAAAATCAAGATCAAACATTTTTAATAGGTAAATTTTTTTTATACATGTATTAGCTAAACATGTATTTGTTTTTTTTTATTATTTTACTCACAGTAACTGTAATCCGAGGTGAAAATGTGACGTTACAAGCCTATTTGGATTATGGGCATGAGAATCGTGTGCACAACGGTGAATAACCCGGGCGAAACCCGGGGTTCTGGGAAGAAGGCAACGAAGGAACAGGAGTGGGTTTTTAGTCAGTAAAAGTCTGACACTATCTACCGCCCCGCCCAGGAGCGGGAGATAGGGGATATGTCGTAAGATGAATGTTGAACCGAAAAAAAAAAACAGTGAATGCGGACTTGGGTCTAAAGAGAGCTAAATCAGCTGACGGATAATCAGATGGCAAATAGGACCCCGTGTTTCCAAACCAGGTAGAAATATAACTTCAATAATTTCGACTTCTACATCAACTTTTCTAGCCGCTACACCACACAGACTTCCGAACACCGTAGCGATGACGTCACAATCTATTTATAAGCTTCGTCGCACACCAGGCACGCACGCGCACGCTACAGTTTATTATTTTTAATACCGATCTATTCATGATTTGTGTGCGGTGTTGCTATGGGATCTACAACTATATTTACTCTTCGGATCCACAGCTGATTTAGATTCAATATAGTTTTATGTGTTAACAGATGCCGTAAAAGCACAAATCAGTAGTAAAATTAGATTATCACCTTTCAATGCAATCGCTCGTCTTCTTTTTAGGGTTCCGTACCTCAAAAGGAAAAAAACGGAACCCTTATAGGATTACTTTGTGGTCCGTCCGCCTGTCTATCTGTCTGTCAAGACCCTTTATCACGGGAACACGTGGAAGTATCAAGTTGAAATTAAAACCATATACTCAAATCTGCGGTTCCTTGTAGCTGTGAAAAAATCAAACTTTCTGAGAAAATTTGTAAGTCGAGAAAAAAAGATACGGCCGTTTATGTCGCAAAAAATTATCGTATATATCGTATTTTGAAACTGTCAAGGGAATCGAAATTCATAGGGTACTTCCCGTTGACCTAGAATCCTGAAACTTGGCATTAAGTAAGGTTTCATAGCACAAGTATAGGTTACGTCACAAAAAAAATCTTTTGGCGATTCGGAAAAATCTTCGTAACTCAATTTGGGAATCGAAGTGTTTTCATAGGTAGGTTATATGGAACCCTCTGTGCGCGAGTCCAACTCGCACTTGCCCTGTTTTTTTTTCATGTTGTGTCAAATTTTGGCCGACCAATATTTAGCCATCTGGATAGCTTTGTTGTTGCTTTCGTTTAAGTCGTGGACGGTGCACGTTGTTGTTCTTCATCATTTCAACTAAAAGACGTCCACTATTGGACATGGGCCTTACATTTTGAATAGATTTTTCCATACCTATTTTGGACCCCCCGTTTCATAACCTTAAAAAGATGCTTTGTGCCAAATTTTACGCTTTTAGTACTAGTAGTTTCAGCTGTGCGTTGAAGAGCCAGTCAGTCAGTTTCTCCTTTTATATATAGATTAATTAGTATGCCTAACAAGTAATCAGCTCAGTCCATCGCCACGGCCTCGGCCTTGCTCGGACATAAAGCTTACTTTGTCGCCATTCATGTGGAAAAAGCTTTGGTATTTTTATTCATGACGTACTTTAGGGTGACAATTTTCAACAAGTTGAAAGAAAAGTTGGGCTTTGTATAGAAAATAATTTTCATCTGATTTGGATTCTGGAAGAAGTTAAGTAATTTTACCATAAATATGTTGTATTCATCATAATCACCATCGTCATTTCAACCGAAAGACGTCCACTGTTGGACATAGGCCCAAGTGTCGTCATAACTACCGGTTCTGTGCGTCTCACATCTATCAGAATCCCGCGATCCTCACCAGATCATTGGCCCACCTTTTCGAAGCCCTTCCAACGTTGCGTCTTCCGGTACGAAAGAGCTACTTTAGAACCGTTCGGCCCTATCGATCATCTGTTCTGCGAGTAATATGCCTACCTACTGGCACTTGAGTTGTTATTATGATTATCATTAATTCAGCGTCCTGCTGGACATAAACCTTCCCCTTATATTAACCAGTTTTGTACGCCTTAGATTCAGAGGACGTCCAAGATTCCAAGGGACTCCCGTGGCCTTCACCAGGTCAGTGGTTCTCCCACAAAGTCGATCGAAACTCTAGCACCGTTTCTTCCCATACCTTTCGGTAAAGACTCTTAAGTGGAATTCCCCGCTGCAGACTGTTTCCTGATAGCTACAACCTAGAGGTCTTCAAGTCAAAATTGAACACTAGAAAGGTTATTTCTAGGCGATCGTGCTGTATCATCGTCCATATCTATTAAAGCAACTGCTTTACATCAGTTGTGATGGTGGTTAATCGCCAGCCTATCAATAATAATAAATAACCTCAACAGTGACATTTTCCTTCAGCTGCCCAGTGAGTGACAATCTTCTCCTCATCTGATAAAGTACACATATAAGGTGGTAATTGAATTCAGAATATCCACCAAAACCCATTAACATGCCGAGCCTACGTATTCCACTGTAGGCCCAATTTATAGCCCTCATGTTTTATTTAGTGGTGTCGATCGAAATGCTTAATTAGTCGACTATATCCTGAAATCTTAGCGTTTTAATGGCCTATTTCTACTACAGTGGCCGTTTGGCCGCTCGTAAGAAGGCCCGGGTGGTCTTAATTAGAAAAACCTCGCAATTAATTAGCAATAAAATGCATGGACTTGTTTGGAGTTGAAGGGGAATAAAATTGTTGGGCGGTTTTTTTGGCACGTTTTGTATTTGTAATTACTTCTTTGGGTTAACTTGTGAGGGGCAAGACGGACAAAACTCATTTGGTTTTTATAGTATTAGAATAAAAAACGTAAAGGCTGTTTTTAATTTTGAACTTTCTTGGGATAGCCAGAGTCATGACGAATAGTATCTAAGGCTATATAAAATCACTGTAGGTACAACACGCAGAAGTGAAGCACCAACTAAAAACGTAAGTTAAACCGCGGGCGCCAGCTAGTTAACTAAATAAATACGCATTTTAAATAGCAATTTTCTTTTAAATTGTTTTATTTCGTTCCACCTTATCGGTTTGACACGAAACAAGAATGAAATTCATTCTTCGAACCTATTTTGATTACGACTTATAAAAGTATTGAAGACCAAAATTAAAGTTTTTCTGGTAAAGAATTATCATACAACGTGGCGATAATTATCTACTGCCAGTCTTTTGGGCACACTCAATCGAAAACCATGCGGAAGAAATTTGTAATGCCAATTCGTATAACATTCATTTAAGAGCGTTTGTTTCAAGTGTTAACATGTATATTTTTAATACTGTGTACATCCCCATTGTAAATTACAAAGACAAAAGTTATTGTTTGTTTTTTTTTTCATTTCAACACTATAAAAAAACTACTGAACAGATTTTCATGTGATTTTCACCAATATGCAGAATCAGAGTCATGAGAAAGGTTACGTTGAATTGATTATTGAAAAATGATTTTTAACTCCCATGCGAAGCTAGGGCGGGTTGCTAGCACGTTTAAGAAAAATTGTTAATTATAATATTTGCTCAAAAATTATTTTATAATATTGATAGCTGACTTTGCATCTTGTGGAAGCTCTGATACAAACAACGCCATCACTAACAGAGCTAAGTACAAAATTAAAGCATTACGCCCAGCCTCTTTCACCATAGAACTATTTGCTACGCCGAATTTATTCTTCCATTCGTCAGCTTCAGCCCCTCTTTAGTGTAACATAAATAAGACGCAACACGACATAACCGCGGCTGAGTCTCGATACAGACGCCACCGCGCCTCTTAGTACGAGATGAGAGTTAGGAAGTGGGTACATTGGTGGGGACTGCGAAATTAGTGCGAAGTGCGCATTCTTAGAGTAGTAATTTTATTTCATCGCTACTGCTCTCAAAATGGTGAAGGAAAACATCGTGAGGAAACCGACATGTCTTAGAACCAAAAAGTTCTAAGACATGTGACATTCACCAACTCGCATTGGGCCCGCGTGGTGGATTACGGTCCATTCCCTCTCCTAGAGAGGAGGCCTGAGTCCCAGCTGTGGGAACATTAAAAGGCCGATTATGCTATGCTACATTTCAATGTAAAATCTCAAAAAATACAACACAGACAACACACCATACACAACTAACACAAATTCCTAACACCGAAATTTCGAAAGCGAATCTACAAATCATTCGCATTCAGCTAGTGTGCACTACGCCTATTCCTCGCTGTATCGCCAAATGACACAAACGACAGGATTAGCCGGTATCTCTCCTCGCCACGCCGCTGACGTACCTGCAATAATTGTGGCTTACTGTCACATCACTATTATTAGTGCAAGCACAAAATATTGCTGAGTTATGAGAAAAAAATGTAGTCCTATAACAAGTACTTGGTAACATTTTGAGCTCTTTGGAAGAATTTATCTAAGGAAGTCAATCAGTCTGCTCATCCTTATCCCTACTAATTCAGTATCCGCTTCCAGCATAATTGGGTGTAGCTGGATATCAATATTTTACGTAGAACTGCCTATCGAACCTCCACAAACCAGTAACTGGGTAACAAGGTATCTTTAGGCATGACTGGTCGAAAGTTGCAGGGTTATAACAACTTTAGGACGACGAGCAATGAGTAGCTTTCTGTACGTCGACAGGTAAGCCCAAGACGTCGTCCGCACATACTCTTCCATGTGTGCCTCAAAGATATGACATATCTTAACCGTACATAGCGAAACCGTAGGGGTTCAGTAGGGCTAATGCTCGCTGAGAACACGGATTTTTTTAAGAGTTAAATATCCGGACGGCGGGTATCCACCCTAACGTTGTTGAAACTTCAACGGTCCGGACAAAGCGTTTCGCTTCATCGTTTATACCGCGTACATCGAAGGACTGGTACAATTTGCCTGCTGCGGTCTTCCCGTCCAACTATAATATAGGTGTCTTCAAGGCTAGAGTGAATAGGCTCTTAATAAACTAGTGTGCCTGACCATCAATAATTGCATCTCCGTTTACCATCAGGTGGGATCGCAGTCAAGCACTGGTTTATATCAATTTAAAAAAAATATATGTGTAAGTATATGTTTTATCCCTTCTCTTCACATAGCCATACCAAGACAGACGATTTCCTTTTAACTTTTCAGTCATTGGCGCCTCTTAACTTTCTCTAATATACTCATTTCTCACTTTATCCGTTCATCCATTTCATCTCTGCCACATGCAATTTTATTAGCTAGCCCGTATTGTCCCCCAGCTGGGCAAAGGCTTCCCTCCATTCTTTCCAAAGATCACAGTTCCTCGTTTTCTCTATCCAATTCCCTAGGAAGACATCCAGGTCGTTGCCGGGACCCCGTGTGGCTATATCTGGGTGCCTGCCATGCCCATTCTGTATTCTACGGAACCACAGCTAGTTAGTTGATTTTCTACCTCAAAATAAAAAATCAAGACTGGTTCGCAGACTTCCGAGCTTCTAACATCTAGTAACTGCTGTCAAAGATCCATAAATGGCAACTGGAACTAACTGCTTAACATGCATTCCAAGGCTCAGAGAGGTCGTGGTATGTAGGTATATCAATGTCTACTCATCATTGGATTGAACTCTGCAATTTGTAAAAGCGATAGTTTATGTGTACGAGTATGTTTGCAGTTTGTTCACGCTCACACGGTAAATTGGGATGAATATTGACACATGAGTAGACTATGTCTAGATACCTAAGATAGGATTTGTTCCGGGAGTATGGACTCATGGTATAATTTTCGATGTTCATTCGGGTGATACAAAAAAAAACTATCATAATGTTAGGCTGTGAAAAAGACGAATGAAAAAAAATTGCAAGTGGCAGAGATGAAATGGATGGATAAAGTGAGAAATAAGTATATTAGAGAAAGTTAAGAGGCGCCAGTGACTGAAAAGTTAAAAGGAAATCGTCTGTCTTGGTATGGCCATGTAAAGAGGAGGGATAAAACGATTTTTTTTTAAATTGATATAAACCAC
The DNA here is from genome assembly GCA_949316375.1 of Mythimna vitellina. NCBI lineage: Eukaryota > Metazoa > Arthropoda > Insecta > Lepidoptera > Noctuidae > Mythimna > Mythimna vitellina. Next base: position 16,644,274 of record OX438710.1, on the reverse strand, counting down.
TGCTTGACTGTGATCCCACCTGATGGTAAGCAGAGATGCAATCATTGATGGTGAGGCGCACTAGTTTATTAAGAGCCTCTCCATCAATGATTACTCTAGCCTTGAAGACACCTAAATTAGTTGGACGGGAAGACGGGAAGAGATGTTACTTAAAGAGTTATTGATATACATGTAGATAGACGGAGAGGGAGATAGGCCAAAGAAAAGATGGATGGATTGTGTGAGGAGTGATATGAAAGAAAAGGGAGTTAGTGATAGCGTGACGGGTGACAGAACAGAATGGAAGAATAAAACGTGTTGAGCCGACAACAACTAAAACGGTAAAAGAGATGATGATGACTTGATTGAATCCGCTGTCAGAAGCCTTTACAATCTGATTATTTAGTCGTGGACCATTGTCCCCATTCTATAAAGATGGGCACTTCAGCTTTGGGAGTTTACAACTGCACTTTTGATCCTCGACTATATTTAGTTTATTTCTAACGCCAAATAGCATTCCCGTATTCCACTTTGAAGGGTATTGGGTTCGGTGAATTTCGTTCACTTGTTGTCTCTCGTTGAACCCCGACGTGTTGCAAGCTGCTTACCTACATTTCTATGCTAAAAGTTTTTACTGTCGAGTTGTAAAAGTTTTTTTTTATTAATTCAGACTTCATGTACGAAGCTTCAAAGGCTTAAAAACTTATAGCGTTTTTGCTTAATGACTTATGCAAGGTTATTAGCTCAAAATATTCCCAGCAGGACGTTAAATCGTGACCTAATTTGGCTGACATAGCCCGAAGATACGCTAAACTTAAGTGCCCGCAGAACAAATAATCGATGGGGCCGAAAATTTTAGAGTGGAAGGAATTCCATAAGGCAAACCAACATGGTGAGGGTCGGAACCCGATGGAAACGAGACGCACATGAATGATCATTGTGGTGGTACTTGGGGGAGGTCAACAAGTTTGTCCAGCCATGGTCAATATTGTAAATTTGCAATTTTTTGTTACTTATTGTCGCTTTGTTTATGTCCTCTGATTATGGTTAACCTTATTATAATCACAGTTAAATTAATATGCTCCATTCAAGAGCAGTGATCGTGATCACCCTTAATCACGAAACTAACTTAAGATTGTGTCTTCGTTGCCAAATCGTGTACGATAAGCGCGCCTCACATTTGTATACCAATCGGTTAGTGTGCAACATGGCGGCAGATAAGAGAGGTTCGAAAATTAGAATATTATGGTAATTATAATAAAACCTCAAACGGCGTAAATATAATAACCTCATCGGAGGTTATATATTTGAGCCGTTCAGGGTTGAAACACTGGGGCCATGGGGTCCGAGCGCTCATCGAGTTGTTCGGGATATCAGCAAACAGCTAGTCGACTCTTCGCGTGACCAGACTGACTAGGCTTTCTCTCTGGGATTCTTCGGTCAACGAATTAGAACAAAACAACGAATTAAACGCCAGCGTTCTGGGCACTTTTCCCATTGACAACGATGTGGACGAATTTTTTGATGCTCTATGAGTTCTTTTTCTACCAGTTTGTACATAATATTATTTTCAGTTTGTTTAAATACTTATTAAGTTGTAATATTTATTAGTTAAGATGTATATATAATTTATTACACTGAGAACTAATATAATAAAACCTAAATAAATTAATAAATGATTTGTACAATATAGAACATTCACTTTGCTGGCACATATTATTGTATAAAATTAAGGAAAATGGCAAGAGTGGGAGATTAAAAAACTCTCCAATGTGAGATTTTCATAACTTAAATAAGGTTGTGGTCAGTGTCAAAAAAAAAGGATCGAGACTGACGCTCTATGTTATAATATAATAATAAAACATTCCACAACCATCACACAACGCCGTTTAGTCTCAAGCTAAGCAGAGCTGGTGTGAAATTATGATTGAGGAGTATTATTTTGGTTACACGTGGCATATCAGAGAAAGACTAAGTGATGTTGTCTTCATTCAGCAGTAGACACTAGGGCTAGATCATCTCTAATCATGACATTAGATTTTGGAGATAAGCGGAACAGAGTGTCCCGCAAACCTGCATTGAAACGGGAGGATCCTCCGACCAGACGGGTGTTATGTCTCGTGGGCATCTGCCCGATAGATGATTTTGGGCTGTTCTACATGTTCTAACCGCGCGGAGAACTTTGTCGCTACATCACTTCCCTCCGGAGATCGGAGATCGTCATTGATTTCAGATTATTATTACAAACAAATAATTTCACCTCTTAAGAACATAACTTTAAATTATCTTCAAAAACATCCCTTCGTGCCATTAAAGATTCCCTGATCCCCTTTTCCCTTCCATATCTTGTCCTATAAACTAAACACTGTCACAATAAAGTAATGAAAAGCCGTATAAACGTCATTTAGTTCCCGTTATCGTATCTATGGGTCCCAGAAACAATTGAACGTGTAAATAATCGCCTCCCTAAGGATGTCCGGATTTCATAGTGATGCGACACGCGATCTATTAGCTTGATGGTAAAATGTTATGATATTATTTTTGATCGACTTCAAAATTGTTGTTAATTTATTTGGAAGTCTATTTAAGGAATATTTTGTCGTATAAATAAAACTAAAAGTGCTTTAAGGGATAGCTCATGCATGTTAATTATTTTTAAGTTAGCAGGGTTAAACTACGTAACTATGTCATGGTCAGAACACGGATGGGTAACCAATTTTTTCAAATTCTTTTGAAGGAAATGTAATGGAGGTTATGGGAATTAAACTAAGGTACTCTTTACTTAATTGTAATTGTGTCAATATACCATAACATATGCAACGATTGTGACATAACTCATGCTCTATAGAATGCACAAAGTTTGGGCAAATTGTTAAATTTTAATGATGGGGGCCTGAAAACATAGCACAGCATAGTTTAGTCGGCCTTATAATGTTCCCACTGTTGGGACTCAGGCCTCCTCTCTAGGAGAAGGAATGGGCCGCAATCCTCCACGCGGGCCCAGTGCGAGTTGGTGGATGTCACATGTCTTCGAATTTTTGGTTCTAGAACATGCCGGTTTCCTCACGACGTGAAGACATAAGGCCACAAATTCATCTATTTTTGTTGACGTTTTTTGTAAAATAATATACTTACTGGATATTTGAAGTGTGGAGAAAAAATAAACTTTTTTGGATTGTGTTTTTGTAGGGTTCCGTAACTCAAAAGGAAAAAATGGAACCCTTATAGGATCACTCTGTTGTTCGCCCGCCTGTCTGTCTGTCTATCAAGACCCTTTATCTCGGGAACGCGTGAAGGTATCGAGTTGATATTGAAACCATATACTCAAGTCTGTGTGTTGTGTAGTTGTAGTTTATGTCGCTACGATTTCGTTTGCAAGAATGTTTTTTTTTTTAAATAAAAACACTTTTACCACTATTTAAACTCAATTGTGAGGGTAGTTTTAATAAAACTTAAAAGAACAGTCTTGATTAGAATATGTGCTAAGTTTTAAGTTTCCTACCTACCCCACTTACCTTACCCCAAGAAATAAGAATTCTCTATACAATCTTTAAAATCTCCTAAATTGTTCGATTGGAGATAATTCTGAAAACTAATGATAACCTTTATTATTTACTTACGTTACTATTTGTGCTAACTTTCAAGCATATTGATACACCGAATAAAGTTTTGCATCCCTTTTTAAACCCTTGAAGGTTTTTTTTTTTTTTTATTGGGTGGGAAAATCATCCTAATGACATCCCCGCTCTTGGGCGGAGCGGGAGATAGTGTCAGACTCTTACTGACTAAAAACCCACTCCTGTTCCTTCGTTGCCTTCGTCCCAGGGCCCCGGGTTCCGCTTTCACACTACCCGTGGCCCCAGTAGGCTTCGACCCTGCTGGGCCCCTACGATTTGCTGACATCTCCTTGAGGCGCGCGTGGAACAAAACGCGCCGTCGACGACTTGGGCTCGGTCCGGACGGTTACCGGACGGTCAGACGGCGAGCCACCCATTGCTCGCCGTCTGCAAGCCCGCGCCTACGGTGGCCGGAAATCGGGATCGGAATCCCGGCGGCGGTCGGAGCGTAAGGACCGTTGCCTCACGCGATCGGCCGCCTCCTTAGCTAGCATTACTGCTTCGCAGAAGGAGGCGACCGCCTGCCACTCCTCCTCGCTCCGGAGCATGGCCTGAACCAAGGCCCGGCGCGAGAGATCACCGCCGCCGATTGCCCCCACGAGGACACGGCGTTGCTCTGCCCAGGCGGGGCACACCTCCACCGTGTGCTCCACCGTGTCCTCCGGGTGGGCCACACAGTGGCGACACCCGGGCGTCGCTTCCGCACGAATCCGGTGCAGGAACCTCCCGAACTTACCGTGTCCGGTGAGGACCTGCGTCATGCGGAATGTGAGGACTCCGTGAGGTCTTTCCAACCACGCCTCAAAGAGGGGATTTACCGCCATTATTGTGGCGTGCCCAAACCCCTTGAAGGTTGATTTTTCGAAAACCCCTTCTTAGTGCTCGGTTACGCCATAAAATGAAGCTTTGTGCAAAATTTCATGTTCCTAATCCCAGTAGTTTTGGCTGTGCTTTGATAATAGGAATTAAAGTATGAAATTGCCGCTTTGTTGTAATACTTACTTCGAATAGAGATAGAACCTTCATGGTTTGAGATTTTTGAGTGAAACGTTTTTCACATTTAATTCTATAAATTTTTGTTTTTGTTCTGTGTTGACATTATCATTTAGTATTCATTAATCTCTGACATATATTACGTATCTTACTTAATGTTTTTTTTTTTTTTTTTCTTAATTTACTACAATTTTGCATGCCTAATTTGGTAAAACACAATTAACTAGAGCATTCAAATGACATCCAGAAATGTATAACTTATTGTATTGTGTTCTGCAATAAAGATTTGACTTTGACTTTGAACACATGGTACCTATGAAGTTCTTCTTTTAACAAATGTGTAACATTTGATTATCGACTTTCAGTTGTTTTTTTATTCAGCTTAGACAAGAAAGATGGACACTTCGAAAATTCGAGTGATTTCTGGATACGAGTTCCGACGCGGAACTAAAGCGGCAGAGACAGCACGCTATATCAATGTTGCGTTTGAACGATTTTGGTTTAAACGCTTTCGTGATGGAAACTTTGATTTGAAGAACGAACCACGAGGAAGACCGCCCACACAGGTGAATAGCAATGTACTCAGGAATTAGCGGCATGGTTTAACGTTACTTTACTAACCATATTGACTCGTTTGCGTCAAATCAATTAAATACAAATATATAAAACCTGGATGCCTCATGTTTTGACTGATATGTAGAAAAAAAGCGTGTTGCAACTTGTGTTGCCTTGTTGAATCGATATAGAAATGAAAGGAATATTGGATTGAATTGTGATATGTGGTGAAAAGTGGATTCTTTGCGTTAACCATAAGCGAAAAATGCAATGACTGACCCCATGTCAAACGCCGCAGCAGATTTCTAAAGCAAAGCTTACCAATGAAAAGGTAATGGTAACTGTTTGGTTTTCTCAGCATGGTGTTATTCACTATAGCTTTCTCCGATCTGGTCAAGCAATAACGGCAGATGTCTACTGTGCCGAACTCCGAACAATGATAGCAAAACTAGCAGTGAAACAGCCCCGACTCATGAATCGATCTTCACCATTATTGCTCCATGATAACGTGAGACTTCATACAGCACGAGAAACCGTTTTAAATCTACAGGAATTGCAATTAGAAACCATTCGTCACCCTCCGTATTCGCCAGACTTTGCTCCAACGGACTACCATGTTTTTCGTGATTTGGACTATTTTCGGTTTAGTCCACTCTCGGCCCCTCGACCCCTAAAAAAAGATTTGTCTATTTGTTTCCACTCGACCCTTAAACATAGTTCATTCTCGACCCTCAGGGGGCGAGACTGAATTTTCATACAAAGGACAGTCATACCTCGTCCACTTTCGACCCCTACCTAAAATTAATGTTTTGGTACAGTCAGGTACATCCTAAAGGACAAATTCATTGATTTAAAAAAAATAAACTGGCAATATAAGAGTTTAAATAGAGTATAATTCTTTTCTTTTAACATAGGAGCATTAAATCTTATCTAATAAATAAATGGACTTAACTTTTCTAGACAAAGACTGACTGGTATTTCTTTATTTACAAACTGATTCATAATGTAACTAATTCGTTTGTCGTTCTCGATATCTTCGGATCTTCGCTTAGATTTTGTTGAAGATATCATCTTAACAAGTTTTTGATAACTCGAATCATCTTCTATAAGTTTCAAAAATTGTATCATATTGGTGGTTTTCGCTAATTTTCTATTCAGCATTGCATGCCAACCTTCCAATAAATTAGTGGTGCGATGACGTTCACCATAACAACACCATTTGTTTGCCATGAGACGGTTTTCAAACCATTGCTGTACAAAGTAATCGTTGAACTTTTTCACACATTTTTCATTTGGGCTGTCTTCCATGATATAGAGAAACCCATTATCGACTTCTTTTTGAGGAAGGTGTGCCAGTACTGTACATAAAGCTACATGTTTTCGCGTAATTTTTTTTTTAGTTAAATTTAAAGCCTTTGCTTTTTTCCAAATAGCCCTATTAAAATGGTAGAAACAACCTTTTATTTCTGTCTCGGGAAAAGTTTTTTCTAACGCCAACATGGGTCCACTTTCAAAATCAACTGTAATTTTTTTTGGCTTCCAATCAGGCAATACTTTCTTTATTAGACTGAATAAAAGCTTATATGTAGCTTGTTGTTTACTTACTAAGAGGGCATAAACTAAGGGTACAATGTTGGTATTTTCATCTGAGCTCCCAATGTCGCCATGAATCGAATATAGTTGTAGAAAAGGGCGGGGGCATACTTTAAATGTTCCATCACAAAAAAAATGATCAATACTACACATCATTTGCCTGGCTTTACCGCTTGCGAATGCCATTATCCTCTCGGATCCGTAGTTGTAATCAAACAATAAAAAGTTCTCAAATAATTTGGGCACTTCTACTTCACTGGCAGCTGAAAAGCAACTTTTTTTCACACCTGCAGCTTTATTTCTCTGTTTGTAAAGCCCTGATTTTATTTTTTTATAGGATGGCAATTCTTTCACACAATTTGGCTCGGAGTCCTTTAACGCAATCACAGCATCAAAGTATATAGACGGTACGGTCTGTTTGAAGTCCGTTGTCGCTCGTTCTTTACAAAGTGACATAATTTGTTTCACTTTATTTTTGGCACTATTACTTTGACATAGATGCACAGAAGATTTGACAACTATTCTTTCCTCTTCTAATATTGTCACGGTTCCGTGGCATATAGGCCTATTAATACACCGCCAATACGATGTTCCATTTTTGTACTGTTTCTTGATATGGTATTGATAACCTTCCAGAAGCAGTACACGGCCTCCTCTTTGAGAATTTACAAATTTTAAATGCGCCCTACTATCACTTGTAGTCGGTATGTCAGACATATTTGCAAATGATTTGAGCAAGTAGGTATTATAAACTATATATTGATAATATTTTAGTTCAATAATGGTCAACTTCTTTTTCTATTGCGTAACTTTTTTTTTCTCGTGCCGTTTGTTTATTTTTCTTTTTCTACATAATGTTCATCTATGGATACCGAAGAGTTTTTATTCTAATTTCCAGCCAGTATGGTTAAGTTGGGGTTTTACAAAAGAAGTATGAATAAAAAAGGATTATTGACAAAAATGAATTTATATAAAAATCATGATGCTTATTACTAATATAAAATAACATATAATTCAATTTATTTTATTTATTTATTTATTTTGCGGATGTTGCGGGGATACGCGGCGAGCCTCCTTTTTGGTTTACCACCGTGGCATCTAGAAGCAATCGTGCTTGCACACATGCACGATTTACAAATGGAGATTAGAGAATGCAAACCAGTTAACCCGAAAACCGAAAAACCGTTTTTCCGGCATATTTTAATTATTAAAAAACCCGGGTTTTATTTTCAAGTATCCGGTTATTTCGAGTTTTTTTATTACTTTCAAATGACACTATTTTTTATCATACTAGGGTCTTTTCAGCAAGACTCAGCACCCGGTCACAAGGCACGCACTACCCAGGCTTGCCTTGTAGCGAAATTTTTTCGGACTTCATCGAGGTTGATGATTGACCCTCGACTAGGTCAGACCTCAACCCCTGGAATACAAATTGTGGTCTGTGTTAGAGCTGCTCCAAACGTAACAATAATTAAGAATCCTTAAAAAATGCTTTACGATCAGCGATGGACCGCTTTCCAATGGTCACAGTGCGTAAACCGATTTTCGCGTAGCCTGAACCCTTAAAAGCATGTGTTAAAGACAAAGGTGGGATATTTTGAGTAGAAGTATGTATTGATTTCTGGTTTAGATTCTTTATGTACGTCATCATTCTAAGAAAAAAAAAAAAAAAACTTTAATACCGGTTTCACCGAAAACCGGGTAAAAATGGGGTTTTAATTTTGGCCGGTTTTGCATTCCCTAGTTAGAGCTTATAATAAAAGAGTTTATAATATGGTTAATTTGATTACAGATTTAAAGTGTTGTTATTATGTTAAGTTTTGTATTTTATAGTAATTTATATTCATGCGTGATATTTATAATTACCAAATTACGCTCAGTTGATCTTTTATCTACTCGGTGGCACTCAATCGGTTTCAAAAGTGGTACTTTTGATTTATATTGTACCTACCGAGTTTAAACACAAAACGCAAATATATCTTTTAACTTAATATATTTATGCATTTTCATTTAAGTTTTGAATAAGTATATACATTTCTTTTAAATAGATAAGTTTCTGTTTAATTCTCACGCCCCTGCCACCGATATTCCGACCCCGACCACTAGCCACGGCAGACGCATGCGCAAAATAAAATAAAATAAATAAATAAAATAAATTGAATGATATGTTATTTTACATTAGTAATAAGCATCATGATTTTTATATAAATTCATTTTTGTCAATAATCCTTTTTTATTCATACTTCTTTTGTAAAACCCCAACTTAACCATACTGGCTGGAAATTAGAATAAAAACTCTTCGGTATCCATAGATGAACATTATGTAGAAAAAGAAAAATAAACAAACGGCACGAGAAAAAAAAAGTTACGCAATAGAAAAAGAAGTTGACCATTATTGAACTAAAATATTATCAATATATAGTTTATAATACCTACTTGCTCAAATCATTTGCAAATATGTCTGACATACCGACTACAAGTGATAGTAGGGCGCATTTAAAATTTGTAAATTCTCAAAGAGGAGGCCGTGTACTGCTTCTGGAAGGTTATCAATACCATATCAAGAAACAGTACAAAAATGGAACATCGTATTGGCGGTGTATTAATAGGCCTATATGCTACGGAACCGTGACAATATTAGAAGAGGAAAGAATAGTTGTCAAATCTTCTGTGCATCTATGTCAAAGTAATAGTGCCAAAAATAAAGTGAAACAAATTATGTCACTTTGTAAAGAACGAGCGACAACGGACTTCAAACAGACCGTACCGTCTATATACTTTGATGCTGTGATTGCGTTAAAGGACTCCGAGCCAAATTGTGTGAAAGAATTGCCATCCTATAAAAAAATAAAATCAGGGCTTTACAAACAGAGAAATAAAGCTGCAGGTGTGAAAAAAAGTTGCTTTTCAGCTGCCAGTGAAGTAGAAGTGCCCAAATTATTTGAGAACTTTTTATTGTTTGATTACAACTACGGATCCGAGAGGATAATGGCATTCGCAAGCGGTAAAGCCAGGCAAATGATGTGTAGTATTGATCATTTTTTTTGTGATGGAACATTTAAAGTATGCCCCCGCCCTTTTCTACAACTATATTCGATTCATGGCGACATTGGGAGCTCAGATGAAAATACCAACATTGTACCCTTAGTTTATGCCCTCTTAGTAAGTAAACAACAAGCTACATATAAGCTTTTATTCAGTCTAATAAAGAAAGTATTGCCTGATTGGAAGCCAAAAAAAATTACAGTTGATTTTGAAAGTGGACCCATGTTGGCGTTAGAAAAAACTTTTCCCGAGACAGAAATAAAAGGTTGTTTCTACCATTTTAATAGGGCTATTTGGAAAAAAGCAAAGGCTTTAAATTTAACTAAAAAAAAAATTACGCGAAAACATGTAGCTTTATGTACAGTACTGGCACACCTTCCTCAAAAAGAAGTCGATAATGGGTTTCTCTATATCATGGAAGACAGCCCAAATGAAAAATGTGTGAAAAAGTTCAACGATTACTTTGTACAGCAATGGTTTGAAAACCGTCTCATGGCAAACAAATGGTGTTGTTATGGTGAACGTCATCGCACCACTAATTTATTGGAAGGTTGGCATGCAATGCTGAATAGAAAATTAGCGAAAACCACCAATATGATACAATTTTTGAAACTTATAGAAGATGATTCGAGTTATCAAAAACTTGTTAAGATGATATCTTCAACAAAATCTAAGCGAAGATCCGAAGATATCGAGAACGACAAACGAATTAGTTACATTATGAATCAGTTTGTAAATAAAGAAATACCAGTCAGTCTTTGTCTAGAAAAGTTAAGTCCATTTATTTATTAGATAAGATTTAATGCTCCTATGTTAAAAGAAAAGAATTATACTCTATTTAAACTCTTATATTGCCAGTTTATTTTTTTTAAATCAATTCCTGAACCAGTACCTGGCGCGAGAGGTCGCCGCCTCCACGGGGACACGGCGGTCCTTCGCACAAGCGCCTCTACCATATGCTCACCGTGTTATCTGGTAGTTCCATATAATGTTGACACATGGGATTTTTTTTCCGCCTGAATTCGATGCAGGAACCTCCCGAATTTATCATGTTCGGTGAGGACCTGCGTCATGCGGAAGGCGAGCACGTTGCCCGTGACACCTCTTCTGGGAATTACCGCCATGATCATAGCGTATCTAAAGTGGTCGCAACATTCATAAAATAGATATAGTAGACATACAAAATAACACTATAAACTATAAGGTAGACTGATGACTTATCATAGTACCTAACTGTACATTGAGGGTCGAGAGAACACTAAAACTAGCCTGGAAAATTAAATCCACTCTCGACCCCCAGGGGTCGTGAATAAACTACAGTTGGGGGTCCAGAGGACACAATATTTATTGGGGGTCGAGGGGCCGAGAGTGGACTAAACCCTATTTTCTACGTCGTGTGATAAAAAGTTTCCCTCTCAGGAGGCAGTACAAAATGCTTTCACACAGTTTGTTGAATCTAGATCACCAAAGTTCTATCGCAAAGGCATAAATGACCTTCCTATTAGATGGCAGCAATGTATAGATAATAATGGTAATTATTTTGATTAAATAAATGTAATAAATTGAAAACAAAAACTAATTTCAATTTTAATACCTACAATTCGGCAATTTCATACTTAAACCCCTAATATGTTAGTCAGTCAGTTTCTCATTTTATATACGAGTATATAGATTAATTAAATGTTGTTCGTAAAATGTAAGCGTTCGTATATATAGTAAGCGCCGCCCCGCCCCGCGCCCCCCGGGACCCCCGGGACTGCGCTTCCAAATTAAACATGTACCGACAACTGGAGCACACAAATTAAAATTCTAGTTATTTTACAGTGTTGCCTTAATACAAGTTTATTTTTGTTGCAGATAAATCCGGATGCAAAAATATATTTAAAAACAAAGCCTTATCTAGACTATGCAATGTTTGATAGCACGGTTGGCGCAGTGATTGAACGATAGTCTGCTGCGCGATGTGTCGCGAGTTCGATTCCCACTCGAATGAAATATTTGTGTTGCCTACATACAGTTGTCCCAGTTCTGGGTGAGTTTATATGTTTGTGAAAGCCATCACGATTCAGGAGCGACGCACTACTGGAGGGAAGCAACGTGTTTTTTTAAATCAAAAAAACAATAAAATAAATATTGTAATGTGTGTATGATATAATAAATAAAAACAAATATCTAAATCCAATTCAATAAAAATAAAGATGAAATTTAAAATAGAAAATTTATTTGACAACACACATTCAGCATACTACTCGTAGATAAAAATTTAGATGGAAACACGTTAAATATTTTTTTGTTATTTCCGATTCTTTTCCAGTCAACTTCATCTCTAGTCATTTTTAAAAAATGATTAAAAAAAAAAATTGCTCCACTCTAGGAATGACTATTCTATTATCGTGGCTGTGTTCACAAATATGTAAACTCACATTGCATAAGACAGCCAGATCCGGAACACCACACACAAGTATTTGATCCGAGCGGGAATCAAACTTGCGACATGCAGCGCGGTATCCAATCGCTCAAATAATGCGCCAACCGTGCCGTTACAAAGGAGGATTCCTGACATGCACGCGTGAGACGCGCGGCCCTCACGCCCCAGCCGCCGGGATCCCGATCCCGATTTTCAGCCACCGTAGGCACTGGCTTGCGGATGGCAAGGAATGGGTAGCTCGCCGTCCGATCGTCCGGTAACCGTCCAGACCGATTCCAAGTCGTCAACAGCGTGTATCGTTCTACGCGCTTTAAGGAGATGTCAGTAAACCATAGGGGCCCCGCAGGTTCAAAGCCTACTGGGGCCAAGGGTTTGCTTCTGAAAGGAAGACTCGGCCCTGGTATGAAACAACGAAGGAACAGGAGTGGGTTTTTAGTCAGTTAAAGTCTGACACACCCTCCCGCCCGCCTAAGAGCGGGGTATGTCAACCGCCTAACGAGAGCCTCATCATATCTGGGTCGAGGCTTTTTGATATTAAACCATTGGCCGTCACGACTATCGGCACAATGATTGTTCAATTCACTTCCCACATGTCGACAACCTCGCGAGCCAACTGATCCAAGTCAAGATACTTAGTTTGATTATCTTTCTCAGCTTTATTATTATATCTAGCCTATACTGTTCCTCTGCTGGGCAAAGGCCTAACTCCATTCCTTCCAGAGGTAGTGTTAGACTTTTACTGACGAAATCCCATCCATGTTCCATCAGTTGCCCTTTGCGTTCCAGGACCGCAGTTACCCATTCAAATAACTCGCAACCCGTCGCTACTAAAACAGACATCCGCTATGCTTTTTATAGTTTTTATAACATGATAATATATTGGCGACTTTTTATTCGATATTATAATAAGGAGGAAATAAAAATAGCGCTCGTGACAATGCAGGCAACCCGCGGATCATATGGAACGTGTGGGGTTGCCAGCGTTTGCATTAAAAATACAAAATTATGTTACATACGTATATTTTATCAGTTGAGTTTACTGTTATTGTATTACTAGCTTTTGTCCGTGACTTTGTCCGCGTAGAAGTCGAAAATGGTTTTATTAGGTTTTTTGAGATACAAAAATATGAAATATTATTTATTATCTTTTATCTTCGTCGTGTGTGATAGTCCATTGAATTGTATGGCGAGAGATATTGTATCTTAAGATAAAATATTATAGTATCTTAGCCGTGTGCAGCGCCCCTTAGTGAACTCCACTGCGGGTGACGTAACCTACGACAAACTTATTATTTTCGGTTGGTACAGTAATCGGGTCTAGGGATCTAACCGCAAAATTAAGTTTGTTTTTTATTGTATATACTTTTCCGGGATAAAAAGTACCCAGTGTGGTGACTAGGATATTGAAGAATAATTATACCAAGTTTCATCGTAATCGAACCGGTAGTTTTTGCGTGATGCCTGAACAAACAAACAGACAGACAAAAATTTGTGTGTTCGTTACCAGTTTTCACACTGATATAATAAAGTTAAAGATAAGTATAATATTGTGTGTCTGTGTGTATTTGTATCTTTTCTATAGATATAATGTAGAAAGGGTACAAATATGTACAAATTACAATTTAAAGCTCCTTTTCTTAGAAGTTTTGTTAGTGCGTTGATATGTTAGTCAGTTTCTCCTTTTATCAGAAACGTTTATTTCAAATAGACCAATTACAGGTACTTTTAAATTGTCGAAATGTTGGTCAGTCAAAAAAAAAGTGAAGCTAAATTGCACGTTCCAAAGTGTAGGACCTGACCTTCATACCTTCGTGTAGGAAAATTCAAGAAAAACTAAAATTTTATCACTCTTCTTTAGGAACAATCACATGATATCTATGGAGAAGAACATGCAAGAAACTCCATGGACACTCTTTTAAATCATATTGTGAGCTACATAAATCTTGGTGACATATTTCTTGTCGCTTTTAATATGTGAGCACAATGTAGATAAGTAATAATAATTAAAAAAAAACTAATTAAAAAATAGAAATTGAATTAAGCCCTGGCAGCAGATGACCAGTCTCAACTGACGGCACCCGTTCACGAGCATGACGCGTGCATCAGCTCCACTCTGCTCAATCATTTTGAAGGGAACTGAATGACCCAATAACAAGTGCCACCATCAGCGAGACATTTGAATGAGCATGACAAACTCTCAACTGTCATGCTTGTAATGTCAAACAAGTTGTAATCTAATAAAAATGCTGCATGCTACTTCACATTCAAAAAGCTTGAAAAAAAAAAGTGCTTCTACATTATACAATGCCATTGTTTTTAAATACAAAAGGTAATAAATTATCATAAGCTCTATTCAAGTATACAAAAAAATTAAAAAAAAAAACATTTCGAAAATAACAATACAATATATACAGATGGAACTTCACAAAACGTACAAATACTACAATTTTCTCGCCTAGCAACCCTCATATGTTTATATCGTCCTTGAGCCACTGTCACTCATCGCTCTCTTTACGACCACTATAAAAAACTTCGCCTGTCCGTCAGTCGTTACGATGGAGAATGTTGTCATAGTACTTCAAGTTTCGTAACAGTGTCGTATGGATTGTTAGTTTGTAGTTTTAAACGTGATTATATAACTACGTTAGTGTCTCTTTAAAATCTAATGAACCTAATAATCCCTCTTTATTTTGAGATATAAAATCCCGTGTTCCATAACCGGTGTTCCTTCAGTTGCCCTTTGCGTTCCAAGGCCGCGGTAACTCTTTCGAACAGTGCCGCAGTCCTAGCAGGCCAATCGTGCTGATATTTCTTTGAAGCGCGCGTAGATCCGGGTCTGATTCTTATCAGACTGCGAGTTACCAATTGCTCACCGTTCGCAAGCTCTGTGTTCAGTAGCCGAGATTCACCGTACCGTTCGTACCAAGTTATACTAAGAAAACTAACAATACAATAAAAATATTAAACTTGCATTGCATGACTTGATTTCGCCATTTCCTTTTTACAATCGGACAACTTAACGTACGGCGAGTATCCACCCTTACGTTGTTGAAACCTCTACGGTCCGGACCAAGCAATTCGCCTCGTCATTTATAGTGCGTACATGAAAGGAGTGAAACAATTTGCCTGATGCGTTCTTCCCGTCCGCTAATAAACTAGTACGCCTCACCATCAACGATTGCATCGGTTTGCATTGCAGGTGGGATCGCAGTCAAGCATTAATTAATTTAAATAAAAAAAAAAACTTATACAATTTACGGCCTTCTGCGATCTCTTACAGGCAACCTGGAATGGACAGAGATTGGCTGCACACAAAATGGACATTATTCGTAATTCTCAAGCTAATGCTAACCGTCCATATGCCTGCCTCACCCCTCTCACATTATTACCTAGAACAACTCGAAGCAGCTGGTACATCCTGCCAGCGATTACCATATTGCATGGACGAGAAATATTGCGCGTTTTTGCATTGACTCCCATTTCGCTGGGTTATAGTGGGCTCATTTGCAAGTTTAAGTGTGACGGTTAACTAAGTGTAGGTAAATTGTATAGAAGGTGTTAGGTTTGAGTCTGATTAGGGTTAATGCGAAGAGCGGTTGTCATCTGAAATTCGACTTCGTGTTTAAATAGCTTCTGCGGTGTGTTTATAGATAAATTAATTAAGTCTTAAGATGATTAGTATGAATATTATTATTGTCAACAACAGTTTATCTGAAATACGTCCATTGTTGGACATTGACCTTCCCCACGTGTCGCCACCATAGGTATAGTCGTGTGCGTCTCGTAGTTATCGGACTCTCGCGACCCTTACCCAGTTATCAGTCCACAAACATGCGTATTTCTTGAGGTGGGAAATCATCAAATGATCTCATGTGCTCATCGCGCGTACAGCTAAGGCGTGGAATTCTCTGTCAGAGTCTGTGTTTCCTGATATCTATATGGGCATAGCCTGGCCTGAGGGTTAAGTCAAGAGTGAATATTAGGTAACTTTTAGGCAAACGTGCTCCATCGACGAAAACATCATCACTTACCATGATGTGAGATAGTCAATAATCGTAAGCCAAAAAAAAAATGACGAAAAAATACTAACATCTTCCTAATAAACCAAAAACATACAGGTGCAATCCCTAATAGAAAGAGATAGCAATATCCTCCCTTTCATAGTTGCACCTGACACATTACGTCACAACAGGTGGCCGGGACCGTTAAACTTGTGCCACAGGATAAAAAAGTTTCTGACACCTTTCTTGGCATACTGCCTGTTGTAAAGGTTGATAATATAGAATATTTTTAAACTATGTGTGTGAGTTTTTGTGTAGGGTGAGAACAGCTGTAGAGCGCGTGCGCTCATGTGTAAAAGGTTTAGAAAAAAAATACCTTGTTTTTGTCTTCATTGATACGTTTGTAGGAAGTTGTGAACTAAATAATTTATTTTAGTTGTCTTTGTAAGAAACAATCATGGTTTCTTGGTGTTAGTTACCTACCTTTTTGGTGGATAGTCATGTGCTATCCTACAGGAAAAGGATAATCCTTGAGAGAGAGAGAGAGCAACGATGGCTCAGTGCCAACGACCCCGACTTGTGAGTTGTAGGTCGCAGGATTAATTAATTAATTTATTTATTTAATAACT
The DNA here is from genome assembly GCA_949316375.1 of Mythimna vitellina. Taxonomy (NCBI): domain Eukaryota; kingdom Metazoa; phylum Arthropoda; class Insecta; order Lepidoptera; family Noctuidae; genus Mythimna; species Mythimna vitellina. Next base: position 16,627,434 of record OX438710.1, on the reverse strand, counting down.
AGCTGTTGCCCGCGACTTCGTCCGCGTTAACTTCGTAAAACTGTATAATCATTCTGTTCTTGCAATTTATTTAATAATTTTCATACAACATAAAGTACAAAGGCGGACTTAATGCCTTAGGCATTCTCTACCAGTCAACCTAGGGTTTAATTCTTTCTTCTTTTTTTTTGTTTCTTGTGGTCCTTAAGTCCGCCTATGTACCACCACTGTACATGAAGTTTAAATAAGTAAACAGAACATAACATAATATATAGAGATACAGACAGTTCAAGTATAAAGGCAAGCTTAACTCAGCAATGAGTTTTCTCCCAGCAAACCCCAAGCCACAAATTCATTAAACCCCAAGCGAACGCCGGCGTACGCTCTCACATTGTCTTTCTATTGTGTCTCTAATTACGGTATTCGAAAGGTTAAACCCAGCCAGGCTTATCACTTTGTGTATTTTATTTCATACTCACTGCTTTCAAAATGGTGAAAGAAACATCGTGAGGAAACCGGGACGTCTCAGAACCAAAAAATCGGAACACATGTGACATCCACCAAACCGCACTGGGTACGAGTGGTGGAGTATGCAATTATTATTTCTTCATTTCTATTATCTATTATTAGTATTTTTACCCGCGCGACAGTACCTGGAACATATAACCTATGTTACTCAGTGAGAAAGTAGCATTCTAATGATGAAAGAATTTGTAAAATCGGTCTTGTGGGTTTTGAGTTTATTCATTACAATTAAAAATTCAAAAATTCAAACCACGTCCACTCTGTAAAGAATTTTACAACTAAGAAGAAGATAGATTATTGATAGGCTCGATTTTGACCAATATCTTACAGATGAGAATTACCAGCAGGATCATTCACCACCCATCACCCAGTTATCACCCAAGAACCATCAGAATGGAAAGCGATTAAATATAATCCTTAATAAACAAAATAAAATAACACATTTTGCAGGCAGCTAATTCCTTCACACTCGATCGATGACATTAAACCTGCTCGTGCGAATCAAGATTAAGATTAAAAAAACAAAACAACTTCCCTCATCCGGGATCCAAACCCACATCCAACATACAAGAACCCACAGTAACACATCTCACATTACAACACGTAACTCAAAACCACAATCTTCGGCAAAAAAGAGATATTAAAAACTTCCCCGTACCCCGACAATACCAGGTAAAAAATGAACGCGGAATATTGTTGACAGGAAGATGACAATTTGCTTTGAATCTTGTCTTCCGTGGTGCCATATGTGGCACCGAAAATAATTATGTTATTACTTCCTACTCTAGTACTTTTCTGTAAACATATGTACATGTTTTTTTTTAGATGGGAAAATCATCCAATGACATCCCTCGCCCTTGGGCGGAGCGAAAGAGTATGTCAGACTTTTACTGACTAAAAATCCACACATTTTTATACCAGGGCCGAGTCTTCCTTTCAGAAGCAGACGCTTGGTCCCAGTAGGCTTCGACCCTGCTGGGCCCCTACGGTTTGCTGACATCTCCTTTAAGCGTGTGGAACAGTACGCGCCGCCGAAATCTTGGGTGGTCCGGACAGTTACCGGACGGTTGGACGGCGAGCTACCCATTGCTCACCGTCCGCAACCCCGCACCTCAATGGCCGCATCTAGACAAGTATATAAAATGAGAAACTGACTGACTGACGTATCAACGTACAGTCGAAACTACTGCCACTAGGAACATGAAGTTTTGCACAAGGATTCCTTTAATGATGTAGGCGAGCACTAAGAATGGATTTTTAGAAATTCAACTTTTAAGGGGGTAAAACGGGGTTCCAAAGTTTGTATGGAGAAACTTACTTTCACGCGAGCGAAGCTGCTGGCAGAAACTAGTAGGTATGTATAATATAAAAGGAAAAACTGATTGACCTACCAATGCACAGCCGAAACTACTGGGAAAAGGAACATGAAATTATGCACCAGGCTTCCTTACACACTCTAGCTTGCCGTCCGACCGTCCGGTAACCGTCCGGACCAAGACCAAGTCGTCGACGGCGCGAAGTGTTCCACGCGTTCCTCAAGAAACTGTAGGATGTCAGCAAACTGTAGGGGCCCCGCAGGGTCGAAGCCTGCTGGTACAATGGGTACGCTTCTTCAGGCAAAGAAGGAACAGGAGTGGTTTTTTAGTCAGTAAAAGTCTGACACATTCTTGCGCTCCGCCTAAGAGCGAGAGATGTCATTGGATGATTTTCCGACCTAAAAAAAAAAACACTTTCTAACAGTCGTTATCGTTGATAGCATTGTATTAATGTTCAGGTTCAAAGTTCATACTTAAGTTCCAACTCAAGTCACAGTATCATCTCAGCGACAATCAATGACAAAAGTTGTTTTTGATAAGTTTTTGACATGAGAAGGAAATTAAAAATGTTTTGACAGATTGCGACGTTACTCTAACCCGGCGGAAGGCGCTATCGTGTATAAAATATCCCAAACATACAAAATTTCGTCGTAACTTTTGTTTTCCTTTACTCATACTAGCTTCCACGTCTAAAGAGTTGTAAAAGTATTATGCGATTTACGATTTCTTCTAAAGACAGTGCAGAGGACGAAGGATGCGCGCTGTGGAAACAGAAGCACCCAACTCCTACACATTTCATCACCCTGTCAGAACTCTCTGTGGACGCGAATTGCAGTGGCCAATCTGGAAATCTCTTAACTGACTGCGGAACCAGGTTGGCCGCTGTAAAAACAATTTGGCCAAATGGGGTTTCTCGACCCATCTCTAACACAGAACCAGTGTGGAGCCGCTGCACAGGACATGCGTCTTTTGGTATGCTGACCATTCTGCACAACCACCTACAGTTTTCAGGATCTATACGAAGCCAATAACAGAGCTGTAGAGATTGCCAAATACTGGTCAGAAAAAAATTTGAGTACATCGACACGAAAAGAAGAAGTAGCTCCCTAGTAAATATTAAGGAACTTATTTCGGAGAAAGAGCAATGCACAGTTTGCTGGCGTGATCGAATCAGAAAGAAAGATATCCGCAGGAGAACCAAGTTACCGGCATAGCCCGAAGAATCGCCAAACTTAAGTCTGTGGCAAGGGAACGGCCTTTCAAAAATGAAATATAACAAGCAGTAATACTCCTGGACACGGCTCGTATTGTTAATAGGTTTCTTATATTGTTAGTCCACTGCTTGTGCACTAACTTAAAGAACTATTTAATTGTTCCTTTTACTTTTGTGTACATGTTTTGTTAGAAGTCATTCATAAATAAATAAATCATCATGTCCCTAGCCTTTTCCTAACTAGCTAGGGATTGGTTACCAGTCTAACTGAATGCGGCTGAATACCCGTGCACCTGTCTATTAAACCTCCAGCCTAGTTACTGGGCAACACAATATGCCTTGAATAGTTCGACCTACTGGCGACTGACTATCGGTAACGACTGTCAAAAATATAAAAATGACTAACAGGAGCAACGGCTTTACGTGCTTTCCGAGGCAGGGGGTGTCAGTAGTGTGACAGATAAACTTTGAAAAGTACATATGAATAGAAAAATTCATATTGTTGAATGAGAGGTGGGTACTTTAACCACTGGACCATCACTATACCATCTTATGCAACCCTTATTTTAATTAATACAAAAAAAAATGCGGCTCTATCCATACCCGTTGCTGATCATATTTTTTAGAAAAAAGTAAAAAAAAAAACGAATGATTAGTAAATTCATAATATAATCAATCATTCATAACAATGGCTACTAGAAAATACTACGCGCAGTGATTTTCCATTTTGATCGTCATTGATTCATTCATAATCCCTAGCATATAAGTGTATACGTGTAAACAATTGTTGGTTGACCTAAAAAATAAATAGCCTGTACAATATTTCCATAAATTGAGTGATATTTTGGGATACAAACAAACGCTAATAACTTTGCTGTTAATGAATATTATTTATTGAAACTTTACTTAATGATAACAAGACCTTTTCTAATAAGCCCTTTAAGTATTTGTACTAATTAAAAATTTGTGATGTATAAATAGATATTTATAATAATTAAACCTATAAAAAATTGCATAATTATGTTTAAGGCAGTATTTTTTATTAGATATAGATTTTTTTATTATTTGTTTTCGAAATACAGTCGGGTTAAAATACGGAAATTGTGCGTATGTTATTTATTTCCCTTGTTATCAGACTAAGATATAAAACATATATGTAGATGGGGAGCTATACAATACATTGTGTATCCCGCATGGCCGCTGGTGTGGCAACAAATGGACATGTCAATCAGACAAGTCGACTTGTCTGACCGCGCGACTCCGTGATGTGTTAACACGATTGTATTTACCAAGACATATGTTAGGACTTTAGAAATAGAACAGTAATGTCTCGTTGAAGTGATGTTTATTAAGCTTTAAAGTTATTGTTGGTTATTGTGCATACAGCAAATGAGTGGCATTGGCTGCCGGAGTCTGTGTTTCCTGATAGTTAGAACCTAGGGGTCTTTAAGTCAAAAGTGATAAAATTACTTATAGGCAAGCAATGCTGAAAACATCGTGAGGAAACCAGAAACAGGCATGTCCTTGAATCAAAAATTGAAGACATGTGACATCCACTAACCCGCACTGGGCCCGCGTGGTGGATTACGGCCCATTTCCTCTTCTTGAGAGGAGGCCTGAGTCCCAGCAGTGGGAACATTATAAGGCCGACTATGCTATGCTATGCTATAAGCAATGCTGCAATGCGTCGAAAACATAATGATGTTTTCATTGTAAGCGATGGCTTATAATAGTAAGCACCTGATGAGTTGAGGTGGTAGTCAAGCGTAAGCCTATCTATGTATAATTATTTAAAAAAGTTCCGATTTAAAGATTTGTTTAGGGTCTAGTATAGGCGAGGCGGCGTTCTAGCAGAAGCAACCTTTTTTTTTAATGTTTGGGTCATTTAGTATGTAGTTTTTTTTTTTTTTGTAGTGGGTGCCGTCCGCCACGACAACAGACGCTCTGAAAACGCTGGGAGGCTTCTAGAGATAACCTGCTACAAACAAAAAAACATAAAAACTACTTCTTAATAATATTACTGTAAATTGAGTACCTACTAGAATATAATTCTCTGCTACGTTTTCCCGAGGTCGCACCTGTTTTAAAATTTCTCATATTGTCTTGTTCTATAGACATTTGGAATAAGAAACTATTTTCTAGTCACAATATTCATTAGGGACCAGTTTGCATATGATTAAAACAGCCGTTAAACTTCACTCGAAAGAATCCAGCCAGAATTATTGTCAAAAAATAAAAATAAATAATCACCACGTGAGTTTTGATAATCATTATCGCTGATTGAAGGTTACTTTGTGGTCTGCGGGATTTTTCAAAAGAGTTATTGTAGCCCTGGAAAGCAAAGAGATACTGTAGCCTTAGAACGCAAAAAGTTACGGTAGCCCTGAAGCGCAGAGAGTTACTGTAGCCCTAGAACGCAAAGAGTTACTGTAACGCTGAAACGCAGAGAGTTACTGTAGCTCTAAAACGCAAAGAGTTACCGTAGCCCTGGAACGCAAAGGGTTACTGTAGCCCTAGAACGCAAAGGGTTACAGTAGCTCTAGAACTAAAAGAGTTACCGTAGCAATGGAACGCAAAGAGTTACCGTAGCTCTGGAACGTAAATAGTTACTGTAGCTCTTGGATCTCAAAGGGCAATAAAGGAACACGGGTGGGTTTTAGTTAGTGACTCTATTTTTACGTGGGGGCTCAATCATTTTTTTTTGACGGAAATTCAGCTGCCGGGCAGGATGACATGAGCCAGGACCACTAGTAGATTTATATTTTTCGTTTTGTGTAATTAAGCACATACTATTATAAACCCTAAAGTTAGTTATAATAAAAAATTTGAAAAGGCTGTTGTCGGTATAAGTAACTTTTATTCAAATATCAAATCAAAATAGTTGTCAAGTTTAAATTTACATAAAGCACAAAAATAATAAACGTAAAAAAACAGCAAAGAGATTCGAATACAATAATAATTCAAATACATTTTATATTATTTTAAAAGTGGCAACTCTAAAAGCTTTCAGTAAAACGATTTTCAAGTTTCTTTCAATGAAAAGACGAAAGTTTTCAAAATATTCATATACGATTGAATTTTATGTTTCAGACGTTGTTTTAGGGTTTTACTTTGTATTTTTCGTGCAAGTATTGTTTTAATATTTTTTATTGGTTTCGTTGACCTTTTTATTATATTGATAGTGTCAGTACCAGCTTAGTCAATACCTACTAGACTTGATTTATAACTTTTCCAACAGTTTTTTTTTTAAATTGATATAAAATAGTGCTTGACTGCGAACCCACCTGATGGTAAGCAGTGATGCAATCGTTGATGGTGAGGTGCACTAGTTTATTAAGGGCCTATCCTAGCCTTGAAGGTACCTAAGTTATAATTAGACGGGAAGACCGCGCAGGCAAATTATTGCAGTTCTTCGTACGCGGTATAAACGACGAGGCGAAATGCTTAGTCCGGACCGTAGAGGTTTCAACAACGTAAAGGTGGATACTCACCGTACGTTGGATTGCCCAATGGTAGAAATCATGGAAATCAAGTTATGCCATCCCCGCACACACTCCAAAATACAACCTATAACATACATTTATTATTTAGAAATGTTTTAAGTATATTTAGGTATGTCTAGAGACTCACCGACCCCACAGTCAAACTATTGCAACGGTTTTGTGGGGCTTTTCTTATAATTTACTTACCTTTTTGCAATAAAGATAAATTAAATAATAATAATACCGAAAGGCTGGCTACCCTACGCTTGTGCTCAAGGCCTTTTAGATTGGACTTAACCAATTATGGATCACCAATTAGCCTCTCAATCTGTCAATTTGTTGTTTTGTTTTGTCTTCTCAATTTGTCTCCGTTTTATGGCAATAGGCATTTGCAAAATGGTAGTTTGAGGCAAACTCTCTTTGGGCAGCAGGATTATTAATATAAAAAACACTGCGGTCTTGGAACGGAAAAGGCTAAAAAAGAACACAGGTGGGATAGTAAAAATGTGATATTCACTCGCTGAATCAGCGTTGATCAAGCTAAGCTAGTAATTTTGCACGGATATGCTAAAATTTTTAAATCACTGTTATAACAAAACTGGGCAGACGTAGTTGTAGTTTATTTTCGTGTACTATTAATACTAGTTGGGATTCAAATTCCCGTCATGTACGGTCAGGCAAACAGACGCAGAGTGACAGCTAACCCATCAGTGACCGGGACACCGTAACCTTACCCTTCTCACGGTCATGAGGACACAGGAAAGTGACATTTATAGTTCACCACAGGTTTTATTTACATTTGTCAAGATGCGTACAAAGTAGAAATGTAATGGAAGTAGGTAGATCGGAACCGAATTCGGAACTGGAGTTACGCGCAGTTTAGCACGGAGCGCTCTGTGTAATGCGTGCCGAGATCGGAGGCGGAATAGAGGCAGAAGTGTCAAATGAAACACTACTTACTAAAACGGATTTAAAACTCACATAAGTGAAATTAAGGGCAAACTCACAACATTCCAAATACGAAACTAAACAACAAGTGAAAGAGTAATCGACGCGACTTGGGGGGAGGGAGGTTCCCCGCGCGATAAGCATAAAAGTTCCGATTAAACTTTATCGGAACCGAAATCGGAATCGAAAGACCGACCGTTCCGAACTTTCGGGATCGGAACCGAACCTTCATACAAAGGACTACTATGTTCCTAAGATTCACAGTTTTTTTTTTAATTTATACAAACATTGCCCCACAGTAGCAATGACTTCTGTACCGTAAGTACGTTCACAAACATAAAAGTTCATATACACAAGACATTCAGGCTCGGATCAACTATCCGTAGGCTATAAAAATATTTGTTCTGCGCGGGAATCAAACCCGCAATACGCAGCGCAGCAGCTATTCGCTGAACCACTGCACGACACGGGGTCATAAAAAAAAAAAATATATTATCGTCACTACCCAACTTTGGGTAACTAAACTTTTTTTTAAATCTTAGTTTTCACCTTGGGGTTTTCTAAAGAGCATTCTGGACGTAAAATGAACAGACCAACTACGGAATGAAACGCTGCGCTCTATAACGGCAATAATAGACATGGGCAAAAAGTTTCAGAGGCTCAGATAGGATTGGGCGGGTCATAGAAATAGAAATAGAAATAGAAATCATTTATTTGCCAAAATGTAGGTAATAGATAAGGTGTTCATTTTTGGAGAGTCCCAATACATTTTGCCTTACGGCATTTTGCCTCACGTCAGCCGGATGCACAGGGACCGCTGGGTAAACGTCGCCACACAGCGTGGCTCCTTATAGAAAGAAAGCGCCGTTGAGACCGGCCTAAAAAGAGGTGGCGGTATGATATATATAGGACGCATACCGCAAAGAAGGGTTTGATACGGCGCGGGAGAAGAAATTTTGGAAGGACTTGGGGGAGGCCTTTGCCCAGCAGTGGGACAGCCAGGAATAGTTAAAAAAAACCGCTCGATCTAACTGGTTATAGCTGAATTCCAGTATTTTACATAAAAAAGACTGCAGTAAATGACTGCATATTGCTCGCAGAATCGATGGGCGATAAGGTCGAAAAGTTCTGGAGTGGCGACCGCGTACCGGAAGACGCTGCACTAGAAGGCCTCCCACAAGGTGGACTGGTGCAGGACCGCTCGTTGTGGTGACACTTGGGGGAAGCCTTAGTCCAACAATGGACGTCTTATGGCCGAGATGGTGATGGTAACGGCTGCTTGCGTGACCTCCACAACCTAGATAGGTGAGTCAATCTTTTTTTGCCCCCTGAAAATAAACTTGTATTTAAACTTCAAATTATTAAGCTTCTCAATAGTCTCGTATTTTAAGATAATTAGTAAAAAACATAATATTTAAGGGTTTTAAGGTGGATAATCTGTCGCACTTATTTGTATTGATCGATGGTCGATAGTAAAGAAAAACGTTTCAGATACCAGGGTCATCAGATCAGACTACTAACTAGACAACGTATACGTGGGCTTGCGGTCGACGAGCAGTGAGCAGCACGCCATCCGGCCGTCCAGTAACCGTCCAGAACAAGCCCGAGTTGTCGAAGGCGATTAACTTTCTGCGCGTGCTTCAAAGATATGTCAGCAAAACCGTAGAGGCCCAGCAGGGCCGGAGCCTACTGGGCTCATGGGTCGACTTTTGAAAGGAAAACCTGTGGTCCTAGAATGCAAAGGGCAACTGAAAGTACATATGTGTGATTTTGGGCAGTAAAAGTCTGACACTCCCTCCCACTCCACACTAGAGTGCGAGAAGACATTATATGATTTCCTGCTTTAAAAAAGGGTCGTCAGATACAGTTGAAGTTTTCGTGGAAATCGAAGAATGGTTATGAACGAAAAAAAAATATTTCATAGCAAATAAATAACTCATTATTAAAATTAAATTCATTCGTATTCATCTATTGGTTTCCATGACTTCAACTACGTCGGACCCAGGTAACTTATCTACTTTATTGACTGTACTTTATCAATTGTCAGACTTTCAAACAGGCAGACCATAAAAAAAGCAATTTTGTGTCTCTAAAGGTCTTTTGCCCTTGGACCTAGATAAATGTCTAAAACCTAGACGTTTTTCTAACCTGTCGTAGGATTTAATAATACATAAATGGTCCTTTCATTAGAATGAAAACAGTTTAACCTTTAAAACGCTCACATTTCTATTTTTTTTTTTTACTCCATTGTAGTCAAAATGATTTAAGTGGTATTAGCGACGATTTTACTTCGTTATTATACAAGTTAAGATTTAGATTAAAAAAACATACACCACGTTTTTCTTCAATATTCCATCTTACTCATCTTCATAACATGTACGAAAACACTATATAAGTAATTATGTACAAACACACTGAATTTATTACATTCAAAATCATATACCTCTAAGGCAGTGCACCGTGCAATCTACTTACCTACTAAGTATATTTATTATTCATAGAAGTTATGGCAACGCCACAGGCAGATCTGGAGTTAGACCAAAACCGGGCCTAAAATATTTAGACTGGTTCTGTGAGCTGCGGAGCGAAGGACCAATTAAGCCTATTACTTTGGTCGTGTTCGTAATTGAGTGGGTACTGTGGGGTGAATTGTATTAGATATTTAGAATATAAAATTCGTAAGATGGAGCTTTGTAAGGCCTCCTACAAGATAGACCAATGACCTGGTGAGGGTGCAACAGTGTACGTCTTTTAAATGAAATGACGATGTTGTAGAGATTAAAAGTAGAGCTGAGAGGTTTTAAGTTTGTCCCACACAGATTAAAATGAAAAAATCAAAATCAAAAGCATTTTATTTCAAATAAACCATTTACAGGCACTTTGAAACGTCAAGAAGTCAGTCAGTCAGAAAAAAATGATGCTAATTGCACACTCCAAAGCGTAGATCTCAATGGAGAAGAATGTGCAAGAAACTCCATGGACACTCTTTTCAATCATGTTTTGTAATTACAAATATCTATGTTACATGTCATCATCGTCATCCAATTTAAAAAAATCTTATTATTGATATAGAGCAGTGGTGGCTCAGTGGTAACGGCCCCGACTTACGAGTCACGGGTTCAAACCCAGCCAGGCACATTACTTTGTGTAATTCATTTCATTACACTGTTCATTTCATTACTGCTGCAGGAAACCGGCATGTCCTAAAACCAAAAAATTCGAAGACATGTGACATTCACCAACCCGCACTGGGCCCGCGTGGTAGATTACGGCCCATTTCCTTTCCTAGAAAGGAGGCCTAAGTCCCAGCAGTGGGAACATTAAAAGGCTGATTTGATTTGACATTGATTAGCATAGCATAGCTATTATGATAGTGATAATATGGTCGAAAATAAAGCACACTTGTCTGGAAGTAGGTAACCTATTTACTTTTGAATTAAATTAAAAAAATAAAGAATTATACATGTCCTGTGAGTACATTTACAAACGTAAACTCATTTGTACACAAGACATCCAGATCTGGAAAAATTATCCTTGAGCCATAAAAACATATTTTGTTCTCTGCGGGATGCAACATCGCGGCATGCACGGCAGCCAACGCAGCCAATCGTGCCGTTAATTCCTTCGATCATACACTATGTAAACGTTGACCAATATAGGTCAATGACCTACACTGGAAAAGAAATAATAATTATAATAATTACTTATATCAGATCTCTCGGAAATCCCAGAAGAATTGAAAATATGATCACTTAATTAAATCTGAAAAATCCACCCTCTATTAGAATTGAAACTTCTTCATTGAGTTGTATTGTCACAACTAAAAATAATTTTCAGATACTTGATTTTCAAATGCTAAGACAAGGTTTGTTGTGAGATTGATTCTGAAAACTAGAAACCTAAAGGTGTAAATGACCCAATTTCACCCCAAATCTGTAGGGTTAGGGATTAATCGGGCGACCGATCCCAACCCCTCAAGATCTGGGATCTGTTACCTGATTAGAAATATCCCGAGATATATCATGTACTCACCTCTATTCACCTTATGAACCTTTTAAGAGCGTCGGGTTTATAAATGCAAAAGTAACTCAGTCTGTCTGTCTCTTATCTCTTCAGTTTTTAGTGGCTGAAAGGATTTTGAAAAACCTTGGTACATGGGAAGACTACGTCCTGGAATACTGCCGTCAATAGCATATACCTACAGCAAGTCTAATCATTGTCAAAAATGAGTTAGATATACAGCTATGATCACGATAACGAGATCTACATTTTGATCTTACCCATTTGTATAAACCAAATTTATGAATTCAAAATTTGCAGTAAGTCGAGTATTTTTTTTACATCACAAAGCATGATTACAGTGAATACATATACTGCAGAAGTTCTTATTCAGAGTCACTAGGCCTAAGTACAGTATGACATCTATACAACAACTATGTTAAGCCATTTACTGTATAAAAATTGGATATGAGCCTAGTAAGTAGACACTAAGAACTGTTTTGATCCTAAACAGCTTTCTAATATTTACTAAATTAGTCATCTAGTCTTAAAATCAATATGCTCTGATACTGTCATTTTGTTTAGTAGATGTTATAAGCATCGCTTTCAGCTGATAGGACTTAGAATTTTATTGACACTATAAAACTTTTCATCCCAGGAGTATATTTCCGTGACACAAATTTTGAATTTTACGCGGGTGATGCCGCTGGCTTCCTACCAGCGGTATACGGCTAGTGTATTTTATAATATTACCACAGATAATACAGATAATCCATTGATCAATTAAGTGATATCCACGGACTGAAAGCGACCAGACCTTTAATCTTTTTATATAAAAAGTTATAAATCTAATTGTATTGTTGCAGGACAAGCATGAAAGATTTATATTTACCCACCTAAAGCCTGGCCTGAGATAAAAGCTCACACTAATCCACACAAAAATACGTTACTAGTCTGCGTTTACAACAGAGATTAACTGAAAGCCCAAAACTACGAATAATGAAATAGTCGTCCAAAAACTGGTCCTTTGTGAGGCGTGGTGGTTGGCAGTGTCCTTTGTAAGGACATACTTGCTTGACCACGGGACTTATTCGTCCAGTGAGATAGTCAAAATACCGGTAGATGTCGATTTTTAGATCAAACAAAGTGGTAATGGGTTTTCGTTGGTACTGTTTGAGGGATCAGTTCGTTGTGGTCTACTGCAAGGTTTAACTGTTAGGACCAAATTAACAATTTTGTTTTTAAAAGTTGGTGCTTTGAGATGAATGACGTACAAAAATGGTTTAGCTTTTATTGGGTATGATATTTCCGAGGCTAAAATACGTATCTTTAATAGTAAAACGTCTCACATAACTTAAGCCATCATGTCATTATCAGTGTTTTATAGAAACAAGACAAAAACCCAAGATAAATAAAAACATTAAATTAAAATTATAATTATTTCCCATGATATAAGTTTCATCTATATACCTTTAGCCAGTGGCTTCACCTGCGTGTAAGTTGAAAATCATCCAAAGAGTACATAGCCTATTCTAGGATATGATCTATCCGTGTGCTACAAAAGAGTAACTAAGATACAAACATATACATGCATACCTGTACCTTTGTAATATTAGTGAGATAAATCATTGAAAAACTGTTATAATCTATAAAATACTTTCCTACTTCTTCTTACTAGCTCCTATTAGAATAATAACAAACAAGTTAGTAACCTAAGTACTCCACGCGTAAGTACAGAGCTTCACTATTTCAAGCGTTCTGAATATGTTTTGCTAGCGAAGTAGGAGTGAGCTCTGACCCCGTTACCTGTCTCTACAAACTGCAATTTAATCAACATTTAAGTTACATATTCATACTAAACGAAGTTTTAAACAGTGTTTTAGCACTAATTGTAATTCCGCTCCAACTTGCACGGAATAGCGCACTAAATATACAGTAAAAACTTAATCGAAATGCGGTATCCTCACCCAACTCTTGTTTATTTTGGGACCGATTGAATCGTCGAAATAGTAATTTGTCGCTTACATTATGCCGCGAAACATTATTCCTAACCCAGCTTTTGTTCATACAATTTTATTCGAAAACACTCCAAACACATTACACTCACTACAGTAAAAGGGTCTCTAATGTAAAACCACAAAGATTTAACGCCACTACTCATTCTGAGCACGAAAGGAATTCATGTAATTAAACTCGAGTCCCGAAGAATTAAAATTCATTCGCTAAAATCCGCATTCTGCTAATACACTAACGTTTTGGGAGTAAATGCGGTTGGACAGTTGGCTTTAAAGTTCTGAACTTCAATAGGACTTGCGTGCAACTTCCGCGGCCTAAACCTAAAAGAGTCAGTTAAAATAGGGCACGCCACTCCACAACGCTTGTCTTCACCGAATTCTGGTGACCTGAAGAGCACCCACACTGTGACAGAACAACCCCCCTGTGTGGACAAGCACCCACACAGAGCCGCGCCGCCCCTGCACAGCGAGCCTCGCCAGTATCGGTGGGAACGTCGCGGGAAGCGCACGTCGCTTCATCCATCTCGAACGACCGAACGCGCCGAATGTTTTCGTATCTGGATTAATAAACGTCGATGCTTTGTGTCAGTATTTATCACAATAATATAATCTTTACGTCACAGCGGGAATTGTGCTTGTTTGGATGTTGTGTGCGAAACCGAGGATTCGGTCAGTGAGGTGTGATTTTCGGGTGTAACTATTACCCGAGGAAGTGTCAAATTTTTGTGATTTCAGTGTACGCAATCGCCGACCGTAAGCTATTTTGAATGATTTATATTATTTTTTCTGGGTCCGCTCCGCTCGCTCGTCCGGCCAATTGAAATATATTCTCGTCTTATGTTTGTTGGGCAGATTAGATTGATGACGTTCGCTGGGAAGCTGCTCTATTATTTTTTCAGCACATTTATCATCTCTGATAATATTTGAGTGTTCAGGAATTTTCATATTGTGAAACCCAATCTTATTAAAAGATTGACCAGAAAGGCACCAATCATAAAATCGACAATCGGAAAAATTGGTCCGTTCATACGAAATTTTCTTTCAGCATCACAAATAAAAACACAAGTCGGTAAATGTATTGAATAGCATGTGGGGGATGTTGACAGTCCCTCAGTCCCATCTGTGACACTATAGGTATCAGTTACGCGAAGCACTTTCGCTAAACAAGCAAACAGAACCCTTTAACCAATTTTGTTTGGTCAAGTCTTCGATGGTTTGGCGAAATTAGTTGAAAATAGCGGCCAGACAAATAAAAATTTTGTCAGACCATTACAACATCAAGGTAATTTATGCCATAAAATCAGAATTCGAATTAGTCAAACATTCATATATGAAGAACAGTGTTTAACCGAAAAATTTGCACAAACAGCTTTGATGAAATTAGGTATCGCAATGAATGGTACCTACATAAAACAAAATTTTATTTGCAATCACTTTAATAGAATTTTGTTGATAGCCTTTTGAAAGATAATATTGTTTCTGTTTACGGATATTTTATCGTAAAATGTATGTGCAAAATTTGGGGAAATTTAAATGTTCATCAAATAGTCCGCAAAAGTTGGTCCTATGTTGAATTAATGTCTGTTTATAAAGAGTTTATTTAATCACGGAACACGAGACAACATTTTCAGTACAAATTAGGAACTTGGCTTACGAAGTATTCGGAATTAATTTACGCGGAATTTGTTCTACATGCTCAACTACATTAGAGTAGAGTTAACAAATTCAATAAATCAAGATAATTCTAATGAACTCATGAATCTCTTAGGAGTTTCTTTCTGAACACATAATATACTTTAACCAACCTGAATTCTTTAGAAAGTGGTCTGAAAGGACCAGTTTTAGTAATAAAAGCTTGAGAATTTGAGTTTATTGTACGCTTAGATGTTACAAAGAAACTTTCTTAACTCTATGAGTACAACTATATATTAATTTGAAAAGCAGTTTTACTCGCACTCTACTTATGAATTACATAAAAATTAACAGTGTATTCTCAAGACGTGTTTCATATGTACAAGGGTAGGGGTAATGAATAATAATTTTCTTGAAGCCGTAATTATCAATATACTCTTGAATGCTATTTGTTGTTGATCCACATATTGCCATTATAAGCAGTTGAGTCACTGTAATGTGTACTCGTACATCAATAAGCAAGTTATTGCTCGTTATATGAGGCGAGATTGATATGAAAACGACTTTCATTGAATATTTTTATGATTTAAATAAATAATGAAGAAGGAAAAGTTGGAGTAAATGCATTTGGAATAGAGATGTTGTCGTGTTGTGGAATATTATTGACTCTTATGTTTCTCTAAGCAACAGTTTTTTGTTTTCCAGAAAAATATGTTCTAAATCGGAGATGAAACGTAGCTCTTTCTATTCTATTCATCGTACCAGCCGAAAAACCTCCATGATCGCACACATGTATATCGTACCACCAAGCGTAATTACTAAGTAAGAATATTTGTTAAATGAAAGCGCCTTTTTCTACCTAATTCTTTCGTTTTGATCTAACTGCCAAGAAGGACGGTGATGTTTTTCGAAAGTTACTTCCTCTACTTAGAACAAAAGAGACTATACGGTCTATCATTGTATATAGTATTTTAGTTACGTTTATTTCTTTACCCATGACATCAACCTTGTGATCATTGGCATCATCAAGAATGTATATAAATCTTATAACATCTCTCAATTATCTATTTGTCTTAATCTATATATCACTTAATGTTAACAATTGAGTTCAAACTTGTTTCCAATATGATAAAAGTCTTGCCACAGAATTTCTATAACAATAAAAGTTGAAGACAGAATCAAATCCACTTCGTTCTTTATTTGCACCATTCGAAATATTTTCAAGTACAAATACCTACTGAAATGTAAGTAAACATAAATTGTTAGGGAGATCTCCGCGGTTGTGTTGTTATACCTGTTTCGTTTGTTCAAGGAAGGTAAACATTTTTGTATCAATTTCAATCATGATATTTTTTTCTCTTAATGGATATGGGATTGCATGGGTGGTTTGTGAGTAAGCTTTATTTTGTTCGTTAGTTAAAAATATAAAAGGTTTGGTGTTGCATTACATGTTGTTTTTAAGGATGATTTGTTAACATTTCATTTACGTGAAATATCAAAATGGAATGTTAACAAATTAGTTTAAATAGTAGTCGTAGGTTCAGATTTCATGTAAATTTAGTTAGGTACGTATTATGGCGGTCACCTTCAATATTTCTTAACTACGTACTTGAGTTGATAGCTATTGATAGTAATAATTATTAGTTGTAATTATTCAAGTTCAACTAAACTTGTAGTCCTCAATGTGATTTTGTGTGAAATATAAACATCGAAACTAATTTTCAATCATTTTTAATGAAATATTGGAGATATAGTTTTTAGCACCTATGATCTAAATATTTAAAATGGGACTCATGTTTCTACAGTACTGCTACAGTCTTAACTCCCGAGATAAAATATTACTCCACTAAATGCAGAAAACCACCAAATGATCTTTCTTGAAAAGATGATAGCATATTAAGGACAGAAAGTACCTATCCAGGGATGTTAGATAGTTGATGTTAAGATAAACATAAACGAAAGCAAAAGATTGCAATTAAGTGACGTTATAGTAAAAAAACAAATCTATTACAAATACGTCATTTTGATAATGGTAAGGATCTCTATTTAGATGTAAGTACCAACAGGAAAAAAGTTTCAGGAAAATACGAGACTTGTCCTTAATGACAGAATATTTTAAATTTTAGCAGACATTCTTATGAGTGTCTTGTCTGTTTCGTGATTGGACGAGGAATTGCCTGTCAAGTCTGACGGTTGATGTCTTGGTTGCTCAACATTGCATGTAAATGGTCTCAGAATAATGTTATTAATTTTTTATATTAAATTGTTTTTTGACCATGTGTTTTTGTTTAGTTTTTTTTTATAAATATCTGGTTCCCTCTTAAAAATATTGCAAATATTTTTGATGCACTCGTTAGTTTCAACATCCTCTTAAAATATATATAAAAAAGGTTTTATATTTCACTATTTCAGTTATCGTATCCACGTCAATAAACCTGTCTACCAAAAAATACGAAACAAAAATATATCCAAGTATGAAACATTACGAAAATCCAGTTGTCTGTCAAAAATATCTCCTAAACCGTGTCTCAAATCAGCATGGGAATGGTTTTATCTTGTTTATGTTATATTCAGATTTACGATGCTGCGTAAAACAAATCGCTTGTATTCATCAGTTTGGTTTAGAATCGAAGATATTGGTCTGTATTTATGCATGTGTAACCGTTTGTGTGCGTATTAACATAATGTGATAGCTTTGGATCTAAATGGGTTTCGTGGAAGGAGATAATTGTATTTGTTTTTGACGGATGAAAGTGATGGGTCCAATAAAGTATTTACAGAAAGAAAACCAATAAAGAGAAGTATAGAACTAAACAAAAATAAGGGGTAATGTTCCAAAAATATAACAAAAATATATTCATTTGTATTGTATGTAAGCTCCTTTGCTGAGTGTTAATTTACTCAGTGAAAAGAGCTGTGGAGAGCAGATAGGGATAGTCGCTCAATGCTAAATATTAGTATTCAGCTAACTCCGGTTACAATGGGAACTGACCTCAAGATATTAGCGAGACACTAGGTAGACGATGCCCCGATATTTGTTGGTTTTCTAAAAGTTTTATAGTTATTGGATTACTTTATTGGCGTATATAATATGTGAGTAAGTTAAATAACCTTACACTAAATAAAAAGTCTAACTTTTCCAACGTACACTTTCAATAAGGTTCAGTTAAAAATCAGCGTCAGGCAACTACCATGAAGTTGTCTAGCATTTTTGCTGAACTGGACCTATTTGTTGCAGGTGCGAGACATACAATGTTATTCTTTTTTTTTAATCTTAAGTGTTTACATGTTGTTTATACATTGTGTGTATCTGGGTAAGTGTGCCAAATATTTTTCTATCTTTCTTTTCTTTATTTTTTTAGCGAGCGAGACTATACTGACTAAAATTCACCTATGTTCAGATAGCCCTTGCGTTCCAGGACCGCGAAACCACTCAAACAACCCCGTAGCAAGTTTTGCTTTATAATTTTACCTCCCATATTACAGTAATTTTGGTTTCAATTTTTGTATTTGCTCAATTCCATCCTCAATGTAATAATGTATTTGCGAACCAAACGAACAAATGTCTGACATCAAATCGCAGTACAGATGGTTGCTAAATATCAGTAACTCACAGAGCAAACCTTTCCGACGAGACTCATGGATTCCGACACAAATTAAATGTACGCCCGGTCGGTATTTATGTATGTGTGACATCATTAGCATAATGTATTTCTAGTTGTATCGCGGTTTCAGAATCGCGCTTTTGATTTGCGTTTGGGTAAATATTTAGAACGGAACTGGAGTTTGTTTCATTAGGAGTTGGAATTTGAACCATTTCTTTTTTAATTGAGGTAAGAAATAACTTTTTCTGCTTTAGGTGGACCGAGAAAATAATGTTTGACTTTTACAAACTAAAACTCAACTGTATTCTTTTGGTTGTCTTTTGCGTTCCGAGCCTGCAGTAACTCTTTCAAACAATCCCGATGCCTAAAATTTGATCCTATGATCATTTTATAAACATTAACATCATCATCATCCCCTGCCCTTGTCCCAATTTTCTTGGTCTTGGCGCAGTATCTTTACTTCTTTTATAACTCTATTGGTCGATATCTCAATAGTCACTTACCTACTGTATATTTCTAGTCAAAGTCATCTATATATATAAGCGAAATATAACTTACTGATTAATCACGAAATCTCAGAAACTATAACAACTGCAGACTTAAAATTTGTCATGTAGGTTTCTTATACAGTGTAGACACCCGTTTAGAAATGGATGAACGGATTTTCCAAAATTCATCCCGTAAGAGAATAAAATGGGGGTCCAAAGTTTGTATGGAGGAACAGACTTTTACGCCTTGGAAGCCGCTGGCAGAAGCTAGTACAATAATAAAAACAGTCCATAGTTTTCCTGATCTTCTTCTGCTCTTTTAATAATAATATAATCAGTTTTATAATATTTCCACAGTTGAGATTCAAGTCTCCTCTCTAGTAGGAAGAAAGTCTGCTTCCATCCTTATAACAACCTTAATTTTCGATCTCTGATCGTGGATAATGTGAGACTTATTCAGGTATGTCTTATTGTTTTAATTATTGATAGGCAAAATTATCAAATGTGACAATTTACACACATGATGGTAAGCGTTGATGTGGTTGATGATGGAGCATGCTTACTTAAAAGTAACCTCTTAACTCTTCTTTTGAAACCTCTTATTATGGCTATTAGAACATTTAGAGTTCTCGGTGTATTATTTGAAAATAGTAACAGGATAAACAACAAAAGCACTTTGGAAACATTAAATTTCTAATAGGCAGGTGTCATCTAAAATCACGCAGAAAGGAGTAAATTTATTTGTCTTGCCTACTTTTTCCCGATCCCTGAGGAGCAGACGTCAATCTAAAATAGATTGACATTCAATCCTAAGGGCTTGGAAACATTTCCGTATTCAAACATTTTCGTTTTGGATTTTTACTTCGTTAAATGATTTTATAAGTTTATATTCTATATTTTCATTCGCGTTTTCTATATAACTGTATATTACAGTTAACTTATTGTTGACTACATCCCTGTTTTAGTGGTCGCACATGCTTTTTCTGAGCATATGGTCTCAGCTTTCATTCTTAGATCGGGCAAAGTGGTATTACGTTTCTCCATCAGTTAATTCCTCAGTAGCGGCTCCGATGTGACAGGTTGGTGTCATTAGACTTGCTTCCTGTTAATTTCAATATTATCGACGAAATATGTGTGTATTACTATTGTCCGCGGCTTTGCCAGTGAAAATAGAGAATTTTTCCAAGAGCACACACTCCCGGGGTAAAATCCCATGAGCTGTTTTATTTAGGATATAAGACTATTACGAGTAGATACTCGTGTGCCAAATTTCATCCAAATCCCTTTAGCAATTTTAGTACGAAGGAGTAACAAATATACTTAAAAACTTTTACCTTTGTTCGTAACTAGCTGCTGCCAGCGGCTTCACTCGTGTGAAAGTAGAAAAAGAACATAATCCTGGGATAAAAAGTATCGTATGTGCTATTTCAGGACATGGCACACCAAAATTGATCCAAATCCGTTGAGCCATTCGAACGTGATGAAGTAACAAACATACACTCACAAACATTTGTCTTTATAATATTAATGTGATAGTACAATGTAATGTGATGTGATGTGATGTGATTTACTATCTAACTGTGATAGTACAACATAATTGCCACGAAGTACCTGTAGCTGTTTTCTTGTTTATCTGTACAGAATATTTAAAGAGGGCAGCACCTTAGCATTGATAAAATCAGTTTAACACCTGGTTTCCTCACGTACCGTTGTCTAACTGAACCATGTAACGAAGTCTTAGAAATCACAATGTTTTTAAAGACACAGTGGGTAATTAAAGGCTCCTCGAGTGAATCTGGCCCTTACAAGGCCAACTGTTGTCTTCACAGCAAAATATTATAAGAATGTAGTTCTTAGAATTCTCCTTACAAATCGGGAAGTATTTCTGAAATTTGGAAATATTTGAAATTCTTAAATAACTGACTGGCCTATTGGTCTAGCGATTAGTGACCCTGACTGCTGTACTAGAGGTCGTAGGTTCGATTCCAACCCAGGAAAAATATTTGTGTGTTGAGCACAATCATTTATTCTGTGTCTGGGTGTTATTTATCTATAACATGTATTTAGAAATATTTAAGTATGTTTATCAGTTGTCTAGTACTCATAACACAAGCTCTGCTCAGCTCGGGACTAGACGGCGTGTGATAGATGTAAAAAAAAGCGGTAGTATCCCTGTGGAAATGGCCTCGCCTTATAAATTACAGTAGGCCCTGGGTTCAAAACCCAGGCAGGTGGTTCGCTTTGTGTAACTTACTTTATCAGCGCTGCTCTCAAGATGGTGAAGGAAAACACCATGAGCGAAAACCGGTGTGTCCTAGAACCAAAAATTTGAAGATTTGTGACATCCCGCGCTGGGCCCGCGTGATAGATTACGGCCCAGACGTGGGAAAATTATAAGGCCGATTATTCTACAAAGTAATATTTTTGCTTCTAATATTATTTCGTTAATTTATTGCTGCCGGTTGTGCTCATATTTATGTGTTCTGACCATATATACGTAGTGTCTTGAGTCGTGATGAAGATTTAGCAGTAGGCAATCTTTCTAATAGGGCTGCCTATCTCGCTAACTCACTTCAATTATTCAATGTATTCAAACAAAAAAAAACATTTTTCCTTCTAATGTCATGTACCTACTTGGAAATTTATATAATATGGCTGTACTCGTAAGTAAATCAATCGTTGTAGTCATGATGGCCCAGTGGTTAAGGTATCGCTTCTTGTGCATAAAGTTGCGGGTTCGAAACTGAGAAGTAGGTATCAACGTAAATTTTTGATTTCATATCTTGATTCATACTTTTCTAAGTTTATCTTTGACATTATGAACACGGACTGTGCTGGGATAATCCTTGGATAGTCAAGTAGAGTATCGTGTTGCCCACACAACAAAGTTGGTTGTGGAGCTCTGATAGGCAGTCGCTCCATGTAAAACACAAGTATTCAACCGCATCCGATAAGACTGGAAGCCGACCCCAAGCTAGTTGGGAAAAGGTTTGAGAGAAGAAGAAGTAAATCACTCATTTCCTTTTATCGCCACTTGTGTAGAGCGTCTTGTGAAGCAGATTTGGTTAAGTCCAATCTAGAAAGCCTCAAGCACAGGCGCAGCTTAGCCAACCTATTGGTATTTTACAGGTTAAATTTTGGAGAGTGTGCGCGGGAATTGCATGACTTGATTCCGCCATCTCTTTTCTACCATCGGACAACCCGACGTACGGCGAGTATCCACCCTTACGTTGTTGAAACTTCAACGGTCCGGACTAAGCGTTTCGCTTCGTCGTTTATACCGCGTACATCGAAGGACTGGAACAATTTGCCTACTACGGTCTTTCCGTCCAACTATAATTTAGGTGTCTTCAAGGCTAGAGTGAATAGGCTCTTAATAAACTAAAGCACCTCACCATCAATGATTGCATTTCCGCTTACCATCAGGTGGGATCGCAGTCAAGCACTGGTTTAAATCAATAAAAAAAAAGATTTATAGCTGTCAGGTAATGAGGTACGAGTACACCATCCCTGTCTCGATTTGCATGCAAGCAAAGCCACAGACAAAACCTAGGCAGTATCAACTTTACCCCTCTAAATAGTAAGCTTTTAACTATTATATTCTCGTACTACTGTTGAAGCTGCACCGGTGTTAGATATCGTAACTGAAGCTGGATGTAGACCTCGTTAATGCATGCATCACACTCGTTCCCAGCGGGGTCGGCAGAGTGGAACGTTACACGGAGCTCGTTCGAGTGGAGAGTAATTGGTTTGTTTTTAGATTAGCTGATAACAAGGTGCGTTTTAATGGAAGATAATAAAGCTTTGGCCGAGTGGTAACGGTCCCGGCTTACGAGGTGTAGGTCGCGGGTTCAAACCCAGCCAGGCGCATTACTTTGTGTAATTTATTTCATCACCACTGCTCTCAAAACGGTGAAGGACCATCGTGAGGAAAATGGCATGTCCTAGAACCAAAACTTCGAAGACATGTGACATCCACCAACCCGCGTGGTGGATTACGGCCAATTCCCTTTCTTAGAAAGGAGGCCTGAGTCCCAATAGTGGGAACATTATTTTATTTATTTATTTGGGTTAATCAACAATTGTCTACACATATACATTTCAAACTTAATGATTAGGTCAACATTAACAAGTGTAACAATTAGTTAAAGGTTAACACCACATGCATAAAAAAAATATATAAAGCCAACTATACTATGTTATGCCATGGTTTAGAAAATGGTCTAGAAAAAATATCATAATTATCATTTTTAGCTAGTTACCAATTTTTCTTTTTTTTTAGCTGGAAATCTTCTTTTTATTTAAAAAAAGACGTCGCCCAACACTATGAATTGCTTCTGTATCATGGGGGCGTTCACAAACATGTAAACACACATTCGCAAGACACCAAGACTTGGAACACCTGCAGGAATCGAACCCGCGACCCGTAGCACAACAGCCAATCGCTCAACCACTGCGCCAACGGTGTCCTCATTAATAACTCCTCCCGCACTATGTGGAACGAGAGGGAGTGTCAGACTTTAAATGATTGATCTCCTTTATTTTTTTTCCTCTTTTAATAAAAAGAAAAGAAAGAAAATCGCGTTTATTAATTTGTTCTTCATCATTTGTATGGTGTTTTTAATTACGTCAGAGTCTGCTTCCAGTCTTAGCGGTTTTCGCTAAATACCAGTATTTTACATAGAGCGACTGCATATCTGCCTACGAGTAATTAAGGCTTTTTTTAGGTGTGTAATCATCCAAGAGCGAGAGGGAGTATCAGACTTTTACTGACTAAAACCCACTCCATGTTTCTTCTTTGCCTTGCGTTCCAGGACTCCAAAACTTGACGACTCAGGCTCGGACCAGACGGGTACCGGAAAGCGTGATGGCCGGTTGCCTACCCATTGCTCGCCGTGACGTTCTTAAGGCTACGATTCTATTAGAGATGTTCAAGGAAGTTAAGCGGTAAAGCTTCGATAGCATAGTAGCATAGTCGGCCTTATAATGTTCCCACTGTTGGGACTCAGGCCTCCTCTCTAGGAGAGGGAATGGGCCGTAATCCACCACGCGGACCCAGTGCGGGTTGGTGGATTTCGCATGTCTTCGAATTTTTGGTTCTAGGACATGCCGGTTTCCTCTCGATGTTTTCCTTCACCGTTTTGAGAGCAGTGGTGATGAAATAAATTACACAAAGTAATGCGCCTGGCTGGGTTTGAACCCGTGACCTACAATTCGTAAGTCGGGGCCGTTACCTCTCGGCCACCACTGTTCCTAAAGCCTAAAGCTTCGATACTAGACCTAAACTGCGCAGCTGTGTTAATTAGATGCGTCCTTAACATGCGCGACACGAGCTATGCGCGATGCATTGCTAGATCAGCGAAATGGGGTGCTCAGTACGTCAGTACTTTACAAGCCAGTAACAATACTTGCGAGCAAGGGATTTCGAGTATTGTAGCTGAGAAAGGACGTAAGTTAAAGAGCTCACATCCTTAGCTTGCATCCAGAGGACTGTCGCTTTAATTTTTTTATGAAAAAACTGAACTTCGTTACACCCGATTCCACTAGAGCTACGCAAAAGAAAAAATTGAAAATCGAGCACTTCTATTAGTAAAAAATAGTCTGATCCAGCTATGCAGCCTACTACAGTCATGTCCAACCGTAACCTAATCCAGACGGGTTGAGGGTTGTTCGGAAAGGTCACCGCAGCCTTGGATCACAAATGGCAACTGAAGGAACACAGCAATTATTGTATTATATTAGTAATTGGGCAAGACGAGAAATGTATATGTTTTGTAAATATAATACTGGTGTAACTTTCTATTAAGGTCAAGGCTTTTCCGTGGATGTCTAATATTATTATGGAAATAAAATCTCGATCAGTCTCTACTGGCTGAACGCTTTATGACTGCTAACTGGTGGTTACCTATTTTTAGGGTTCCGGGGCCGTACCTCAGTTGGCAAAAACGGAACCCTTATTTTACTTGGTTGTCGGTCTATCAAGAACCTTTTTCTTTGGAACGCGTGGAGGTGTTAAGCTGAGATTAATATCAAATACTTTCGTCCCCTTAAAAATTAAACTTCTAAGTCAATACAATATGAAAATAAGGCAGATTATGCTACATTTAGGCGCATATTTTGACACTCGCAAAGAAATCAACACCTTTATAGATCAATTCCCGTTGACCTAGACCCTAAAATTTGGCAAGAAGAGAGATCTCTTAGCACAAGTAAAGAAATATATCTGAAAAGTATAAAATTTGTTGTTACATTAGAAAATATTTACTCTTTTGGGATTCGGAAAAATTGTCGAGTCTCGATTTAGAAATCGTAATATTTACATAGGTAAGCTTGTAGAGAACCCTTGGTGCGTGAGTCCGACTCGCACCTGACCGATTTTTTATATGGTATTTATCATAGCTGGTGCAAATAAACACTTTCTCTTTCTTTATTTTCTTCAGGGTTTCTCTTTCGATACCGCATCAATATTTATAAAAGCTCTCAAAGGTGCGATGCGAAACTGCAACCAAAAAGCTTCGTTTCTTTTTTAGAGAAATTATTTTATGTAAATTTGCCGTGGCATCCATGTCGCAATGTCCTGCCTACCGATTGGAGATTTTATTAATCAAAACATACACGAGAATAATACTGGGACAATATTTTTACCGCGTATATCGAAGGGCTGGAACAATTTGCCTGCTGTGCTGTCTTCCCGTCACATTATAATTTAGTTTTCTTGAAGGCTTGAGTTAATAGGCTCTTAATAAACTAGTGCGCCTCAACGATTGCATCACCGCTTACCATCAGGTGGGATCGCAGTCAAGCACTAGTTTATATTATTGAAAAAAAAAAAACGGGTCCTTACGAAAAACATAGAAAATAGCCCGGTATCATAACAATATTAGTCGGCGAAAGCAAGTTACAAAGTATAATTATTCAGGACGGTGTCACGGCGCGGGCCATTAATATTAGTCCGGGCCTGTCTCTCACAAACTCGCCGCGATGAAGCCCTTTTTTGTATAATTTACTCTATATACTCGTAGACGTGCTTTTATATATTGGGAATCGTAGAGATTTGTGAGATACTAGTTTCTGCAACCGGCTACGCTTGCGTGATAGTGGAAAACACATGCCTCTGTTACTTAGTGATAAACTAACAAACTACTGGTGATAGAATTTTGATCTGTCCCGTTGTTTTTGAGTATATTCGTCTACGTATATAAAAATGAATAGCTGTTCGTTAGTCTCGCTAAAACTAGAGAACGGCTGGACTGATTTGGCTAATTTTAGTCTTAAAATATTTGTGATAGTCTAGGGTAGGTTTAAACGGTGAGAAAATATGGAAAAAACTTACGAAAAAAAAAAACGCAACGCCATCTCTAATTAAAATGTCATTTTAAAATGAATAATGCTGTTATCATAGTGCGTTATTCTTTAGCAAACACAACATTCATTGACTATTAGTCAGAACATAGTTCGCTAGGTTAGCTAGTTACAAATAAAAATACACATTTGTCTCTTTACAATATTATCAAACAAGTGTTTACGCTTTAAATGAAATGTGCTACATCATTTCCTGCATAGCATGAACAATGAGAATCTTTCTATAAAGAAAGTTTTTAATCCCAGTGTGGCCTAAGAGAGAGATAGGGTCAGAATCCACCACATGAGCCCAGCACGTGCTGGTAAATGTAACACGTTTTTGGATTTTTTATTCTAGAATATGCAGGTTTTCGCCCGATTGTCCGTTGTCTACTGGCTGCATTTCGGGAAGTATGCATCGGAACTGCATAATTTAATTCCGCCAAGCCTGTTTCATCATAGGACCACAAGACGTATGGCGATGTGGCGCCGATACATGGTGGAAATCCTTCCCACACGTACAAAATGTTTCGGGATCACATTCATTGTGTGTAGATAAGTAGTGGAATTTTCCGCCAGAGTTGAGAGTCAAGTGCTTACTGATAGCTTCAATTGAGGGGTTTTTGAGTCAAAAGTGAATAGGTTACTTCTAGGCAAGCGGGTTTAATCGTCGATCACATAATTTCTTACTATCAGTGAGATAGAGGTGCCCAAGCCCGATCCCATAAAAACTAGTTTATAAATAGCAATTACCAATCCTCTTGTTGAGTGTCTTTAGTGTGCGAAACAAAGTGTAAAGTCCGACATCCCTTTTTTAAAAAGGGAGGATCCTCCAACCAGATTGGATTGGTATTGGTCAGTAGTATAATGTTCTAATTGCGCAGAGAACTC